>CM076578.1:1167715345-1168111301 GCA_034641835.2 Pinus albicaulis
TCCCCCATATCTCTCTCTCACTCTCTCTCTCTTTTCCCTCCAATCCTCTCTCTTCCCCCATCACTTTCATCCTCTCTCTCAAGTACTCTCTCTCTCTCTCTCTCTCTCTCTCTCTCTCTCTCTCTCTCTCTCTCTTCCATCCAATCATCTCTCTCTCTGCCCTCTAATCATCTCTCTACCCCCATCACTCACTCTCTCTGTCTCAAACTATGTTACTATATCCATAACTACCTCCTTCTCTCTCCTTCTTTCCCCCATTCTCCCCATTCTCTCCTTCTTTGTCTCTTTCTCTCACCCCTAGATATACAAACTCTCTCCAGATCTCCCTTGTCACTCCCTCTCTCTCTACACTTCTCATTATCTATGTATTTATTCTTCGCTCCCTCTATCCCCCTCCAACTCCATCTCTATATCCCTTCCTCTCTCCCCTCTCTCTCTCTCCCTCTCTCTCTCTCTCTCTCTCTCTCTCTCTCTCTCTCTCTCTCTTACCTCCAATCCTCTCATTATCTCCCTCCATCTCTCCTCCTCTCTCCCCCCTCCATATTTATGTATCCCTCTTCCTCTCTTACCCTTTTCTACCTCTCTCACTCCTCTCCCTCTCTCCCTCTTCATTCCCCCTCTCCCCTCTCCTTGAGTTTATCCTCATCTCTCCCTTATCACTCCCCCTATCTCTCCACCTTTATCACTCTATGTCTTTGTTCTTCCCTTACATATATATCTAGAGTTAATATATATCATGATATATTCATGTATATTATAATATAGAAAATTTAATATTGTATTAATCCAAAGCTAATAAATATAATAATATTATTATGAATATTACATTTAACAATAATAATAAATATTAATCTTTTAATATTAATATTAGGGCTAATAATATTTTATTGGCATGGTATTAATAATAATTTGGCCCATAGTATTTGGCCCATAGTATTTGGCCCATAGGCTTCACCTAAATAAAACCTTTTTTTTTAGTGTTCATAAATACAAAGAGGTTTATGGAGTAAATATAAAAATAATTTTTATTTATTTACCATACCTCTTTTATTTACGATGGTATTTAGCCCATAGACTTGGTATATAATTAGATGTTGATTTATAATGATCTTTGATATGTTTTTATATATTTATCATGCTTCTTTATACCTCTTTTATATTGATTTATTTACTTACCATACCTCTTTTATAAATATGGTCTTTAGCCCATGGTATTTGGCATAAAGGCTTCACCTAAATAAAACCTATTTTTTGAGTTCTTGTAAATATAAAGAGGTTTATGGAGTAAATATAAAAAGAGGCTTTATTTATTTACCATACCTTTGGAGTAAGTATAAAAATAGGTTTTCTTTATTTACCATACCTCTAGTTTATTTATATTTTTATTTATTTATCATACCTAAACCTCTTTATATTTTAAATTTATATTATGTTTATACATAATTACATCGTAAGACGTTCTTATTTGAAAACAACTCCCCTAGGTGTCATTGTGTCAATGTCTGAGCCATTGGATCAAATGTTAGACGATTGAAATGTTTTAGGCCATTAGATTCAAAAATAAAAGTTTTATATCTGTTTTTTATAATGTTATTTTTTTTTAAATAAGTGATTGAATTTAGGTTTTGTTGACTTTGTCAAATTACACAAAAATAAAAATAAAAGTAAATTAAATAAAAATATTGACATATTGTAATGAACATTTTAACTAGTCAAATAAAAAATAAAAATAATACTAAACTATAGAAACAACCCATGGTATTGATTCATGGTATGCATGTGGAATGTAGTTTATGTAAAGTGGGAAATTAAGATGGCCTAACTTTGGATCTACCAAGAGAAAAGGGGGATCAAATGTCTTTATATGCAAACGTCATTGATCCCTCTAATCAATAATATAGATCTAAACTAATTATTTACTAAACTATGAAAACAACCCATGGTATTCATGTCGAATGTGGTTTATCTAAAGGGGGAAATTAATATGGCCTAACTCTGGATCTATTCAAGATCCAAGAGGGATCAAATGTCTTGATATGCAAACCTCATCAATATAGATCTAAACTAATTATTTAATAAAATTATTTTTAAATGTTTATAACCATTATTCTTTTAAAGTTTCACTTAATAAAATGTATCTAAATTTTCATACATCCAAATATACATAGTTTTCCTTGTTCTATATTATTTTTGTTACAACTATTTTATTATTCCAAAAATACATGGTTTTTTTTTCTATATATTATTTATGTTACAATTGTTTTATTATTCAAGAGTAGTATTTCTTAATATACAAAAAATTAAATTAATAATAATTTTTTTTTTTTAAATATATGATCTTTTTAAATTTCCAAATTATTTCACACAACATGATTTATCTTGAGCAATAATGATGAAGGTTCATAATTCTCATTTCTTAAATAACACTAAATTTACCTTTAATTACTTAATTGTAATAGTTTGTAACTACATACATACTCTTTATTTTTTTCAAAAAAAACTATATATATATCTTTAATTAGCTAATTTTAGCTAAAAAAAATCTTACATGTTTTTTACTTTATAATCATAAACAATTTTCATATTATATGATGTCAAACTTACTCATCTTTTTATTTTGAAATTTTAAACAATGTTTCTCACTACATAATTTTAGCTTTTATAATTTTATTTTATTTTTCAATTCCAAACAAAACTTACAAAAGAAAAAATCCACTCGGTCCTTATTGTAGATTATAGTTTTACAAAATTGACACTATGTGATTAACAATAGAGTAAGTTGAGACAACCTTAAGGGCTTTTTTGTACAATTTTTATCATAACCTTTCCCTCCATCCAATATATAATGTAAAGCCTTCTCAAGAGAGAGTATATTTTAGTTTATAACTCGATCCACAATCAAAGAAAATGGCTAGGGATTTCATAAGTCATCAGTTTATATCTTGATCCATAATAAAAGAAAATGGCTAGGGATGTCACAAGTTATCATTCGCACAGTGATGTATTGACATTCTTAGTTGAAATGGATCATATTAGATGCATGGTGGCCAGAGACACTAAAAAATTCAAAAAATATATATGTTATGACATCC
Organism: Pinus albicaulis; assembly: GCA_034641835.2. Classification (NCBI taxonomy): domain Eukaryota; kingdom Viridiplantae; phylum Streptophyta; class Pinopsida; order Pinales; family Pinaceae; genus Pinus; species Pinus albicaulis. The sequence goes on from CM076578.1 coordinate 1,167,718,438, forward strand.
ATATTCTCTACAAACAATCCAAATTTCCCATCTTATACAAGAATTTATAACAATAACCACTCAATTTGCTCTCCAATTTTTGAAACCCCCACCCATGTTCGAGAGATCACACTATAAAATCAAATGTTCCTCTGGTTTTTTTAAGGGGTTCGTAAACAAAACAGACAACAAGAAAGTCCATATTATGGTATAATAATTGATTTTTGAATCATTGTGACAAACAAAACATCACATTAGCTCACAGAATATATATAATTCTATAAGGATCTAAGATGATAGCAAAGTTTTGAATCATGATAACTAGGTGAAAACCAAAACTAAGTTGTAGCCACATGCAAAAAATCACAACAACTCAGAGAATTTATCCAAGGTTGCAATGAACCTCATACATTATGATGGACCTCATGGGAATTTTAGTGCACATAGAACACCACCCTAATAATTCTATACTCTTGATCAATTTAGAATAACCTAAGATGTGTAAAATATTTTAATCAGAAACTAGATTTGTAATTATGAAATATAAAAAGATAACTTAAATTTGTGAATTTACTTTGTATTTTTTTTCTTATGTATATAGAGAAAGAATAAACCAACTTTGGAGTTAAGAAAATAAACCATAACATAAATAACAATATCTCCTTCCAAAAATGTCTCCATATTAAAATGACATTCACTTTATTGTATACCAAGACTATTGTTCTTCATATACAATTTCTGAGAAGCATGCAATTGGCACTCAAATATGTAAATGAACTTGAAGTAAACTCTATTTTTGTTAATAAAAATTATCTTTTTTTACATCTATGCTAGATAGATTGTACTTGAATGTATTTAAAATATCTTATTTGAGTTACGTGATGGATTATTAATCACCAAAGGATTTTCACCCCCAATTTCCTATTTCAATATATATAACAAAATTTGTATATATGTGAACATATTATGTTGGTTTACATATATGTTTTCAACCCCAATTTCCTATTTCAAAATATATAAAAAAAAATTTTGGTTGATAACTCTTATCATCAATATCTTTGAAACCTCCACGACTTACTTCCATGGAAGCAAAATTTTCCTTTCATTCCTTCATGATGACTTGTTCTCTGCAACATCTTATTTCTTCTAGGATACTCTTTCATATGCTATTGCCTTCTTATTTCTTATAGGCTACTCTTTCCTATGCTATTGCCTTACGACATTTCTTTTGCAACATATGGTGCAATTGCTAGTAATAATTGTGTTTATTTTTAAATAGGACCGACAATAATGTTAAATTTTAAACATTACATTTACTTTTACATGTTTACGTTTTTACGTGAGATCTACCCTGTTGGAATGTGTAATTCCTACTTGTCTTTAGTTGTGATTCTCTCTATGTATAGAGTCTGTTCCTATTCCATAGGTTAGCTAAAACTAAGTTCCTAGTTTGGTGTGAGGTTGAGATATTCCCTCAACCAACTTATTGTGCGTCCAAGATAGCTTCCCTATCTTGAGACTATACCTCATGTATATATGTAACTTTATTTGATTAATGGAATATAATTTGTATCTAAGATTTCATCTTGGTATCATAGCCCATTTGGGCCTAACCTTGGCCCCTCCTCGGCCGAGGGAAATAAAAGTTTTGTGAATGTTTGTTTGTCCGTCACCCTTTGTCCGTTGGGTGGGGAAGCAGTGCAGTTGTTGGTGTTTTGAGTAATTTGTTTGTTGAAGCTTGTTTGCTAAGAAATCAAGTCATGGATCGAGCTGGAGAGTCAATCTGCATGGGACAATTTGACCTCTGGTTAGGCCTAGTGTGTGTGAACTTATATCGTTTGTTGCTCGTAGATCTGTTGGTGGGCGCTGATAACTGTTCGGGTGAGATATTTCTAAAAGCCAAGGGAGTTGCTGCATAGTGAGATGAGGTAGACTATGTGAGAATGGAGGAGACTGAAACTCAATTTGCAGCGTTGAAGGTGAGTCAACCTGTTCATTGTTGTGTGCTTTGCAAAAGAGCCTAATGCAAAATCGAGGGCGTGTTCTGTATTGCAGATGTACATTTTATGTGATTTGGAGTATTGTGCATGAGGAACGTTGGCAGGGAAGGTGAGGAGCAACCAACTTATGTGAGGAGCCGAGACCGTGCGAGGTTATTCATGAGAGGTTATTCGGCTTACTGAGATTTCATTACCACTGTTCGGGAATACAGTTTCCACAGCCTGCCGAGGTATGTTGGGTTTGTAGTTTTCACCAGATCAGATCAGTGGTTGGTACGATGTTGCATTTATGGATAGAGATGGCAGTGTTCATGTTCATGTTAGGATCCATAGATCTATCTGTGCATCATCTGGACTAATATATCTTTTGAAATGAGCGATGAAGGCCTTGAAAATCAAATTTTTGTAGCACAACGGTGTCAGAAATAAATTACACGCTTAAAGGTTATAAATAACGTTGTAAATCTGTGGACAGAGCTAATGTTGTGCTGTGTTCGATTCTCAACAGCCTCGCCCTGAAGCTTCTTCCTTTTCAGTTTATGGTTTATCTTCTTGAAGATCTTATTTTCCAACATGAATTCATTGTCGTGAGAATATTATGGGATTTCCATGTCGAGTAGCATGGGATTGGGCATGGTTAGCGCCCCTATGAACAGTGAGGTTTATTCCCCTGCTAAGGAAAAAGCTGGAATAGGAGGTTTCGACAATAGATTGTTGGTTCAGCAGCTAAGAAAATTTCTAATTAATATTGGGTCAGTTAAGATCAAGATATTGGTGCCCCTTTTTTCCTTATTTTTACACTTATTGTTATTTTTTTCTGAGTTGCTTCGTTCATGGGATGGAATCCATGTATAATCCATGGAGACATCAAGCCATCCAATATTTTTCTGGACTAGAACTTGTCGGCTAGGGTTTCAAACTTTGGCTTTTCGTTTCTGGTTTCTCAAAGTGAAAATTTTGTCACCATTGACTACCTGGATCCTATATGTAATCACACCAAGTTGGACGAGTTCAAGGGCAATGATGTCTACAATTTTGGGGTTGTCTTGGTGGAAATCCTCAGCGGGAGGCCATTTTTCTTGGGGAAATTATATGCCAGAGTGAGAAATCGTCCGATGGGATCCAAGTTTAGGGCTATCGTTGAAGCTTGCGATGTTCAAGAATTGAACACTGAGTTGTTGCAGTGTCAAGTCTGTCAGAGGAGAGCCTACAAATTTGCATTCAAAATTTGAATTTGTAGGGTAAACTGAGATTCGCGCGCAGCAGGGAAAAGAAAAATTGATCGAGCATCTTAATTATCCAATCATGGGTGAGGAAGGTGAGAGGTCAACGGTCATATGGGTTCGGCCCTCGCAAATTTTCAGCTGCATTGTGGGCACTAATCCTTTCTCGCCCCCGTACATTGCAAGAGGAAGAGGGGCCATGGGGGGCCATTTCATAGGACCGAGGATTAATTTTCCCATCCAACAGCTCTACATGCAGGATCGCCAGATCGGGTGTGACATGCCACCAGCTGCTAAACTACAGTGGAAGCCATGCCCACTGTCACGGTTTTGAGTCACAGCCTCTCCATCTAGTTTAACTGAGCAACAAAAAATGAGGATTGCAAAGAAAAAGGAGCGGCATATGGACTTTGTTACTATTTTGGGGGTGTCAATTTCCTGTTTGTTGGAGGATTGTTGAAACAAAATGATCTTCCAAGGTTCCAATTTGCAATATAATGTTGTTTACGTGTCATGAAATTGTAAAATAGTTGTAATTTAAGTGACACTGGTGTGACCAACTATTGTCAAAATTCTGAGTGTGTGTTAGAACTGGTCATTCCAACACTAAAAAAATTTGCAGGATATGATGAAGACATGACATAATGAAAATGACATCAAAGGATTTGGCTTGAGCTACATCAGAGATTAGAGGATAATCGAGCTTGTGTGTGCCCAATGTGATCATGGGATTATATTGTGATGGAAATAGAAAAGTTGAAACAAAGTGCCTGAAGTGTCTTTGCTTGTGTAGAAAGAAAATAGAAATTCAGTTGTTTGTTTGAAAGTTGTTAAGTGATTGTAGATCTACATGATCAATTATGAGGAGATTAGCTTGACATTGGGTCTTCGTTGTTGCACCCTAGCAGCGAGCATGAGGATGCATGCTTGGAGTAGTCTCCAACCTTGATATTGTGAACATGAGAAGTGGTGTTATGCTGCGATGTCAAGGGAACTGGATATTGAAACAATAAATTTTGGTGTGTGGCTGTTGGAATCGTGGAGACCTGCTGACTGTTTAGAGGAGTTGTGGCCTATTGAGCATAGTTGAGTGAGGAGGATCCTAGCGCTACCTGCCTACATAGAGGAGAAATCTACGCTACCTATTTTTTACTTTGAGGAGGAGCCTAGCGTTGTCTGCCTACCTAGAGGAGCAATCTACGTTGCCTATTGTTTACTTTGAGGAGGACCATTGCCTTGCACTACCTGCCTACTTATCTGCACTGCCACTGTTGCTGGCGTGTGAAGAGGAGCGCTGCCTTGCGCTACCTGCCTACTTATCTACACTACCACTGTTGTTGGCGTGTGAGGAGGAGCGATGCCTGCCTAATTATCTGCACTGCCACTATTGCTGGTGTGTGATTGTGAAGTTAAGATATTTCAGCTTGTGCAGTTAAGATATTGCAGCCGTGGTTGATGCTTTTGCCTTAATGCATAAAATCATAGTCATATATTTTGGAATGTGATTTTATTGTTATTTCATATTGTGTTGAAGGGAATATGTCTTGGAAGTTTGTATACGTATTGATACTTGTGACCTCAATATGAAGTCATTTTGTTAGAATTCGTGACTCTAACTAATGACAGGTAAAGCATGGAGATTCAAGACCAATATATCCACAACTCAAAAGTACAAAATATATGACAGAAATATTTAAGCAAGAAAGCACTTATGTGCTCTAGCATGTGAATGGTATGGTGAACTGCAAAGGATGATGGACAATCAAGTTTGTGAAATTTTGTTTTGTGTGAGTTTCTTGGAATAGACTCAATAGCATGTTGTATTATGAGTCACAGATTCTAATTGTAAGCAAGACTAGGATGTTTTTTTTTGTAGTGGTCATTGTATGTACCTGGTAACTCCAAGAGTTGGAGTTGTGTTGTAAGCCTTGTAAGGCATGTGTATCCATGTAAAGTTTGTGGTAATCTCAAAACCACTTTGTAATTACAGGTTCTTGGTCAGCCATAAACCATTTTACAGTGTCGGTTTGTGGTCAGCCAGAAACCACATGTAATAGTGAAGTGGACTGGAAACAGGTATGTACCAGTGTTCACCCACTGATGAAGAGATCCGGTGCAAGGTCTCCGATGAAGAAATCTGGTGAAAGGTCACTGATGAAGGGATCTAGTAAAAGTTTTCCGAAGATATCTAAAACAGATCTATTGTCGGTGAGAGTTCACCAATGAAGTAAGACCGTTCTGCAGAAGCCAGACTCTCTTGGCTCAGACTCTCTTTCGTAGAGCTGACCAGTGGGATTTATATCAATCCATTCAAACATATTTTTTAACATGGTTACGGGTCATCCGATAAAACCCACGTTGGAGGGGGATATGTAGATACAGGTATATGTATGAGGTGATAATGGTTGACAGATCCATTTATGCGAAGGACATCCTACGAGACTAACGGTTGCAGTAGTTGGTACCCATGAATTCTGGTGGATGGTTTCTCCTTTATATGGACATCGACATATCATTTTCTTATGTTTGACCACAACTAGACTTTGCAGACCAGCATGCCAAAGTCAAAAATGAAGATGCCAAAGACTCAAAGTACAAAGCCATAGTAGTGGTGTTTTCTAGTGTATGAATGATGTAGTCAAAGTTTGTTTATGTTTGTAGAATAGACTCATGACTATGGTAGAGTATGAGTCACAATTTGTAATTAGAGCAAATCTACATGTCATTTATAGTTTATACGTGCTGTAAGACCTAGAGAGGCATGCATACCCCTTTGTTATATGTTCCCTCTATCAGAGAGTTTTAACACCCTGGAAGAGTGTGTCATGCGGGATGGATACACTTGGGTGGGCCATATTGGTTTTAGACTCCATGAGGTGAAATTTTATGTCTAGGGGGAGTTCATCGAGAGGTTGGATGAACCATGTATGTGAAGGACTTCCTAGTAGACTGACGGTTGCAGCAGTTGGGAACCCATGCATTTCGGTAGATGGTTGTTCCTTTATATGGACATCGACAATACCATGAACAAGATACAAAGTCTAATTACCAAAAAAAACCAGTATAATTACCAAATAGGACCAGATGTAGATTTTGCAGATAGATATTGAGACAAGTAATCATTAAGGGGGTGTGTTGGAATGTGTAATTCCTACTTGTCTTCAGTTGTGATTCTCTCTATGTATAGAGTCAGTTCCTATTCCATAGGTTAGCTAAAACTAAGTTCCTAGTTTGGTGTGAGGTTGAGATATTCCCTAAACCAACTTATTTTGCATCCAAGATATCTTCCCTATCTTGAGACTATACCTCATGTATATATGTAACTTTATTTGATTAATGGAATATAGTGTGTATCTGAGATTTCATCTTACCCCATACTAGGTTGTAGAGATAATAGATAGTTATATTTTATTAAATTAATCTTAGCTTATTAATAAGGTTAAAATGTTATATATAATATAAAGAATCAAGTTATAGTTATAATTTAATAATTAATCTTAGCATCTTAATAAGGTTAAGAATTTATATATAATATAAAGAATCAAGTTATATATGATTTAAGATTCAAGTTAATGTTTTGGCCAATATTGGTGAATTTTTTTTTTTAGGACGTGACATACTTACACATTGGGGTCATACTGAGCTGTAGAATGGGCCTCTCGGGGCAACAACCTTATTTTAAAATCTTATTGTAATAATAATTTATTTTAATATTACATTGAACCTAATATGAAACTAATATATGAGATCGTGTTTGTATAAGATTTGTTTGTTTATATAATTGTAAGACAAATAATTCCCTTAAAGTTTTATTGTAAGAATAAATAGAATAGATCCATTTTAACTGAGAGAGATCAAATATCTCAATATGTAATCTTTTTCAAATGTTTGCAAATGCTTTGCTAGCCTGTGTAATATATCTACATATATATATATATATATATATATATATATATATATATATATATATATATATATATATATATATATATATTCAATACACACACCACAGGCTATTAAGAATCTTTAATATATTATAAGAAGGTGTATATAATTTCATAAGCAGACGTTTGTTCCAGCTTTTAATGCAGACATAGAGAGAGAGAGTGGTTAATTTTAAGGGAGCCTATATAAAAAAGTGGATCTTAATTTATAATTAATATATAAATGAATTTTAATTTATAATACACATTTTTAATTTTAGAAATACTTTTATTTATAATTATTAGTTTTAACTTTTATATATTTTAAAATATGAATCACTATGAAGAATTATTATTTAAAAAATTATTTGTAATTTTATCAATAAAAACAAAATTACAATATAATAATTAATAATTAAATTCAATCATTTTTTTTTGGATATAATACTCATATTTATATTAAAATAATATATAGAGAATGACTTTGTGTAATAGGTCTAATACATGGGAGTGACTTTCTGTGATGGGTTAGCTAGATGGGAACCTGAACCTATAACACAAGCTTAGTTGATATTGTTCTTGACAAGCTTGTCTATTAAAACAAAAGAATGCCTACTAATTAAACTATTGTACCAGCTAATTAAACTATTGTCCTAGATATGACAAAAATGTTGGCTCTTTGCATTTGAGTCAGCTGCTACCAAGCCAAAACAGAATTCAATTACCATATCTAAACATAGACATTGTCAACTAATAATTGACCACTGCAACTGCCCATAGATTAGGAGGAGGGTGCCTAAGCCAAGACCTTGGTTGTTGTTCTAAGCCCATGAGCACTGTTGAAGAAAGGTCAAGACTCTAAACCCAATGGTCAAGACTCTTAAGATCAGACCATCTTAAGAATGCGTGATATTATAGGAGTGCCTAGTGCCAAACCATGGAACACATTGAACCAAAAGCTTATTTCTAATTACATAGCCAAAAGAAATATCCCACCATGACCGGGGAACGAGGAGAAAGGTCGTCCCAATTCAGACAACCGGGAGCGTTACACCAGTGGATGAACATGGACTATGCAATTGAAACAAACTGTGCTACTAGCAACGCTCATAGAAGAGAAGAATCTATAGCAGAGAAATAGAAGAATGAAGAATGGAAAGATAAGGTTGTTCACGTGCGTTGGAGAGATCATCCTCACATCATAGTTTTCCATCATGAAACTATGGAAAGTCTGAGTACTTTCTTGTTGCAAAGCTAAATGCTCGTGCGAGTCTGGTATTAAACATGTTTTACTCTTGTCTGGTTGAAGGGACATGGAAAGCCATGTGCCTTGGCCTTCAAGGACCTTAATCATAGGTCACTATTATACAAATTTAAATCTAATGATGCGTATATGTTACCCAACAACATTAATGAGGTTATAATGAGGCTATAGTTTGAGAAATATATATGTTTTTAATCATATCAATTGCATCATAAATTGAATAGATTTGTTAATTTTATTAAATTTTTAATTGAGTTAATATTATGCTTTATTAATATTATTATTATATTTAATGTTTGAAAATGCAATTCTCTAAAATTTGCTTTCATTTTCACTTTACAAGTTTTTTTTTTTTTTTACTCATTTACAACTATTACAACCACTCATATTTAAATATTTAATTCATTTAAAAAGACTACAACATGTCCCCCATTTTTCCCTGTAAAGGACCTATAATCATTATCCATCAAACTAATTTATTAAAATCTTGTTTGTGAAATATTAAATATCACCATCATTAAATTTTATTAAACTTAAATAAAATTTATATGGTTTAATAAAATTCAAATTGAAATTTATGCTATTTTTATAATTTTTATTATAAAAATATGTATTTAAATTTTTTATCTAATTTTAAAATAATTCAAATTAAAAAATTAAAAAATTAAAATATAAGTTTTTTTATGTTTTGGCTTTACCTTGTTTGGAATTTGGTTAATCAATTTTGGGTGAATTTTGATTTTTTATCTCAAAATAAATTGAATATTATTGTGGATAAGTCTTTCAGATTAATCACATCAATCACATCAGCACATTAGACTCTAGTTTCAAATCATTTAATATGGTTCATCTTCAAACAAAGTTGAGAAAAATAGATCTCATATTGGATATAAATAGAGAAAATGCATAAAGTTCCAAATATAACCATTAAAAAGTAATGTTAATAAAATAAAAATTTTAAGTTTAAAAAAATAATTAGTAAAAAATTAGTTTAATAATAATATTAAAATAATTAATTAGTTATGAATATAAGAATTAAAAAAAATGACTTCGAAGAGAAAGGAATAATAGAAAGATGATAGATAGTGCGAATGTGGCATATAAAGTTCTCCTTCCTATGTTCACCTCGCCTATCAAGATGGGAAATTTACTAGAGAAAAGGTGGGGTAGAAAGATGATAGATAGTGCGAGCACATCCTATCTATACGGGAAATTTTGTAAGGAAAGTGGGCGTTGCAAATGCTTCATCGACCATTGAACTTAGCAAGTGACTAGTACATTTGCAAGTGAATATAACCATTATAAGGACATAGAAGAATAATATTTTCATACAAGTTCTCATCATTTTTCGGCTTAAAAATTAGGAGTTCTTAACACTCTAGCTACCAGTGTTATTAGAATTTCTGATATCAATCACCTTGAGGATGAAAAATCCCATCTACTGAATGTTTTCATAAATAATGACTATAGCAAGCATCACAGTCTTACAATTTTTCCTAGAGAAAGTGTAAGACTTAAGAATAAAAAAACTTTTGATGGTGAGGTCTCCATGGTCAAACTTCATATTCTTAAAAAGCATAAGGTCTTAGCGACTTTAAATCCCCTTAACACCCTCAAAAGCTCTCTCAAATCTGTTAAGGACCCTGTTGAACCTAAAAACATGAAAAGGGTTTATTCAATCCCTTGCTCTTGTGGTATTCCCTACAACGAAAAAACTACATGCCCCAACATTCAAGAGCATGCCCCAAACATTAGACACAGGCGTTCCTGGTCCTCATCCTTAGCTGAGCATGCAGATAAAACTATGCACCACATTTGCATTGAGGAGTCTCGTGTCACCGCTAGGGTTGATCATTTTCATCAAAAGAAGTTACGAGAAGCCATTGAAATAGAAAAGCATGGGAAGAATCTCAACACGGATGATAGTTGGAAGTTAAGGAGTTGGATTCCAGCGCTATATTCTTGATGTCTAGTTTTAGTTATTGTTTAGTTATGCTTTTCAATCATTTTTCAGTTTTTTTCTTATTTTGTTTTCTATTTCTTATATATATATAGATAGATAGATAATTTTTTTTTCCATGGAAAAAAAATCTTTATTCATATTAGAATAACGGACCGGCCCCCAAAGGGTTTTACAATGCTCCTTGAGTTGTATTGTTCCAAAATCAGACTTTCATAATGAGTTGATTTACAATGAAGATCTGTACAAAACAACTTGTTCAAAAACTTCAAAAAAAAGTGTTGTCCAAAACTATACCATAATTACTTCCTCTACAGAGGAGGAAGCGTCTGTGATTATGAGACGACCAGGTTGTAAGATCAAAGCTTGTTTTGATAAGTTATATGCTTCTTCATTTAATTCTCTGTATACATGTTTGAAGGCAATAGAGGAGAATTTGGAGAAGAAGTGCTAAATTTCTCTTAAGATTGCTTTTAAGTGTGGAACCAGAATTTGAGAGTGCTGAGATGCCCAGTCCACTACTATTTTGGAGTCACCAAAACACTGCAACTTCGTAATGCCTTTGGAATGAGCAGCAAATAAAACAGCCCAAAGAGCTGCCAGTTCAACTTTGTTGTTTGAACCCTGACCTGGTGCAAATTTGATCATAAACTTACTTCCAGAGGGAAGGAAAAGGGTGGCTCCTGCACCAGCCAGAGGAGGAGATCCATGGCTTGCACCATCAAAGAAGGCCCATGGAATATCATGGTTAATGATAAGATGTTGAATAAATGTTGATTTTTTTATTTTAGGGGGCCTCTTATGCTCCTTGGTCCACTGTATAATCAAGGAAGCTGTCAGATCTTCAGGGATAATATTCCCTTTAAAAAATTTTGAATTACGAGCCCACCAAATCCCATAAGAGAATAAAGAGGGTAGCGCAGTGTAGGAGCTGTTAGCCACCTATAAAATATGTTATATCAAAAGGTGGCTAAATCATTTTTGGAGCCTTCAAGAAACAAGTTTATTGCTAAAAATGTTATTTCTTGAGGACTCATGAAGACATCATGCCCTTTGTTTAACTCTTCACTGCTGTTTCCATTTCAAACCCTGAAATTCTATTGATTTCATAGAGAAAAGACTACTACAAAACACCATTTTCCCCTTCCTTCCACCTCAAAACTAACCTCCATTTTGCCTTCTCTTTTCCTCATAAAATTCCTCTATTTTCCATTTTTCCCCTTTCCCTTTCATAATATCCTTTTTACAAAGTTTAAAACTCACTTTTGAACTCTGCCGAAACCCCCAAATCCATCAAAATCAGTGAAAATTTTCATAAAAAATAAAGTTTTTTAACTATAGGTTTAAGCTTCTTTGGGCTAGGTCCTAACCACTTCCCCACATATGCCTTGGTGCTGGAACCAAGCGTTAATGGTCCCAAGCAGTTATCGCATCGAAACAAAACACAACGCGCAAGTCTTTTTGCTTTATTGAGACCTACGATGCGATTGGCCCCTGCTTACATAGCCCCGATCCAATCACCGCTTCATATAACCCTTCGGCCCGCAATCAGGTGCTAAAACATTGTATAAACCCATTCCCGATTGCTATTTTCCTTTGTAAATTCATAAAACCCTTTTATCCTAAGTTTTGTTCTAAACCCGCTGGTGCAATGTTATCTAATGAAGAAAGACCATTGATTTTGTTTCCCAATCAACGATCCTTATAATCTCGCATTGGAGAAATTTAAATGGGTAGATTGAAAAACTCGAAGGCCCGATCCTGATTGGCCCTTTCTATGTATAAGCCCCGGGCCTTTTTTCCATATAATCCACAGGCCCCACAACCGAGTGCCAATCCACATATATATAACCCTTCCTGAGCCATAAAACCTTTGCATTTCATAAAATTTTGGGTTTCCGTAAGTATTAAATGGTTTCCGCTGGTGCATGATTTAAAACAACATCCACCATTGATCTGAAATGATCCATGGGCCAAGCAATATCGCATCGGCAAAATTAAAAGGCGCATACCATGTTGTATTTACCTCTCCCCGATTGGCGATCTCCCGATCAATCGTGAGTCGTTGATCTCCTCCCCACCTTTCCCCATTTCTATTATGATTTGTCGTGTGCACTCCCCGCCGTTGATCTCTGCAGATCAATGGCTCAGATCTAATCTGGCCTTTCACTGTTGCCCTCCGGCTTTACCCAAGGGCCTTAATAGATCATCCTAACCGTTGATCTCCTAGGGCTGAAGTGATCTCATCCGACGACCCACGATCATCCCGAAACCCCAATTTCAATTCTTAACCATATTTCCTCCAACAAAGGTTTTTAACCTTATTTTTTTACATTTCCGCCATTTCTCTATTAAGCAACCCCTTTTCTTTATTTTCTCCTGACTTATTTCCACCGTTGATCTCTGCGAAGATCAAATGGCCCAAACTTAATCCTCTGCGCTATTTTCACCCACCGCCCTCCTTTTGACTTTAACGCATGATCACCACCGTTGGATGCTGCCATCCAATGGCCACGCTCGTAACCACGGCCTCCTAAGAAGTTTTACCTCATAAACGCGAGATTTATTAACATTTGTTTGTATTTTGCAGGTTTCAAAGGTTTTCCAATTATAATAAAGGAAATGAAAGCCGAGGGTGACGATCCTCCAAACTTTCATTTATCAAAGGGAAATTACTACACAGGGTTCAACTTCACGTTTCGACGATGCTTCATGGGAATTGATGCCATATGGACCTTTCATAAGCCTGCACATCAACAAGAAACCAACAGTTAAATTAGAGCTAAAGAGTATTAGTGTTGAAGAACAAAACATAGCAGAACAGAGGATTGAAGACTGTTTTCACAGTTTTGGAGGATTACAGCTAAGATCGAAATCAAAAGCCTAATCCTCTGAATTAAAACACAATTAAAGATAAATCAAAAGATTTATCAGTCATAAAGAGCCTCCACCACAACATCAGAGGCTAATTGATTCCTCTCAGCTACTCGATGCCACCTGTAGCTTCAAAGCATTCAACAAAGGCCGAGTTATGATCAGAAAAGAAGATATTTGCCTCAACGCAGCCGAATAGTTAACTCTGCCAAAAGAACTTAATGCAAAAATATCAGCAGAGTTATTACAACATGAAACAGAGCCTTAAAGTCAAAAAAATCTCCCACCAAGCTTAATTTTTAAATGTAAAACAATTAATACAGACAGAACATCTGTAAACTTCTCCATCGAGCCCCTCAAAGGCCGAGAAGTATTAAATCTGTATTAATTGAACCTGGGAGATCTTTTATCCCCTCCCACCTCCTCATTCCTTCTATAAATACTTTTGTAGAAGATGAGAAAATGGGGTTGCAGAACTTTGAAATATACTTGTGCTGGAAACTTCTAATTGTAAATAGTGTTCAAAGGCTCTTGAAGCTCTACTTGTGATTAAATAAGTTAGGCTGAGAAGTGAAGATGATTGCTGAACTAAAACATTAGACTTGAAGATTGTAACTGGTTTGAATCATCAATACAAGCTGATTTATGGGATCCTGGTCTATGTCGACGGTGATGTTATTTCTTATTGTAAATTGTTATTTTATCTATTTTTCACTTTGTCCATCTTCTTTTATAAAGAACAACAAGCATAGAGTTAGGATTTACTGTATACCAATACCCTTCTCTGACTGATAAGCTTTATCTAAATGTTTGTTATTTGGGAATGATTTAATTCAGTTCAAGAAGTTAGGAATGCTGGCGTTCCCTCATCCTACTGTCTAGGCTAAATTTTGTTCCTGAAATTTATTTTCATTTTATGTTAAGTAGAGATGAGCTAAGGAAGTTATGGTGAGCCCTGTCCTCTAGTTTTAACCCCAAAGACTATATAAAAGTTTCCCTAAGAGTGTGTTGAAATCAAGCTAGGTTAAAAGTCCTTACCTGATCTTAGACTATTCTTCGTTGTCATATGTGCTTCCCTTTGTGTTTTAAATGTTTTTCTATTGAAAGTGCATCAAAAGTTGGCTAGTTTCAAATTACTTACCAGATCTTAGATTACTTTTATGTTTTTCTTAAGTGTATGCCAAAAGCAGGATAGTTTCAAAGTACTTACCTGATCTTAGGTTGCTCTTTGTTCTTCATTTGTTTAACTCTCGTTCTTGTTGTATCATTTCATTCCATAAAATCAACTCTAAGAGATCCTTAGACATATATGACTTGCCCCATGGACCACTCTTAAACCTTGTTGTTTCAATTAAACCCTATTATGACTCCATAGCCTAATAGACTAAAAACTAGCGTTATATCTATGTTTTTAGCCAAAGCTTGTTCTGATTGCTTGCAACTTCACACCTTTGAAACTCTTTCCATTTTAGAACTTTCCACTCAAATAATAATCATGCTCAACCATCCAAAACAAAAAAAAACCCTCGGACTTCATAACTAGCCTAATATCATTACCCAAAAGCTTTTAAAGATAAATCAATCTTTGCACTTATTGGAGAGATCCCTCTCCGGATTCAGGAGGGCTAGATCCTAGAATCCCAAAGTGTTTGAAATAGTGTTCTCCCTACAGTTGGACTTTGCCAATATTGCTAATTACAGGGAGCTAACATCTTCTGGCAACTTTGCTGGGGACTTCAGTCAAATTTTCATCTTAGGTTCCCTTAAACACTTCACAAAACCTTGTGAGTATAAAGCAACCTTTTTCAAGCACTACCAATTAATGGTAATCATGATGAAACTTGTTTGAATCAGTGACAAACTAGGTAAACCCTAGGATTCTCATAAGATTTTATCTAACCTTGAAGGATCAGCTAGCTTAGCCATAAGAGTAGATTGTCTTTGTCTCATAACCGTAGCTAAGTTTTGAAACAGATTTAGGACACTCTTAGAAACCAATAGGACTGAAAAATAACTCAAAAAACCCAAAAAATATTTCAGATTGGTATGTAATAAACATGGTGGTGGACCATAAAACCTTTTACCTCCAAAAGAGCTAAAAACTTCCACTTGGCGATTCCACAATCCTATACAGACCTTAAGACTCCACTGGGAAGACCCATAATCTTTACTACATCATTTAAACCTAGTTAGAAGGATTTTTAGGATTAAAATTTGTGTAAAACCAATCAGTTAACCTTTTAAAGATTGTCATATTTGGTTAAAACTTTTCTTGTTTAGTTGGGTCTGAAAAGTACATCATAGTGGCTCCTAGAAAGATTCATACTAGAGCCTATCCTGACCTGAACCCACCTGAGATAGTTAATAACCCTGAAAGTATCCTTAGGAAGTCTCCTAAGATAAAATTTTCAACTTTTTTCAGATCACCCTTGAGAGCTAATTCAGTTCCTGAAAATCTTGCAGCTCTACAACAATCACAAGCTGACTTAGTAAATCCATTTAGAACTAGGTCATTTGATGATACAATTCAGCTAGACTTTGAGTCTTCACTTTCATCCCTGGAAACAAGTGAACATCCTGGTAATAGAGAAACAACACCACCTGATTTACACTTCCTTCACAATTTAGGTGTCTCTCATCCAAGATCAGTTCATCAATCTACTTTTTTTCCATCCACATCTGTTCACCAAACATCCACTATCCAAACCACTCCACTTCAGTTCACTTTCCCTTTTGCTAATCAACCTCTTGTAAATCCACCTCCACCACATATCATGACAGCATGGTATGCTCCCTTAGTCCTTCCTGTACCATTAGTCAATCTTCCACAAGACTATCAGTCCAAAATACCATTGTATGATGCTAGTAATGCTACTACTGCATCACAACATGTGGATAAAATGAATGACTACTTTGACAGAAATGAAATTGATGATGATTCTATCAAAATTAGGCTATTTTCTCGGAGTTTGGGGGTAGAAGTAAGAAAATGGTTTAAAGGCTTAACCCCCCACAGTATAAATGATCTCCAAGCCTTCCATCAGAAATTTTTAAACAAATGGGAAGTGAAGAAGAATCCTCTCCAAATCCTCTCTGATTACAAGAACCTCCACAGAAATACTGGGGAAAGTGTACAAGCTTATTGTACCATATTTAACAGTGTGTATAATGCACTTCCCCCAGATCTAAAACCTCCACAAGGCTCAGCTCTAAACACGTTTCCTGAAGGTTTTGACCCTGAAATGGCCTATCAGTTGAGAGAAAGATACCCTTTAACCCTTGAAGATATGCAAAAAGGGGCTCTTGCTGTGGAAGTTAACTTAATAGAGAAAAGAGCAAGAATGAAGAATGAGAAGAGAGTGTCTTTTAGAGAAGAATCCACACCTTCCACTTCCAGCTCAAAGATGGAAAGAATGATGGAGGATATGATGAAGAAAATGAGCATTCTTGAGAGAGCACAAGCAGGTCAAAATCAAACTGCTCCTCAAAACAGAAACTAGAACCAAAATCAGAATTTCAGAAGGAACCAGCCTCCAAAAAAACCAAGGGAAGATTATCAACAGATCACTCCTCCCTTTCATCAAAACTATGTAAGTGAGGTTGAAGAAATAGATGTGCAAATAGAGGAAGACGATATCAACATGCTGGGAGTAGATAATGATTACTTTGAGGTTAATTATGATAGAAAACAAGGTATGTACACACCTTATGATGACAAAAGAGATAATGATGAAAGTTATTATCAAGACATGGAGAATGTCATCCTAGAATCTCAAAGGGAATATGACCTTAGAAGTAAAACCAATCAACAAACTCCCAACACCACAACCTCTGACAAATCTTCACAAAGCAGCATTGTAAGTAAACCCAAAGTTGTAATACACAAAGACAAAACAGTGGTTGGAAATTCTGATAAAGGTAAAGAGAAAGGCACTCAAAACAATGAAAAACACAGTGCAGACCTTAGCAGTACTAACACTTCAGCTAGTACTCATGTTAAAACAATTTTTTCAAATGCAAATAGAACAAATCAGCAAACTAAATTTGCTGATAAGATGGCAGCTAACAAGGCTGAGACAAGCGCTTCAAAGAATCAAATTCCTTTCAGCCTGGAGCAGGAAATTTCCAAAATTAAAATCTCTGTTCCTCTCTCTGAACTAGCTGCCCAAAATGTATATAGAACCCAAATTTTGAAGGCTTTAAACATAGAGGATAATAAGGACACATTCAATCTTAATGATGACCAGCCAGAGCTCATTTTTGGTCCAAATATTGAAGGTAGATATCAAGAGGGACCTATTCCTCCCTTTTATGTAAGTTTAAACGTTCATGATAAAAATTTTCACAACGCTATGCATGATTCCGGGGCCTCTCATAATTTAATGCCCAAAGCTGTGATGGAGAGCCTAGGTTTAGAAATCACCAGACCTTATAAAGACCTGTACTCCTTTGACTCAAGCAGAGTGAAATTTTTAGGATTGATAAAAGACCTCTGCATTAACTTAGCCCAGATTCCAGCCAAATGTTTGGTCATGGATATATTTGTGGCTGATGTTCCCCCAAAGTATGGAATTTTGTTATCACGATCTTAGGGGGCTAAGTTACAAGGGACTATGCAAATGGACATGACCTATGTGACCATCCCTATTTTTAATCAGACAATAAAATTTAACAGGGAATCCCATATGCAGTACATGGTGACTAGTCAGGACAGACCGCAAAACTCTCCTCTATATTCTGTAAATACAGGCCTCGATTCTTTTATCCTGTTTAACGATGAATCATTCAGTGAACAAGTCACTTTAACTGAATTAATGGCCACTAGAGAAGAGGAGGAGGACAACACAGAATTGTTAAAACAGTTTGCTGAACCTTTAAACTTTAGCAAACTAAACACAGGTCTTGAGCTACAAATCATGCATCCCTTGCTTTTAAACCTTGATAGTCAGGAAAGTAATCCTCAATGCAGTGAAAAATCTGAGGACTTAAACAAAATTCAACTAAGTGTTGATACTCAAGAACAATCCGAGAGCATGTTAGTTAAAGAGGATGATAGTCAAACTGATACACCTAGAACTAGTCCTCTATGGAGTATGTACTTTGATGGGTCTTGCACTAGAAACAATGCTAGTGCAGGTGTCTGGATTTGCAACACTAATAAAAACCACACAGAGAGCCTGTCCTGTAGGCTAAACTTCCAGTGTTCGAATAACATAGCGGAATATGAATCCCTGCTTTTAGGCTTGCATTTGTTGAAAAAGTTAGGAGCCAAGAGAATTAAAGTTTTTGGGGATTTAGAACTAATTATTAGGCAAGTCAATGGGGAATACAATGCTAATCACCCCAGACTCAGGGCCTATCGAAATGATGTCGTGGACCTTTTGAAAACTTTTGAGGAGTCCTAGTTAATTTTTTTCCCAAGAAAAATAAATATCGCGGCCCACAGCTTAGCTTTCGCAACTAGAACATGCTTAATGCCATACGAAACCAAAGAATGCACAAATCAGATTAAATTCAGACCGCCATTCCTGATAATGAAAAATATTGGTGAGTGTTTGATGGAGATAAACAAATAGAAGATTTCATGCAATTCAGAAATGAATTTGAACTACACAGTTCAGATTCAGATTATGAAACAGACTGCAATGGTGAAGAAAATTTTCTTGGTGAAGAAGAACTGTCTCCTAAGCTTGTTGATGTAAATATACTGTCTAGAAAACTTGAAAATAAAATAGAATTGACTGCAGCGTTAGAAACAGAGGATTTACAAACCCTGCACTCTAATGATGAAAGTTTTCCAAAGGGTCTGGCCCATTTAGAGGAGTTGTTTGATTTTAACGATGTGGCCAAGAAGCCAAAACTGGAACCTGTAGAGACTGAAGTAGAAGAATGCAATATAGGAAGTGAACAGAAACCAATGATGATTAAACTGTCTAAGACTTTACCAGCTCACATTAAACTCAAATACATAGAGCTGTTTAAAGATTTTTCTGATGTTTTTGCGTGGAGTTATGAGGATCTGAAATCCTATGACACTGAAACAATACAGCACAAAATCCCTCTCAAGCAAAACCAAAAGCCATTCAAACATAAACTGTGCAGAATAAAACCTGTTCGGCTACCTTTGGTTGAGAAGGAAATAAAGAAAATGTATGAAGCTGGTGTTATTGTTCCTATTAGATATTCTGAGTGGGTGTCTAATCTGGTGTCAGTTAGGAAGAAAACAGGAGAGATCAAGTTTTTTATAGACTTTAGAGACTTAAACAAAGCTTCATTGAAAGAAAACTACCCTTTACCTAAGATGGATCATATTTTACAAAGGGTGGTAGGGTCTAGAAGAAGTTCTTTGCTTGATGGCTACTCAGGGTATAATCAAATTCTAGTCCACCCTGCTGATCAACTAAAGACAACATTTACTACACCTTGGGGCACTTTCATGTATGTGAAAATGCCTTTTGGTCTAATGAATGTTGGAGCAACTTTTCAGAGAGCCATGGATATAGCATTCTCGGAGGAACTGGGCTACTTCATCATTTTTTACCTTGATGATGTTACTGTGTTTTCAAAGACAGATGAAGAGCACTTGGAACATTTGAGAAAAGTTTTCAAGAAATGCAGAAAGTTTGGGATATCTTTAAACCCTAAGAAAACACTTTTCGGTTTCCAAGAAGGTAAAATTATTGGGCACATTATTTCTGAGGAGGGTATAAAGATAGATCCAAAGAGGATTGAGGCTATATTGCAAATCTCTCATCCTCGAAACATCAAGGAACTGCAATATTTCATTGGAAATATTAATGTCTTGAGAAGGTTCATACCCAACTTGGTTGAGCTCCTTAGGAATATAACAAACACGCTAAAGAAGGAGCAAGGGGTAAAATGGACCTTGGAAGCAAAGAAGTCCTTTGATCTGGTGAAACAAGCGTTAACCAAAACACCGGTCCTAATAAGTCCTGATTTTTCAAAACATTTTTATATTTTTTCATTCGCATCAGAACATACAATAGCTGTTGTCCTTTTACAGAAAAATCCACAAGGACAAGAGCAACCTATTGCATTCTTTAGCAAGGCATTGAGGGATGCTCCTTTGAAGTATAACATTATGGAAAAGCAAGCCTTTGCTTTGGTTAAGGCTTTAAAAGACTTCAGAGTATACATCTTGCACTCACACATCATTGCCTTTTTCCTGAATTCAGTTGTAAAATACATTCTAACACAGGACCCGGATGGTAAGAGAGGTAAGTGGATAGCTGTTATTCTTGAATATGATTTAGAGATAAAGCCCACTAAACTCATCAAAGGCCAAGGTCTAGCTAGATTAATGGCTGAATCAAATTTTGAAGTTCTTGATATTAATATGATTAATGCTTTAGATGAACAAGAGGAAATTTCAACTCCCATTGTTGAAGACCATTTTATGAATTCCTCTTGGTATGCTGATATTCTTTATGTTTTGCTTAATTTGAACACACCTCTCGGTTTGACAAAAACAAAGGCAAGGTTTCTAAAGTTAAAAATTGTAAACTATTGCATTATAGATAAATTTCTTTATTGGAAAAATGGAAGTGGGATATTGCTTAAATGTTTGCCTGAGTATGATGTAGAGAAGGTAAAGCACGAGTTCTATGAGGGGGAGTGTGGAGGCCACCTATACTAGAAGACAATAGCCAACAAAATCCTAAGGGCTGGTTACTATTGGCCTAATCTCTTTCTTGATGTACACAAGATGATAATTGCCTGTCATAAATGTCAACTTTTTGAAGGCAAAAGGAAGCTGCTACCCTTACCTCTGCATCCAATCACTGTTGAGGCTTCATTTCAATAGTGGGGACTTGACTTCATAGGAGAAATCCATCCACCATCTTCTGCCCAGCATAGATGGATTCTCAGTGCTACAGACTATTTCACCGAATGGATAGAATCCATCTCTTTTAGGCAAGCCAATGATTCTATCATTATAAAATTTATGGAGACTAATATTCTCTCTAGATTTGGCTGTCCTACCAAGATCATCACTAATAATGCAGCAGTATTTGGATCGAAGAAGATGGTTGAATTCTGTCACAAGTATCAGATAACATTGGTTCATTCCACGGCCTATTACCCTCAAGGTAATGGACTTGCAGAATCCTCAAACAAGAGTTTAGTGAACATAATCAAGAAGTTGTTGGAGGACAACAAGAAGTCTTGGCACACAAAGCTAGTTCATGCATTATGGGTTGACAGATTGACATTGAAGAAATCTATTGGCATGTCACCTTACCAGCTTGTGTATGGTAGAGATAAAAATTTTCCAACCAACCTTGGTGTACCAGTTATGAAGTTAATTCAAGAGTTTCATTCTGAAGAAAATGACATGATCAGAAGGATAAATCAGACTATTCATCTTCAGCAAACCAGAGAGGAGGTTTATAAAAAAGCATTACAAAAGCAGGACAACATTAAAAGGCTTTTTGACAGAAGAACAAAGGCCAACAATTTCAATGTTGGGGACAAATTTTTAAAGTGGGATTCAAGGAGAGAAGAGAAGGGCAAGCATGGAAAATTTGACAACTTGTGGCTTGGCCCTTATCTCATTCATTCAGCTGCTGGTAATAATGCCTATTTCTTACAGGAGTTGAATGGAGCTCAACTGTTTGGGGGTCCTGTCAATGGAAGGATGCTCAAACATTACTTTTCTTGATCATGCCATGTTTTAAAACCTTTTTATCTTTTTTCCATTATAAATATTTCATCCACCATTGCATTCAAAGTTAGAAAAAACAAAAATAAAAAAACAATAGAAGAAAGAAAAGAGGGCAGATTGTAAAAATAATAAAGGTACAGCCCCATACCAAAAATAGAAAAAAAATCTGAAAGTGT
This sequence comes from Pinus albicaulis, assembly GCA_034641835.2. Lineage (NCBI taxonomy): Eukaryota > Viridiplantae > Streptophyta > Pinopsida > Pinales > Pinaceae > Pinus > Pinus albicaulis. Next base: position 1,167,740,523 of record CM076578.1, read on the forward strand.
GCAAGTTTAAATGCCACTCCTGAAAAACACACTCCTAATTAGTCATACAGCCTAATCATGACTAATTATTTTTAAATTGACTGCTGATAGTTTAGTGAATTTGATTTGCCAAACAGTTTAATCTTGGCTTATCAGTAGGTATACTAGGCTAGAAATTAAAGGTTCTAATCGGCTCAAAATTTGAACCAAAGAACAAGGAAGAACAACTCAAACAGAAGTAAAAACAGAGCTGAAAAAGGATGAAGGAAGTGCTTGAACTTTCAGATCTTAAGCCTTCCATTTTTTTTTTTAATTTTCTGCAAAATAATATCTATGTGCAACCTATTTATCATGTCATAGATCAGCATCAAGTTAGACTGTTCAATCCTAACTTGTATGTTTTTAAATTTCTGTTTTAGAAATTAGAGAAATAAAAATCTTTTAGATTGTTTAATCCTAACAGATTAGTAGATTAGCTAGAGAAGCATATGAGCTCAACTGTTTAATCTGAGTTCATGGAGAAATAAGGAGTAGAATTAGATTAGTTTTATGCTTTCAAAAGAATAAAATGTTGTAAAAAGAGTTTTCCAATCCAAGTGCACTCTAAAGAAGAAAAAATGTTAGATCGGTAGGATTGGGTAGGTAGAAAGCTTGTGTTGGTAAAGATCCATTGTTTTTTATCGCTGCAAACATATTTTCAGAGCAAAGGAAGATCATCCAAGCAAAGAAAGGCAACCCAATTGATAAGGCACTGATTAGCCTCCTAGAGAATGCAAGTCTGAATTTCTTGATGCCTTCAAGAAGGCACCATCCCCAAGTGGAGCCACTGTTAGCCACCTATAAAATTTGTTATATCAAAAGGTGGCTAAATAATTTTTGGAGCCTTCAAGAAACAAGTTTATTGCTAAAAATTTTATCTCTTGAAGACTCATGAAGACATCATGCCCTTTTTTTAACTCTTCACTGCTATTTCCATTTCAAACCCTGAAATTTTGTTGATTTCATAGAGAAAAGACTGCTGCAAAACACCATTTTTCCCTTCCTTCCACCTCAAAAATAACCTCCATTTTGCCTTCTCTTTTCCTCATAAAATTCCTCTATTTTCCATTTTTCCCCTTTCCCTTTCATAATATCCTTTTTACGAAGTTTAAAACTCACTTTTGAACTTTGCTGAAACCCCCAAATCCATCAAAATATGTGAAAAATTTCATAAAAAATAAAGTATTTTAACTACAGGTTTAAGCCCCTTTGGGCTAGGTCCTAACCACTTCCCCACATATGCCTTGGTGCTGGAACCAAGCGCTAATGGTCCCAAGCGCTTATCGCATCGGAACAAAACACAATGCGCAAGTCTTTTTGCTTTATTGAGACCTCCGATGCGATTGGCCCCTGATTACATAGCCCCGATCCAATCACCGCTTCATATAACCCTTGGGCCCGCAGTTAGGCGCTAAAACATTGTATAAACCCATTCCCGATTGCTATTTTCCTTTGTAAATTCATAAAACCCTTTTATCCTAAGTTTTGGTCTAAACCCGCCGATGCAATGTTATTTAATGAAGAAAGACCATTGATTTTGTTTCCCGATCAACCATCCTTATAATCTCGCCTTGGAGAAATTTAAATGGGTAGATTGAAAAGCACGAAAGCCCGATCCTGATTGGCTCTTTCTATGTATAAGCCCCGGGCCTTTTTTCCATATAATCCACAGGCCCCGCAAACGGGTGCCAATCCACATATATATAACTTGCCCCGAGCCACAAAACCTTTACATTTCATAAAATTTTGGGTTTTCGTAAGTATTAAAGGGTTTCCGCCGGTGCATGATTTAAAACAACATCCACCGTTGATCTGAAATGATCAATGGGCCGAGCAATATCGCATCGGAAAAATTCAAAAGGCCCATTCCATGTTGTATTTACCTCTCCCTAATTGGTGATCTCCCGATCAATCGTGAGTCGTTGATCTCCTCCTCGCCTTTCCCCATTTCTATTATGATTTGTCGCGTGCGCTCCCCGCTGTTGATCTCTGCAGATCAACAACTCAGATCTAATATGGCCTTTCACTGTCACCCTCTGCCTTTACCCAAGGGCCTTCATAGATCATCCTGACCGTTGATCTCCTAGGGCCGAACTGATCTCATCCAACGGCCCACAATCATCCTGAAACCCCAATTTCAATTCTTAACCATATTTCCTCCAACAAAGGTTTTTAACCTTATTTTTTTACATTTCCGCCATTTCTCTATAAAGCAACCCCTTTTCTTTATTTTCTCCTGACTTATTTCCACCATTGATCTCTACGAAGATCAAACGGCCCAAACTTAATCCTCTGCGCTATTTTCACCCACCACCCTCCTTTTGACTTTAACGAATGATCACCACCGTTGAATGCTGCCATCCAACGTCCACGCTCCTAACCACGGCCTCCTAAGCAGTTTTACCTCATAAACGCATGATTTATTAACATTTGTGTGTATTTTGCAGGTTTCAAAGGTTTTCCCATTATAATAAAGGAAATGAAAGCCGAGGGTGACGATCCTCCAGACTTTAATTTATCAAAGGGAAATTACTACACAGGGTTCAACTTCACGTTTCTTCAATGCTTCCTGGGCATTGATGCCATATGGACCTTTCATAAGCCTGCACATCAACAAGACACCGACAATTAAATCAAAGCTAAAGAGTATCAGTGTTGAAAAACAAAACACAACAAATCAGAGGATTGAAGACTATTTTCACAGTTTTGGAGGATTACGGCTAAGATCGAAAATCAAAAGCCTAATCCTCTGAATTAAAACACAATTAAAGATAAATCAAAAGATTAATCAGTCAGAAAGAGCCTCCACTGCCACATCAGAGGCTAATTTATTCCTCTCAGCTACTCAATGCCACCTGTAGCTTCAAAGCATTCAACAGAGGCCGAGTTATGATCAGAAAAGAATATATTTGCCTCAATGCAGCTGAATAGTTAACTCTGCCAAAAGAACTTAATGCAAAAATATTAGCAGAGTTATTACAACATGAAACAGAGCCTTAAAGTCAACAAAAGCTCCCACCGAGCTTAATTCTTAAATGTAAAACAATTAATACAGATAGAACATCTGTAAAATTCTCCATCGAGCCCCTCAAAGGCTGAGAAGTATTAAATCTGTATTAATTGAACCTGGGAGATCTTTTATCCCCTCCCACCTCCTCATTCCTTCTATAAATACTTTTGTAGAAGATGAGAAAATGGGGTTGCAGAACTTTGAAATATACTTGTGCTGGAAACTTCTAATTGTAAATAGTGTTCAAAGGCTCTTGAAGCTCTACTTGTGATTAAATAAGTTAGGTTGAGAAGTGAAGATGATTGCTAAACTAAAACATTGGACTTGAAGATTGTAACTAGTTTGAATCATCAATACAAGCTGATTTACGGGATCCTGGTCTATGTCGACGGTGATGTTAATTATTATTGTAAATTTTTATTTTTATTTTTTTCACTTTGTCCATCTTCTCTTATAAAAAAAAACAAGCATAGAGTTAGGATTTACTGTATACCAGTACCCTTCTATGACTGATAAGATTTATCTAAATGTTTTCTTCCAAATTGTGTTGTTTGGGAATGATTTAATTCAGTTCAAGCAAGTAGGAATGTTGGCATTCCCTCATCCTACTGTCTAGGCTAAATGTTGTTCCTAAATGTTATTTTCAGTTTATGTTAAGTAGAGATGAACTAAGGAAGCTATGGTGAGCCCTGTCCTCTAGTTTTATCCCTAAAGACTATCTGAAAGTTTCCCTAAGAGTGTGTTGAAAGCAGGCTAGGTTAAAAGTCCTTACCTGATCTTAGACTATTCTTCGTTATCATATGTGCTTCCCTTTGTGTTTTAAATGTTTTTCTATTGAAAGTGCATCAAAAGCTGGCTAGTTTCAAAGTACTTACCAGATCTTAGGTTACTTTTATGTTTTTCTTAAGTGTATGCCAAAAGCAGGATAGTTTCAAAGTACTTACCTGATCTTAGGCTGCTCTTTGTTCTTCATTTGTTTAACTCCCCTTCTTGTTGTATCATTTCATTCCATAAAATCAACTTTAAAGAGATCCTTAGACATATATGACTTGCCCTGTGGACCACTCTTGAACCTTGTTGTTTCAATTAAACCCTATTATGACTCCATAGCCCAATAGAGTAAAAACCAACGTTATATCTATCTTTTTAGCCAAAGCTTGTTCTAATTGCTTGCAACTTCACACCTTTGAAACTCTTTCCATTTTAGAACTTTCCACTCATATAAAAGTCCTGCTCAACCATCCAAAACAAACAAAAACCCTCGGAATTCATAAATAGCCTAATATCATTACCCAAAAGCTTTTAAATATAAATCAATATTTGCACTTATTGGAGAGATCCCTCTTCGGATTCAGGAGGGCTAGATCCTAGAATCCCAAAGTGGTTGAAATAGTGTTCTCCCTGCAGTTGGGCTTTTCCAATCTTGCTAATTACAGGGAGATAACAGGAGCTTACCCTAGGGAGGCTCCACCATTGATATGTACGGGCAAGAAAGTTCTCAGCAGCATCCAAACGAACAGATGTGAAGGCAGAGGTAGATTTGGTCGAGACCGACTCTGCATAAGAGCAAAAGAGGAAAAGGTGAGGACCAGTTTTAGAGCAAGTTCCACATAGAGGACATCGACTAGGGCCTACCCATCCACGTTTCTGTAAATTATCCCATGTTAGGATCTTGTTTTTTAAGACTAGCCACAACGCAAGTTTGGCTTTTAAATGCCCAGGTGTCTTCCATATGGGTTTCCACCATTCTTGTTTTTCTGTAGCAGAGTTTTCCTCCATATATGCCTTATAGCCTTGCTTGGTAGAGTAAGATCTAGAAATTGAATTTTTTGTCCAAACCAGAGTGTCATCCACATCATGATCAAGATGTATGAATTTTTTCACTAGTAGATGAACATAAGAGGACCATTCCAAAGAATCCTCCTCATTTAGTTGAAGAGAAGACGCAGATTTCTACCCTGAAGAACCACAGGCCTGAGGAAAGGAGGAGGTTGCATCTGTAATGGTGTGGATATTATTTGAGTTTAAAAAATTATGAAGCCTTTCCGAAAGCTTAAAAGAATTTCCTGCCCCAACCCAAGGGTCCAAGCTGATCCGGACTTGATCTCCTTTACCAATGTTCCATGCAGACCAATCACCTATCAAAGGGAATGCTTGAACAAAGGCTTTCCAACAAATAGAGCCATTTTTATGTGATTTGGGATGTTGATGGAACCAAGATGTGATAGTAGTTCTTGGAAAATATTTAGCACATAAAATCCGACTCCATAGTGATCCGGGATTCTCTGAAAGTCTCCATAAAGATTTAGCTGCTAAAGCTTGACATAAGATAGGTAGATTTTTTATTCCCCATCCTCCAAGTTCCTTGGGAAGAGCTAACGACGTCCATTTTGATAAGGGGATACCTTCATCCTTATGATAATAAGTCCATAAAAAGGAGAAACAAAGTTTCATGATTTTATGTAGGATGCCTTTAGGGACGGCTGCAATGGAGACCCAATAAATTGGGATGCTTTCGAGGACAGATTTAAGGAGTACCAAGCGACCTCCTCTGGACAGGCATCTATTGGTCCAAAGCTTTATGCAATTTTCAATTTTTTGGTATAGCCAAAGCCAGTCCTTGAAGCCATAAGAATTGGGCTTGAGGGAGAAACCCAAATACTTAAAACCATCTGACCAATTAGAAAGAGGAAAGGGTAAAAAGGAACTGAGGTCAGATAATAGAGGAATCGAGGAGATGTTATGGATAAGACACGACTTTTCAAAGTTGATCAACATCCCCGTGGCCTTTTGATATAGATCCAGAATATTGGAAAGGGAGGATGCATTTTCTTTTGAAGCACTTCCAGAGAGGAGAATATCATCGAAAAAAAGGATATGAGTCAAGAATTTATATTCATCTATGTGAATACCTTTGAATGAGCCAGAATCGCAGGCTTGTTTTATAAGATGGTTTAAAGCTTCAGCAATTAAGAGAAACAGAAAATGGGACATAGGAAATCCTTGACGGAGCCCTCTAGAGGGATGGAAAAAATCTGATGCAGCACCATTTATCAAAGCAACAAAGGATGTTGATGAATAGATCCCAGGATCCAATTGATGAATTCCACAGCCATCCCAATCTGAGTTAATAAGAGTCGGAGAAAAGTCCAATTGACCCTATCATAAGATTTTGATAAGTCCAATTTGAGCGCAAAGGATTCCTTTTTATTTAGATGAAAAGAGTGTAATACTTCTTGAGCTAAAGACACAACATCGTGAATTTGATGTTTATGTAGAAAACCAAACTGTTCCTCCAATATAATAATGTTGAGGATGGGCTTTAAGCACTGAGCAATGATTTTAGAGATGATTTTATATATCAAATTGCAGAAAGAAATAGGACAGAAATCCCCAAAGTTTAAGGGAATTTGTTTCTTGGGGATGAGCGCAATAAAGGTAGAGTTTAAAGAGATTAAGACCTTTCCAGAAGACTGGGACTCCCTTACAACTTTCAGTATATCATAAAAACCCAATTAGAATTCTATAATCATACCATCCGGTCCAAGACTTTTATCTTTTTTGAAAGATCAAAGGGTATTTTTGAGTTCTTCATCATCAACTTCTTTTGTAAGATCTTCATTCATATCTTTCGAAATCAAGCTGGGGAATAGATTGAGAACTTGTAAGATTTCCTGAATTGGACAGCCTTTAGGAGCTGAGAAGGCATTTTTAAAATGTTGAACGCCAACACTTGATTTTTCTTTGAAGGATCTTACTTTTAAATTGCTTGAATTATAGATCTCTCGAATAGTGTTCAGATTTCGTCTGTGAGATGCATATCAATGAAAGAACTTTGTATTGTCGTCACTAGCTTGAATCCATATTGCACGACTTTTTAAAAGCCATAGATGTTCCTCTTTTAAAAGCAGGTCATGACACTTATTTTCGAGAGATTTTAAAGTATCAAGATCCGAAGAAGAGAGACATCCATTGGGGTGAGAGTAAAGATTGGCTAGCTCAGATTTAGTCCTTTTTAGAAGTTCAAGTTGACTGGAACGAAATTTATGAAACCAATTCTTCGACACCTTTTTAATTTTGGCCATGTTTGAGGCCCATTGTTTCATAAAAGGAATAGGAATTTCAGTGGAAATATGCGTACAAGAATTCATGATCAGAGACTTATGCTCCTCTTCTTAAAGCCAAGCCGGATTGAATTTGAAAGGAGAGGGAGGTTTAACTTCGGGAGCATCAATAGAGAGAATGATAAGGAGATGAACAGACAAACCACCAGTTTCGATCTAGGACTGAATTCTCAACTATCCATCAAAAAAATCCTCAGAACTTAGAAATCTGTCCAGTCTTTTTGCAACAACATCAACACCTTTCTGCTTATTCTGCCAAGTAGGGGAGAGTTTGTAGGGCTTAACATCCACCAGCTTATGGGAATCCAACAGGGATAGAAGGAAAGGAGCTAGAGGATCAACTCTAGCAGACTCCCCCCAAACTTCTTGATGAGAGAGGGTGAAATTAATGTCACCTCCCAAAATGAGAGGATGGGAAAGAGCAGGTTTAGAGGAAAGCAGGGAGGACTAGAAAGTCCTTTTATCAGAACAAGGACCATAAATGTTGAATAAGGAAAAGGGAGACCCGGACTTTTGGTCAACGCAAGATGAAAAAATATAAGCCTGGTGGCAATTAGAGGACAGGACTGAAATGGAGGGGCAACAAGCTGTCACCAAAATTCCATCCTACCCCATAGGGTCACTGAAAGCAAAATACCAATCCTTTAGCCAGCTTGAAAGAAATTACACAACACGAGAACCCGGAAATTTAGTTTCTTGTAAAAGAATAGCATTAGGAGATACGGTTTGAATTAACCATTTGAGGGCTAAATTTGAAGGGGCACCCCCAATACCCCACAAATTCATAGAAAGAAGGATCATGGTAGACCCCTTGATGGGTCTTTCCTAGATCCAAGGCCCTGTTGAATGGTTTTCTGTCGCCTCGCATTAATATCCACAGAGGCTTGAGATTGAGCTTTAGACAAGTGTGATTTGTGTCCAAGAATAATTTTAGGTGTTGGGTCAGAGATCAGGCCACCTTTTACAGTGGATTTATTACGAAGGGATGAGCAAGAACGCAACTTAGAAACATAGGAAGGAGAAGGGAGCGAAGACGGGAGAGCATGGGTATCAGGAGGAGAAAAATTTTGAGGGGGAGAAGGAGGAAGGGGAGGAGGAGATGCCCAAACAGAAGGAGTAGGATCAGACATAGGGGAATCAGAGGGGGAGTAGAGCTCGTCTTCAATATCTGCACATACAGGACTAATCCCAAAGGAAAGAGGAGAGTTGGAACAAGAGGGCATACCTATGAAAGTGGGAGCATCGACAACAAGTTCGTGCTTGGGCAGGTCCTTTTAAGGCTCCGAGACTTCTGAAAAGGAAATTTTTTCAACAGAAATGACAAAATCAGGAACCTTCTAGACCTGATCCTTTAAAACCTCTGAGACTTCCAAATTGGTGTCTTTTACAGAAATTCAAGAATTTGAGACATTGTCATTCACTTTCTTCCAAATTTTCTTATACCTGGGATGTGAGAGGTCAGGACAAGGGCACTGAGTGGCAAGGTGGCCAACTTTCCTGCGTAAAAAACATCGGAACGATGATTTCCAATAATCGATTTTTTGATACCATGAGCTGCCATGCAATTCAAAGACAATTCCTGCGTGATCAGGAGCTCAAGTCCAAGCCATGGAAAAAGGCTAAAAAATGAAAGTGCTCAGAATTGGTCCAAACGAAATCGACTAGAAAGAGCTCGTCAATACGATCCCAACGCCGTAAATGGAACTCAAATCCGTTACCATATGGAGGAGATATTGCATTTTGAAATTGCCCAATAACTTTCAACTTTGAAAGAAAAGTTTTTTAATTTTATGTGTTGGAAAAATCTTTAATTTTTATTAAGGTTTAATTAATAAATTAAAATTATATATTTATTAATATTTTATATGATTTTAATTAATCATATATTATATTATTTTATATATGTTTTAATTAATTTTTAAAAACCTTATTAAAATTAAATTATAAAACCACACATATATATTAAATAAAAATTCAAATGGCAACGTAATGTTTTAAAAGTGTAAAACCCACAAACCTAAAGTTTGGGTTAAAAATCAAAGGGCACGTGGACTATTTAAAATGTGTTGGAGCGGGATCATATAGCAGCAATTTAAAAAACGTGATTCAATACGTGGATAACGTATTTTATACGTTACTTTGGAGCGGTCGTTTATATATGTTTGTGACGGTTTTTAAAATCATTTGCCAAAACTTCCGGCACATGTGAACACGATCGACTAGCATTTAATGAAACTGCAAGTGGCTCCGCCGAATTCAACGCCATTCCTCTAATTAAGGCGGATTCTCCACATTTAACTGGAGTTCACTACAGTTGGCCCACTTTTTGTGGGATTTTTGTTTCAAGATTAAAATCGCTTGCTATAACTTCGCTAGGAGAGTCCTTGAGACCAAATTTTTTTATTCGGGTCTCTTCGACATTATGGAGAGTTTGTATGTTTAAGATTCCATCAGGCTACCAACAGAGAATTTACCAGCGTTTTTTTTTGTCGTGGAGCCACTAGGGCCTAAGGGAAGAAGAGTTGTTTTGGACTACCTTCATCCAATGGAGGTGTTTGTTTAGTCATTTTATACTGATTTGAGCCTTCTGAATCTATTTTTGTAGTGTATTTTTCCATTTGAGGCTTCTATACAGTTGTATTCACATTTTGAGCATTTAATCAAAGAGGAAAAAGCCTAATTAGAGGCTTTTGGACCCAGCGGAGGTAGCCCAAGAGAGGGGTGAACCACTTAAACAATTATTTGCTGTCATACTGTATAATTTTGCTGCATATTTTCAGATTCTGCTCTTTTAAACAGTAAATTTTTATAAGCAAACTTTTCCCAAGCTGGTTTAAACAGTGAACAAAACTTATCAGTTCATCTTCAAACCACTACACTTCATTTGCAGAATATGTATACTTGCCTATTCACACATTAAAGTTGGATCAATGAATACTTTGTAGTTAAAACAAATACTTTCATTGATCGGATCTCAATGATTACATTTTATTTCTTTAGGCAGAGTCTGTAGAAGGGCTAGGTAGCCTCCGGATTCATCCTTTCTTTGAAAGGTGAAAGATCCGGTGAATGCCCCTACAGTCAATCTCTGTATGAGAAATAGTTTGTTCTCACGATTTCAGATCAGGTTGGTATCAGAGCTCAGGTTGAGCATTCCTTATTGTGAAAAAGGTTTTAAAACAGTATAAGATATTTACTGTTTATTTGGTTGCAAAGGATTATCTTTGGAAAACAAACTCCAATAGTCTGTGTTTTGTGGTTTTTTGAACATTTACATAATGTCATCTTCTTCTACAAGTGAAGTTTCCTCCTTCACGAGATTCTTCAATGATGACATGAAGAATGAGTTTTTTAAGGTGAAGGACATGGTGCAGATTCTCATTGAGGATCAAAGAGAAAGCGTTAAGCTTCATGCACAATTGCTAGCTATGCAGGAAGAGAAAGAAGTCATTCTTCAAAGACTGCATGATATGGATTTGCAGCTTCTTCAAGCTCAAGAAGGTTTGTCCAAGAAAATTCTTGAGGAAAAGGATAATCGTTCCAATTTGTCTTCAAGTTCCTCCATTGAAAAGTATGTAGGTTCTTTTGAAAAACATACAAGAGGTATTGGGTCCAAATTAATGTTGAAAATGGGCTATCAAGAAGGAAAAGGTTTGGGCAAGCATGCACAAGGCATTGTTGAGCCTATTTGTGTTGTGGAGCGTCCCAAGAATATTGGTCTTGGCTATGAGCAGCTTAATGGCGAAGCTTTGAGCACATGCATTCAAGAATGTGATGCAAATTTGAAGAGAACATTTCTCCCAAGTTCTAAATTACATCAATGTCATGATGGAAATCTTCCTTACCATTGTTTTAAGCCATCATTGCAGCAAGAAGATGGACATTCCATGCAGCAAAAGAGGTATAATCATTCACATGATCAATTTGATTATGTTTCAACAAAGAATGATCATTTTTCTTGTTCAAATGAAAGAAAATTTTGTTGCACATTTTGTGGTGGAGTTAACCATGTTGCTTCAAGATGCTGGTTGAAAAAGAAAGCACACAGGAAGCAGAAGAGGCAAAGAGAACTTTCTCAGAAAGTGCTTAAGAGTTGCTCAGTTTGTCAAATGAAGGGACATGATGTCTCTCAATGTTGGACTTTGCATCCAACAAATCATCCAAAGCATATGTAGCTAAGGGACAAACAGTTTGGTGCAAGTGGATCTATGGAGTCCATTATCGATGTTGAAATGGAAGATTCACATGAAGGTGTATCACATTTGCAAAAGACGCCATGGAGTTGGCTTGGTAAGAAGTGGATTAACTTCTTGTTGCAGTAATTCATCTTCATTTTGTACATGCAAATTTCAGATTGGTATGCATGTATTTCAGTTGAAAAGTTGATGCAAGATTGCATGTATAAGAAGTTTCAGTAGAAGGAATTCCTTTGTTGTTGCAAAATTTCGCCATGGAGGTGTAAAAGATGAGTATGATACTCACTTATGTTGCAGCAATGTCTTTTGGTTAAGCTCTTGATCACCCACATGTTTTTGGGATGATGTATCTTGTTGTTTGTCAACTTGTTGTTGATGTCATATGTTGCACAAGATGCTTTGATGTCGTTTGGTGCAAAGAACAAAGTGTCAATGTAAAGCAGTGCAAGATTCCATGAGTTGGAAAGGCATGCAAGCAAAGAGGGCACAAAGTTCAGCAATTTTCATTGCTGGTTTCAGTATGGAAGATTGGTATGGCGAGAAAACTTGGTCGGGATTCGGCACAAGTACATGGCTCATTTAGCAAAATTCGCCATGTGAACAGTTGGCAATTCAAGAAAAAAATTTGAAGGCTGAAGAGAAGAGGATGTTGTTATTCTCTCATTTTTTGTACTACAGTTCAGCTCAGAATTTCAGTAAGCTTTTAAGGGTCCAAAAGCTTCTCATTTGGGAGGTGTGATCAGGAGCTCAAGTCCAAGCCATGGAAAAAGGCTAAAAAATGAAAGTGCTCAGAATTGGTCCGAACCAGATCGATTGGAAAGAGTTACGATCCCAACGCCGCAAACGGCACTCAAATCCGTTACTGTATGGAGGAGATATTGCATTTTGAAAACGCCCAATGACTTTCAATTTTGAAAGAAAAGTTTTTTAATTTTATGTGTTGGGAAAATCTTTAATTTTTATTAAGGTTTAATTAATAAATTAAAATTATATATTTATTAATATTTTGTATGATTTTAATTAATCATATATTATATTATTTTATATATGTTTTAATTAATTTTTAAAAACCTTATTAAAATTAAATTATAAAACCACACATATATATTAAATAAAAATTCAAATGGCAACGTAATGTTTTAAAAGTGTAAAACCCACAAACCTAAAGTTTGGGTTAAAAATCAAAGGGCACGTGGACTATTTAAAATGTGTTGGAGCGGGATCATATAGCAGCAATTTAAAAAACGTGATTCAATACGTGGATAACGTATTTTATACGTTACTTTGGAGCGGTCGTTTATATATGTTTGTGACGGTTTTTAAAATCATTTGCCAAAACTTCCGGCACATGTGAACACGATCGACTAGCATTTAATGAAACTGCAAGTGGCTCCGCCGAATTCAACGCCATTCCTCTAATTAAGGCGGATTCTCCACATTTAACTGGAGTTCACTACAGTTGGCCCACTTTTTGTGGGATTTTTGCCTAATATTGGGCAAAACTTCAGTTTGCCATAATTTTGGCTAGGAGAGTCCTTTTTGGATGAATTTTTTTTTGATTCTGGGTCTCTTCGAAATTCTGGAGCTGTTGGGAGTGTTTTTAAAAGCCATCAAGGTGCTCTAACAGAGAATTTACCAGCGTTTTTGGTCGTGGAGCCACCAGGGCCTAAGGAAAGAAGAGCTGTTTTGGACTACCTTTATCCAATGGAGGTGGTTGTTTAGTCATTTTCTATTGATTTGAGCCTTATGAATCTATTTTTGCAATGTATTTTTCCATTTGATGCTTCTATACAGTTGTATTCACATTTTGAGCATTAAATCAAAGAGGAAAAAGCCTAATTAGAGGCTTTTGGACCCAGCGGAGGTAGCTCAAGAGAGGGGTGAACCGCTTAAACAATTTTTTGCTGTCATACTGTATAGTTGTGCTGCATATTTTCAGATTCTGCTCCTTTAAACAGTAAATTTTTATAAGCTATCTTATCCCAAGAAGGTTTAAAAGTGAACAAAACTTATTAGTTCATCTTCAAACCATTATAATTCATTTTCAGAATATGTATACTTGCCTATTCACACATTAAAGTTGGATCAATGAATACTCTGTGCCATAAAACAACACCCTCATTGATCGGATTCCGTGATTACATTTTATTTCTTTAGGGCAGAAATCGTAGAAGGGCCGTATAGCCCGAATTCATCCTTTCTTTGAAAGACACCGCGTGATCATGAGCTCAAGTCCAAGCTATGGAAAAAGGCTAAAAAATGAAAGTGCCTTTAATTGGTCCAAACGAAATCGACTAGAAAGAGCTCGTCAATACGATCCCAACGCCGTAAATGGACCTCAAATCCGTTACCGTATGGAGGAGATATTGCATTTTGAAATCGCCCAATAACTTTCAATTTTGAAAGAAATTTTTTTAATATATGTGTTGGGATAATTTTATTTTTTATTAAGGTTTAATAAATTAATTAAATTATATAGTTTTAATATTTTATATGGTTTTTTTATTAAATCATATATTATATTATTAATTATATATTTTAATTAATTATTAAATTTTTTTTTAATTAAACCTTATTAAAATTTAAATTTGAAAACCCACACATATGTTTTTAAAGTTCTAAATTCGAAATATGAACAAAGGTGTTAAAACCCACAAGTTGAATGTTTTTAAAGGGCACGTGGGCTATTCAAAATGTGTTGGAGCGGGATTTAAAACATGTGATTCAACGTTGCATTGGAGCGGAGTTAAAACAGTTATGATAACTGTTGCCATGTGAACTGAACGCTATTTCCGGCGGGTTTGTTTGCCACGGTTTTCAAAACCGTTTGTTAACATAAAACGTGGCGGGTTGGATGCATGTGAACGCGGGTTTTTCAAACAGTCGCATTTAATGATGCTGACAGTTTTGGAGCGCGCCGGCCAAATTTGGTGCAGTTGCCATTTTTAACTGGAGTTAACTCCAGTTCTCCAGAATTAGTGGAGCTTTTGAAGGGAAAACTTCAGTTAGCCATAACTTTGGCTAGGAAAGTCCTTTTTGGACGAATTTTTTTTTGATTTTGGGTATAGAAAGCATTCTGGAGCTGTTGGAAGTGTTTTCAGAGCCATCAGAGTGATCTAACAGAGAATTTACCAGCGTTTTTTGGTCGTGGAGCCACTAGGGCCTAAGGGAAGAAGAGCTGTTTTGGACTACCTTCATCCAATGGAGGTGTTTGTTTAGTCATTTTATACTGATTTGAGCCTTCTGAATCTTAATTTTCAGTGTATTTTTCCATTTGAGGCTTCTATACATTGTATTCACATTTTGAGCATTTAATCAAAGAGGAAAAGCCTAATTAGAGAGCTTTTGGACCCAAATGAGGTAGCCCAAGAGAGGGTGAACCGCTTAAACAATTATTTGTCATTATACCATAATTTTGCTGCATATTTTCAGATTCTCTACCTTTAAACAAGAATTTTTATAAGCAAACTTTTTCCCAAGCAGCAAGTCTAAATGAACAAAACTTATTAGTTCATCTTCAAACCATCTTCCTTCATTTGCGTAATATGTATGGACGCATATTCACACATTGTGCTGATCAATGAATATTCCTAGTACATAAAAATGAACACCCTCTACGATTCCGATCTCATGGATTACATTTTATTTCTCAGTAAAAGAGTCCGTAAAAGGGCTTACTCCAAATTCATCATTTCTTTGAAAGGTGAAATACCCGGTAAATGCCCCTACAGTCAATCTCTGTATGAGAAATACTTTGTTCTCACAATTTCAGATCACTGCGTATTAGCCTTCACGTACGTCCAATTTGACTTGAATTTTTGCACACCTATGGTTTAATTTAGTATCCCAATCTTCTTCGAGGGCAACGAAAGAACCTATCTTGTTTCCAATAGCTTCAAGCAGTGGATGTTGCCAGAAGAACTAAGAGAGGTGAGGCAAGATAACCCAGAATCTCTGCAGATGTTGGGGAGCATTATCGGCATTGAAATGAACATCCCAGTGTTGAAGCACTAGGCCTGTTGGACCCCAATTCCAAACTCGATTCATTAGTTTCAATTTTTCATATGCAGAGACAAGTCTGAATAGGAGCCATCCGCGCGATAGTAGGTGAAAAGATGGGGAGTAGCCCAGCAACGAGCTCCAATGATCCTTTATCCAGGCTTAAGTAGCTTCAGAAGATGTCATACGACCGTAGAAATGTCCCACCAGTGCGTTATCCAGGTAGTCAGGAATCTCATAAATGGCGATATCCTTGCCCACAATGAGCTTAACAAAACCAGGCTTATAACGAACACCCTTTCTGGCTTGCTTGATTTTGCATCCGAAAGCCAAAGGATCTTCAATGGGGCGTGAGGTACGATCACCGTTAGAAGGTACAGAGCCGTCATCATGCAAAGGAGAGGAGTGTGGAGGAGGATTATCAGTCTAAGTGCCTTGGGATGTACAATGAGCCGAGGTTTCTTTGCGCATGAAGTCAAATTGTCCTGGGAGAACGCACCCGACCTCCGGGCTGTAAATAAGATCGACTTTTTCATTGCTCACAGTGATGTCAACAATCCAACAAACCAAGTGGGGAAAAACACGCGTAAGATGTCAGAGGGATGAAACAGGGAAGGAAGGTGAAAATAATAAGGGAGGAAGAATACGTGTAAACCCCAAAAATTAAGGCAAAATCTACCCACCCCCCGCAGAAGAGGGAGATGGTCAAATGCATGACTGAACGGACCCGAGGGCCGTAGAGGCTGAAAAAAGACGAAGAAATCAGAGCTATATATATACTATCCTTATCACTATATATATATATATATATATATATATATATATATATATAATTTATTTATTTTTATTAACATTATTTCTATTCTAATAATTTTTTTATTTTTTTATTTTTGGAAGTATATAATATTATAAAAATATATAATATTTATTTACTCTTTTATTAATTATTTATTCCAACCTTTATTCTTCTATGTCTTTATAAAGGTTGTATTCCCTTCTCTTTGAAGTCATTTTTTTTTTTAAATTTTATTTCATAACTAATTAATTATTTTAATATTATTACTAAACTAAATTTTGATTAATTGTCTTTTTTAAACTTAAAATACTTATTTTATTAACATTATCTTCCAAAGTTTATATTTAGAACTTGATGCATCTGTGCTATTTATATCCAATATGAGATCATTTTTTCTCAACATTATCGTCAGAATGAACCACATTAGATGATTAAAACTAGACCCTAATTTAATAATGTGATTAATCCCAAAAACTCATCAACAACAATATAAATCACAGAAGTCTAAAATAAATAAATTAAATACCTTCAAAATTTTAAATACAAATAAATTATATAGATTACACTGTTCAAATTTAGAATTCCAACCATTGCGAAAGAAATTACGAAAAAAAAAGAGTCAAATAAATTTATAGATTACACCGTTCAAATTTAGAATTCCAACCATTCCCAAAGAAATTACGAAAAATAAAAATCAAATAAATGTATAGATTACACCGTTCAAATTTAGAATTCCAACCATTCCGAAAGAAATTACGAAAAAAAGGAGTTAAATAAGTTTATAGATTACACCGTTCAAATTTAGAATTCCAACCATTCCTAAAGAAATTACGAAAAACATTGTCTAATAAGTTTATAGATTACACCGTTCAAATTTAGAATTCCAACCATTCCGAAAGAAATTACGAAAAAAAAGAGTCAAATAAGTTTTAGATTACACTGTTCAAATGTAGAATTCCAACCATTCCGAAAGAAATTACGAAAAAAAAAAGAGTCGAATAAATTTATATATTATACCGTTCAAATTTAAAATTCCAACCACTCCGAAAGAAATTACGAAAAAAAAGAGTCAAATAAGTTTATAGATTACACCGTTCAAATTTAGAATTCCAATCATTCCGAAAGAAATTACGAAAAAAAAGAGTCAAATAAATTTATAGATTACGGCTTTCATCTTTAGAATTCCAACCATTCCGAAAGAAAGTACCAAAAAAAAAAGTCAAATAAATTTACCCACTACTCAATCGACTTCCCACTCTATTTACTTGCTCGAGAGACATGAGAGTATGAATGCAAAATAGTGAAACGCATCTGCTCGATGTAGAGAGACCAACAGAATTAAATTTGCACAATGCCCAAACTAAACAAAAATAGAGAAAACACCCACATTGTATTTTTCCAAGAGTTCCGTTCTCATGTTTGCTGCAGCCCAGAAAGATCAGTTCAGTTCTCTGTCTGAGATTTCAACTCATGTTTGGTGCATATCCTTCATGTTACAGTCGAGGTTTCAAATTTTTATGTAAAATCTTGCCAGTAGGAGACCTCGGAATGGCGTTTACAAAATAGACCTTGTGTGGTTTCTTGTAGAACACAACTCTTTCACCCACAAAGTCTATTATTTCTTGCTCGCTGATTCCAACTCCATGGGTTTTCGCCACAAAAGCAACTGGTACCTCCCCTGCAACATCGTGCTTTTCTCTGGAACAACGAGAGAAAAACCATTGTCTGCTTATAGAATATTCAATAAAAATTAAAGGTGAGAGGGTATTGAAAAACAACGTACCCTGTTACTGCGGCATCAGCTATAGATGGGTGGCTCCTTAGAATTCCCTCAATCTCAGCCGGAGCCACCTACATAAATAATAAAATTATATGAAATAATTTGGAAAATGTTGATATAATTTGGTTTTTTATTTTAATTGTAGATTTTGAAATATTTTGGAAAATCCAATTTAGAGCTGGAAAAAAGAAATATGAGAAACCTGAAATCCTTTGTATTTGATAAGTTGTTTTAGTCGATCAACTATGAAAAGTTCTTCGTTACTGTCTATAAAACCAACATCACCAGTGTGTAGCCACCCTTCTTTGTCAACTGTTTTGTTGGTGGCCTCAGGATCATTAAGATAACCTGTCACAGATCATAGAGAATGATTAGTATTACTGAGCTGAAAATGGAGTGAGCAAAAAAAGAAAGTTTCACCTTTCATAACTTGGGGTCCACGAATACAGATTTCTCCCTTTTGATTATGAGGGAGAGACTGCCCGGTTTCCACATCAATGATCTTCATTTCAGCATTTCGGACAACTGTTCCGCATGAGTTGGGCTTCACAGGGAAAGGTTCCTTGGCTAAAGCTAAATTCTGTGCCAACACTTGAGCTTCTGTCATGCCATAACCCTACATAACAATTATAATGGAACATAACAGTTAATAATCATAATGGAACATAACAGTTAATAAAAAATCGTTTTTAGATCTGAGGTTTTGTGAAAAAATTAATTATGTTTGAGCATTTCCCAATTACTCACATCAGCAAGTGGAACACAATTATCAGGTAAAAACACCAAAAAAGAAAAAAATAAGTGTTTGATGTAAGTAATCCAAAAATGCTTGAACATGAGAAAGATAATTGTTTCAACACTAAATGAAAATAAAACGCCCTTCACCATTCTACAGAAAGTAATTTACTATGTAAACACACCACAGAGGCACCACATAGACTATACTATTTGACCTGTGTAAATGTGGCCTTTGGGAATAGATCCCTTAACCTCGTTACTGCTCCATAGTCCAGCATGGGAGCTCCTCCCGAAACTATTCTTCTAACAGAGGACACATCATATTTCAAGACCAGGGGAGACTTTGAGATCTGTGAAACTGCTGAAGGCACCAAGGGAATCACAGTGATCTTATGCTTCTGAACATGGTCAAGCAGAATGCCAATGTTGAATTTCTGCATAATCAAAATGGCAGCCCCTCTTCTGAGACTGCAGAGGAATATGGTGTTGAAAGCGAAAACATGAAACAGAGGCAACACGCAGAGGACCACATCACCATGATGAATGAAATAATTAGGATTTTCTCCATCAACCTGCTGCGCCACACTGGAAACCAAGATCTTGTGAGTTACCATAACACCCTTGGGAAGTCCAGTGGTTCCAGATGAGTATAGCAAGGCCACTACATCATCAGGTTTGATGTGAACTTGGGGGCATTTCTTTTCATCTGCTTCTGTTAGAACTGAAATATGCAGACATCCTGGAGGGGGATCATCCCTGTCAATTGTAATCACTATAAGATTTTGTTTATTGAGCGTTTTGAGCTTCTTAACAAAGGAAGCATGTGTGACAATAATACGAGCACCAGCAGAATTTGCTTGGCTGGCAATTTCTGTTGGAGTATACAAAGGATTGGCAGTGGTAACAATAGCACCTCTAATGGAGGCTCCCAAGGATACAAATATGAATTCAACACAGTTGGGCAACAGGAGCATCACCACTTCACCCTGCTTGAGCCCTAACTTAGCCAACCCAGAGGCTACTCTGTGGGAAATTAAATGAACTTGCCCATAGCTATAAATCTTATCAGTGGAGTTACCCTCAATCAGGAAGAGTTTATCTCTAAACTCCTGCAATCTCTGAAAGCAATACTCATGAACTGGAAGATAGTCTGGAATCTGTATATCAGGAAGCTTGGATCGATACCAATACTCGTTGATGTGTTTCTTGTCAGCATTCATCTTCTCAATCTATCTCTGTAGCAAAAACACACTATAAAAAAAATCAAAATTTGTCTTCTTAAATAAATAATTGATTTCTTAATTTTATTATATAATTTGCTCATATTGTTAATAGTCATTCTAAATCCATCTCAATTGCAAATTCCAGTTATATGTGGTGTACCAAATCTGAATGATATTTTACCAGAATTAAATTTTGGAGTGCCTGAAACGAAAGTGGTGGGATGCGAAATCTCTGAAAATTAAACTATTGATGATAAATCTGGTTAAAATTGGTAACAGAGTACGGGCTGGACGACTTCGATGACTCTGATGAACTGTTCCTGACAAATCACCTTAGAAATGCAAATGCATACATTTGACAATTAACTATTTCGCCCTATAGATAAAGGCCATAGCTATATTTTTTTTGGTTACACAGTTATTTTTTACAGCCAATGGAGGAATTATTTATGGAGTTTTTGTGTGCATTACTGATGTAGAGCATTCCCCAAAATTTATAACTTATAATGGCTGTGAGTCTTATTTCATATTTATTAAAGGGAGTGGGTTTTTTTAATTATTTTATTTATTTTCTTAAATTTGGTTAAGTTTGAGGAAATTTTAAATTGTAAATTTAAATTGTAGAGAATGTATTGTGAATGAAGAGATTTTAGAGACAGTTGAATAATGTTAGGAGGAATGAAGATTTGAGAGATTTAAAACCTTAATTCAGGATTTTGTTTGAGAAAAGAGTGGAGCTGAAAAGATATTTTAGAAAAGAGTGAGAAATTTATTAAACTGATTTGGTTCATGAATCCATATCTGTATAAATTGTAATCTTTTGAATGAAAAATTAGAATGCTAAAGGTTTGAGAGAAAGAATTGAGAGAAATAGGAATCGAATAGAAGAAATTGCAATTCCTCTGTATTGTATGAATGTAAGAGTAATTGTCGAATTATTGAATGTTCATTTTCTTTCCGAATATTACTGAGTTTGGTTCCAGCGTATGTTTGGTTTAATTGACTCTATGCTTGTCAAATTATATTGAATGTAATACAATTTGACTTTTATTTGCGTGTTAAATTCCTTGCATCGAGACCCTATAAGCTTTTACAGAATCTGTTATTCGTGTGATCTGGCGGAATGAATAAATGGTAAGGAGAAAAAAATATATCGCATTTCAACTACATTAAATATATATATATATAACAGTTTTCTGTTTCGGACCAGAGAGTAAGAGGCACATTTTGGTTCCATATCTTTCTGTTATTTATCAGGATCAATGGAGAAATCGGACAATTATTTTTTGATTGTGGGAGCCACATGAAAATGAGATTTGAAACTGATAAAGTACAGCAGATGAGAATTTCGAAAGTCTTTTTGTGTATTGGGAAAAAAATTGAGAAAATTAATACATTTTATAATTTAGTAATGAGAAATTATATTTTGTATTTATATTTAATTAATAATAAAATTATATATCTGTGGGAAAAAGAGTTATTTGAATTTAATTATTAATTAGATGGAAGTGTTGTGATTTTTTCTATATAGGTTCAAATCTTGTAGTTTGACATCTTTTAGTTTTGAAATAGAATATTTATGTTGCACTCTTAAGTGAGTTTATACTATAGGCTAGCTAGGTACAAGCAATTTCTCTTTTGCCTTCCAGTTTGAGAGACTAAATTAAGCCCCTACTGCCCAAATTGTTTGAGAGACGATTTTTTTCCAAAGAAAAAAAATGTGAAAAGAAAGAATCTGTTATTTTATTAAGTAAATAAAATTACGCATTAAGGTGTCTAAGCACTCTAAAGTGGGAGGCCCAAAAAAAAAAAAAGTTCATAATGGAGCCAAAAAGGGAGTCAAAAAATTTATTGTGAAATAAATGATACAATTTTCAGTCTATCAGCGATATATAAGAGGGTCTAGAAGCTTTAACCAAAAAAATTGTGGTGTATATGCATGAAAGTGTGAAGTGTCAAAAAAAGCAAAAAATGCAGCAATATTTTTTTTTTTTTTAAATTTGTTGTTGATTTAATCATCTATGTGGAGCCATGAGTCATAAAGATGTTTTAATCAGACATCCTTCTTAACCATTTCATTTTTCTAGATGTCATAGCCCAATGCCAATCCAACTTTTGAAAGGTTGTCTACTTCTTGGTTCCAGATAAATGAGAGAAGGAAGAAATAATCTATATAGTGAAAAAAAATAGTGAAGAGCGTAGTTCTGTAGTCTATAAAGACCCTTTATCCAATGTTTCACAAGTAATTACTCACCATAATTGTGTAGGT
Organism: Pinus albicaulis; assembly: GCA_034641835.2. NCBI lineage: Eukaryota > Viridiplantae > Streptophyta > Pinopsida > Pinales > Pinaceae > Pinus > Pinus albicaulis. The sequence goes on from CM076578.1 coordinate 1,167,762,676, forward strand.
ATGATAGTCTCTATTCATGTACTATCTTGAGTAGAAGGTAAAGGGCCCTTAGTTCAACAAATTTGTTTTTAACAACACCCATTCCAATAGAGGAGATGGAGTGATCATTTGTAAGGATGGGGATACCCCCGACACCTCTAGTGGCACTGTCTCCTTATGCAACACCACTGAAGAAAGCATGGGGGAGACCAAAGAATTCATATTGATTGGAGTTAGACACATAATCCATCATTAAGGGAATTTTAAGGTAAAAAATGAGCTTCAAAATAAATAAATAAATGTACTAACAAAATCAACTTTAAAGAACCAATAGGATTCAAGATGATGATGTCATCCTCAGAGGTAAATATTTTTGGAGGGAAAAGAAGAAAACTACTTTTTTAATCGTAAATTTGACATATCTCCCTATAGTTTTACTCAAATTTCAATTGTGTACACTCATTGGAATCAAACTTAGATTTTGCATGCTTTTGCATAGACGCACACCCAAAAAAATTCAAAATACATGAAATTTTTTTTTTGAAACCACATTTAGAAAAAATAAAAATACATGAGAAAACATGTTTGAAACACTTTTTCTCATGTATTTTGAATTTTCTTGGTGTGGTTTCAAACAAATTATTTCATGGATTTTGAATTTCTTCCTGGTGTCAACTTACTCAAAAGCATGCAAAGTAGGTACTCGTTAGTTGCGAAATCTAATTCCATCCAATGAGTGTACGCACTTGAAATTTGAATAAAGTTATAAGGAGATCAATCGAGAATACGATAAAAAAGTAGCAGTTTTTTTTCTTAGTTCAAAAATTATATTTTATTATCTTTACTATTATTTTATTATTTTCTTTAGGAGATCTATTTTAGACCTCAATATTCCCCTAGTATAGGGTTATGGTGAGGAATATGAGTTATCACTAAAATTCCATGAGACCTTGGAATATGAATCCAATGTTCATAAACATGTATTTATATGTCTATGATTGCAATGATAATGCAATTAACACTTATATTTTACATTTATAGACCAACAATGGTATTAGAGCCTAGGTGCTCTCTAGAGCCTATTTGATATATGTCTTACTTAGGTTTGACATTCTCTCAATCCTGTTCTTAGTCATTTCTCTACATTATGACTTTTTCCCTCACCTACTCTTTTTATTCATTGCACATTCATGCAATATTTTCGTTGGATTCCTCAATATGTCTAATTTTCGATTTGTTTCCTTTCCCTGTGTGTGGGTGTCTTGAATCTATCAACATTAAATTTCCCTACTCCTTACATATACAAGGTGATTTGGGCCCTCCTCCTTATCATGCTCACTAACCATGCTTGTCATTCAATATACCTATTCACATGGTTCTGTAGAAGGAAAGGAACGTTTGGAGGTGGTTTTGGTGTGCTCGATCCACATATATTTTTTCCTATAAGTTCCTCCGCTTGATGTTTTCGTTGAGAAAAAAAGTTGACAATAAGCTCCATAGTGGTGTCTCCATGCAAGAACAACAAACCTGGAGCCTACATGATTTTGTTAATTGATAACATTCCTCTATTCCACTACAATATTTTTATATTATTTTATATATTCAATTGGAAACGGTTCAAATATTTACCATATTTATTTAGGATCCCCACCAAAATGGAATCCTAGTATGTGCTGAACAAGATGAAGGAGACGGAGATGGAGAAAGTGGTAAGGAGGTCATGCATCATATGCACGTCCATGAGACCATGCAACTCAACCATGTGTGTAACTTCACACTATAATAATCAAACAATATACTACAACTACGGTGTGAACTAGGTCTCCAAATTTTAGGAAATTTGGTTTCTACGACAAAGTACAACATTCTTATTCTTTTTACAAAAAAATGTTTGAATAGTTCAAAAAACTGGTGAATTTATACTTTTTGATTATCTTTGACTTATCTACAATTTTGATAAATGTAGTGAGTAACATGACAAATTTTGTCCCTTTGCCATTAATGGTTTTTGTTTTCCTTATGAAAGAGGCATTTGAGGAGTGGAAGTTATTTGTTAATGAAAAAGTAGTCAATAGCACACCTATTGATGTGCTCCAAGATAACAAGTGAATACAAATCCCCTAAAAGACGTTTTAGGTTTGAGATCTTGTTTGTGGTAAGTAAGATTATCTCTTTTTAGAAAAAAATTTGTTCTTGTGTACTGCAAACTCCAATAGTATTTTCTACATTAAGACAAGAAATATGGATGATGAGACATATTTAAATATTATAAAAACATTAGAAAGAACATAGGGCTATCTACATCCCAATTGGAAGCATCTAAATTTAAGAGATAAATATAATGTGAATAATCAAATATGTCATTCCATACTTTTACTGGTAATCTTATTATTGAGAAATTGACATTGCATTTTTTCCAAATCAAACAATTCTATGGGGATATCTCAGTGGAAGGTGGATCATAATAATATTTGGATACATTATACTTCTAGAATATAAAATAATGGTAACTTGTAAAATATTTTTCATTTGTAAGTTTAAGTTTACATGTGTCTTTTTGAATTGAATTGTAAATGGTTGCATTCTTTGTAGAACCTAGCACCCTAACTAAGTTGGCCACATGGAGGAGCATACTCTTTTATCTTTATCCTTCTTAGCATTGTGGAAATGTTTTTTTCTTATACCCTTGTATCTGATAGGGGTAATAATACCAGTGGATGGAAGTTAGGCTTCTAATATGTAATCATAATAAATCAATCATGTATAAATGATTCTAAGCCACAACCAAAACTATAGCCAACAACCAAAGCCTTGACCTAGAAACAAAGAATCAAAAGAGACTCAGAGCCATGAGAGTGATTTAGTTTGTGGTATTATTGAAACCACAATGTTGTAGAGGAATTACAATTGATACTAGATATCAATTTGTGTTCATCTTCAAATCACCATTTTCAAGAACTTCCAGTTAGTAGAAAACAACAAATTCTAGCTAAATTCAGAAATTTTCATGAACCATTCAACCTAAGAGGCAAGTCCTAGATTTTTTGATGAGCGTCAAATTATCATTTATGAGCACTTCCAATAAGCATAAGACAACAAATTCTAGCCAAATTAGGAAATGTTATGGGAATTTTTAGCCTTAGAGTTGAGTTTCAAATTTGGAAGTTAGCCTTAAACCACCATTTAGTAGAATAATTTAGCTTCTTCTAGCCATTGGTTTTATGGTCAACCCAAAATGACCAAATTCAAAGTGCACATTCATCATTGGCAATTTTCTTCACATAAAACCATTCAAATTAAAGTGGGGAATGTTAGAAACTAATATGTTAGAGTTATGGTGAAGAATAAGAATTTCCATTGGGAGTCCAAAGCATCTTAAAAATTAATTCAATGGTCATAACACATGTACTTTTATGTCTATCATTTTAATAACAATGCATTTCACACTTATCTTTTACATTTGCAATCCAACACGAGAAATGCAAAGAGGAAGGAACTTTGGGAGGCAAGTTGGAGGAGTCAAGAATGGCAAGAGTGTGGATGGACAATTTGGGAGAAAAAGCCCCCTCATTCTAAAAAATGACTTTATTTCGATCCATCCAAACCCCCCAAGCATCTGTGAACATGAGATATTTATGGACATTTTTGGGTAAGCATTAAAACTATTTTTGAGCCCCTCCTCCATTCATTTTCTTATGCATCGATACGATTGTCCCTTCATTTGATGCATTTCCATCAATAAAAATCAGTAAATAGGCATGAGAGGAAAATATGGATAATTGTTTCTTCATCTCGATGACAAAGAATACAAATTTCTGGCCCTTGGAATAAATACTTTTGTAAGTTATCCCAAGTTTATGCTTTATTTTGAAGGAGAAACCGCATAAAAAATCTTTTCTTTTGGCTAGAGTTTAGTTTTAAAAGTTTTATGTATGCCTTGTGGGGGCACTAAGTTAAGGATCCTTAGGTAAAATGATGTGCTTATTTTAGGAGTGTATCCACCTATTGTATTTTGGGACCAAATAAATTAATCATGTTGATAAGACAAATAGAAAAAGGAATTTTGTGGGGCATGTAAGTAATGGTTCCAAGAAAAAATTGTATCTTCATCTAGCTATAGATCTTGAATTGTAATCCAATTGGTAGTACCAAGAACTAGATTCCTTAGAGACAAATTGGTTAATAAATTGGAAGCCTTCTCTGTTGAGTCTCCTAATCAGGTGATCAGAAAGCATATGGTTATTAAAGTTACCCATATAAGGGTATTTTTTAATAAGAACTATGTATCCATCTCCTATCCACTAGTACAAACCTTCACCAATGAAAGGAAAATCTTGTATGATGGATTTCCATATAATGGAGCCATGTTTAGAGGACTTAGCTATATTTTTTTCCAATCCAAAAGAGAAATTTTCCCATATATTTTTCTTTTCGCAATCCTTTCCCAAAAACCTTCACCTTGAATTACATGTAGGAAATTTTTCATTGCAAGCGATTTTTGAAATAAGAAAATATTATTTAAGCCTCGTCTACCCTAGGCCTTTGACAATGCAAGGGACTTCCAAGAATTCTTCATTTCCTTCCCACACGAATAACAAAATTACAAATTTAATGAGAATTGTGACCTCAAAACAAGAATTCAGCCCTTAAAACCAATATTTTTGAGAAAAAAAATACCAAAATCAACTAACCCCCCCGTCCCTTTGCCCCCTTGCCACAAAAAAAGCAACAACAATAACAAAAATGGTGCTAGTGACAACACCCATTTTTTTTTTGGAGGGGGGAGGGGGGTTCAAATGCTAACTTTTTTTAAATATGGCCTTAAAATATTATATCATTAGAAAAAAATATTAAAATTCAAATTATGAGCCAAAGCATGGTGCTATCGATAACAATGTCTATATATATTTTTTAAAGGTCAATACTGTAGCACATTTGAAATATTTAAAAAATAAACTTGGTACCATTACAACCAAAACTTCATAATCAAACATCACATTGAAAAATTCTACTACCATTAACACGTCCTTTTTCAAATTTAAATTTGAAACATTTATTAAACATAACATTTTAACAATTTGTAAAATCAGGAGCATCCATTTTTCAATGTGACACTAAAATTGCATCATTTTTTAAGCAGTGATAAAAACAAATCATAAAACCAAACCTAATATGTTCATTCCTTCATGATTTATTTATCAATCTTAGAATAAGATAATACATAATGACATTATAATATCACCATATAATTTAAAATTTCGACATCTAATTCCAAATATGTTTTTCACTTTTATTAAAAAACTCAGTATTGATTACATAGAATGAAACATTTTTCAAAAGTTATTGTTGCATTGTCAATATTCAAAACAGATGATGTAAAAAGTTTGTTGCATAATTAAAACATGTAATCCAACAAACATAAAAATTATTCATAACTTCTTCTAAGATGATATGTAAGTTAAAGCACTCCTTTCGAGTTACCATGCAAACATTATGTTGATCCAAAATACATAAAAAAAATTCTGCAATTATTGAAATTCACTCATAGGTTTTATCACACCATCAGAATATACATCATATTCAAATGAATGAAAGGATGAAGATGTAGATGATCCATATTCTTCACTATTATCGATGAGTGCGCCATATGAGTCTTCATGTATGCCAATTGTTCTAGATGTCAAAACCTTTTAGTTCTATGACTAAGCTCAATAAGTTCCCAGCTTGCAACAGTTTCTTGTCATACCAATATCTTGGTAATCCCTATAGTCTTGGATTGAAGAGTTCCTCTCTTTTTCGAATTGAAGTCATACAAAAGCATGCCAATGTCATCTAATTTTAAGAGGTCGATGTTGCAATGAATTATAATTTTGTCTCTTGCTTTTTCTCTTTATATTGACACGTGTCTCAAATATAATCTCTAACTTGTACACACCATTGAATGGTTTTGTATCAGTTGTATACCAATGTACCTCAATTAATACATGTTTATTTTCTGTATTTCCCTTTATAAAATTTGTAGCCTTGAATGGATTACCATGATGATGTTTAGCTACTGCCATTGCAATCACACAACCCTCCTTGATATCATGTACCAAACCCTATAAATATCTTCCATGGCTTCAAATTGTGTTTGTGATCTTCTAGAACCAATATACAACTCTTTGTGCTCTACTTGGGAAGACTAAGTAACACATTGATATTTGTGTTGTTCAACAATGTTTCTTTCCTCATATTCATTTTCCATATTTTATTTCCAAGTAAATGGAGTCTTCAAAAATGTGTATTGATTTGCTGATTTTGAAATTATGTCATAGTGGCTATTAGAAAACAATTCCCACTATAGAGACAACAAAATTGGAGAGAATGCAGTTTTGAGTTATATTTCTGACTATAATTTGAATCCTCGTCATTTGGCCAATGTAATAGGCAACAACCACGGTTGTATGGAAAACAACTAGGGTTGTATGAAGAACATCCTTAGAATTTATTTACGCTTGAATAAAGATGTTAGGAATAAAAACCTAGCTTCAAATGGGCCCAGAAATAATAAGGTGGTTAAATTATCCACTTTGGATTTGAATCAAGATACTATTAATATCCTAGACAAGAGTTTTGGATTTGTTGTTGCCCCTAAGAACATTCCAAAAGAAAGCATCATTTGCAGCATTGAAGAAGGGATTCAGGGTTTATCTTTCGATGAAAAAGAGGCATTAAGACAAGAATTCTTCCTTATAATGAGAAAAGAAAGAGCCCCTAGGAGTAATATAAGTAAAGATGAGCTTACTGCTCTTAAATCCCTTCACAATAATGAAAGAATTCTAGTCCTCAAAGCAGACAAAGGAAGAGTTGTTGTGGTTTTGGATAAGGATGATTATGTAAACAAAACGAATGAGCATCTAAATTTTAGTAGCTATAAATAAATTAACATCAACCCCATTCCTAGGGTCATGAAAGAAGTCAAGAAGGCAATTAATGAATCTGGTATTGATAATAAAATAAAAAAGAAATTGATCCCTTCCTCTGAGGTCATCTCTATAATTTTCAAATTACCCAAAATTCACAAGGAGGGTGTTCCTCTAAGACCGATAGTTAATACCATAGGATCTCCCACCTATGAATTGGCAAAATATGTTGCCAATATTCTTAAGCCCCTAGTTGGAAACACTGGCTCATTCATAAGAGACTAATGATTTCGTAAGGATTATTAAAAATGAGAGGGAAGAGGATAATGGGATTTTGGTAAGTTTTGATGTAGTGTCACTATTCACCAAAATTCTATTAGATGAGGTTGTCTAAGTTATAAAAAAAATTCATTGATCCAGAGACAGCTAAGCTTGCAGAGATTTGTTTATGGTCCAATTTTTTTAGCTTCTAGGGGGGTACCATGAGCAAATCTCTAGTGTTGCAATGGGATAACCACTCTAACCTGTTGGCGCTAACTTATATATGGAGCACTTTGAAAAGAAATCCCTTAATTACTTTCCATTAAAACCATCTTAGTGGAAGAGATTTGTGGATGACACCAACATAAAGTGGACTCATGGGAAGGAGAATCTTGAAATATTTTTTAATCACCTTAACTCTATTTCATCAGAAATCAAGTTTACTATGGAGGTTTAAGAAAACAAGATCTTTCCATTTTTAAATGTCCTAGTTACCAAGAAGGAAGATGGAACATTGAGGCATCAAGTTTTTAGAAATAAAACTCACACTGACAACTATCTTCATTGATCCGGATTTATGTAGGAACGCAATAGAATAAACATATAACCATAAATACAGAGATGCAGTGGAAATAACACTTCATTTCATTAATATCAAAGAACTGAAATTTGCTTACAGACAAAATGGAAATAAAACTAGTTAGGGCTCTGGTAGCTATCTCTGAGAAGAGATGTGGCGGCTACAGGCCTCTGAACTGAGTTACAATGAGGCTCGAGGGCCTATTTATTATTTTGAAACAATGGGAAATCCTAAACAGCCAAAACCCTAACCCTAGGAGATGAAGCACCAAAACTCTGGGCCCCGTTTGGGTAAATTGGTGTTTCAACTTCCCAAGGGCGTAACTTTGGCATACGATCTCCGTTTTCCCAAAAAACGTCGTTTAGGACCTCAAAATGGCTCCAGAAGTTCAGGACCCGAAAAAATTCTAAATATAGTAAGTTGTGCCGAAACTGAAAAACTGAAAGAGACAATGGTGGGGCCCCAAGTGGAATAGGCGGGTGACCACCAATATTCACCTGGATAATTCCTCCCCCCTTAGGAAGCAATGGTCCCCATTGCGTTAAGTTCCTCCATGAGATGAGGAAATTTCTGCTGAACTTGGTCCCTGGTGAACCACTTTCCTTGGTGCAGGAGTTGGCCAGCTTTGACAACCCAATACAGTTGGATCTTCTGTTGGCGAGTTTTCTTGATTTGCATGTCCATGATACAATCTATGGTGGCCTGTTCCATGTAGTCTAGGTTTAACTCTGTTGGTGTGAGTTGTTCTGCAATGTTCGAGGTGTCCAGTAGAGGTGGGAAGTAAGGACGAAGGCGATCCACATTGAAGACTGGGTGCAGACCAAGGAATGATGGAATACGGAGCTTGAAGGAATTGTTCCCTACAGCCTTGGTGACGGTGTACGGCCCATATCGGAGTAGGCAAAGCTTGCGGTGGGGTCCAGTGAGGCGCTCCTTCTGCAAATGTAGCCATACTTTGTCGCCCACCTAGAAGTTGTGTGGCACCCGGTGTTGTACTTTGCATTGGCTCTGTCCAATATATCATGAACCTGTTGGCAGATGTGTTGAATGTGCTCGATGAAGCTACTTGCTTTGTCAACTTCAGATTGGACATGAGCTGAATTGGCCTGAGCAGCTGCAAATGGCATGGCTATGTCAATGGGACATAGTGGCTAGAATCCCAAGCCCACCTGAAAGGGGCTATGGCCAATTGAACCGTGGAGAGCCCGGTTATAACTATGTTGTACATAGGGGAGGCTCTCGTCCCATGTGCGGGGATGCTTTGAATTGTACATGTGCAGAATGTGTACAATCATTTTGTTGACGACCTATGTCTGGCCATCTGTTTGGGGATGGAAAGCTGTGGACTTGGTGAGCTTTGTGTCCAACATTGACCAGAGGCTGGACCAAAATGTGCTGAGGAACTTGCTATCTCGATCTGATATGATAGACTGTGGGATCCCAAAGTGCACCTACACTCGTTCAAAGAAGAGTTTAGCAGTGGCTTCTACTGTGATATTCTTCTTACAGGCCGCCATAATGGCCATCTTCGAGAATCTATCAATGACCACGAAAACACAGTCATTTCCATTCTTAGTAGAAGGCAGGCTCAACATGTAATCCATGGAGATATATTCCCAAGGTTGACTAGGGGTAGGTAGTGGTGTAGATAGGCCTTGCTTCTTGATGTTCAGTTTGGAAATGGCACAAGCAATGCAGGATCTGATGTGCTTCTCGACATCCTTTCGAAGGTTCGGCCAATAGAAATACTTCTGCAGTATTGCTACTGTTTTCTCAACCCCAAAATGCCCAGCGAATTGACTGTAGTGTGCTTCCCATATCATCTTGGCACGCTCGCTTGAAGGAACACAAAGGTGTCCTAGGTGACATAAAAGTGCATCTTGGAGGTGAAAATTTGGAACTTGCATACCCCCCAAGAGTGCCTTGTAAGTGTGGCCAAATTCTGGGTCACTCTTATAGAGAAGTGGCCAATCAGAAGTCTGTGCCCACAAGAGTTGAGCACGGTGGTGAGCACCATGATCGGTGGTCGGCTGAGGCAGTCTGCAACATTATTGGTGCCACCCTTCTTGTACTTGATGTTCAAATGAAACTGTTGTAGATATGTGGACCACTTCTGATGGCGATCATTTTGCAACTTCCCTTGTGTCTGTATGAACTGCAGGGGCCAGTGGTCTGTGTGGATGATTGTTTCCTTCCCCAAAATGTAATGCTTCCATTGTCAACAAACTTGCACAATGGAATACATTTCTTTGTCATAAGTGGGATACTTGCGAACTGTGTCAGACAATGTCTCACTGTGATATGCCACTGGATGTCCCTGTTGAGTAAGAACTGCCCCAATAGCATAGTCAGAGGCATCTGTCTCGATCTCAAATGGCTATTGCAAGTCTAGTAATGTGAGCACTGGGGCAGAACAGAGGCGATTTTTCAATTCTGTGAACGCCTTCTGTTGAGGTTCCGACCAAAATAATTTTTCTCTCGCTCCTCCCTTGGTGACTTGACTCAAGGGCCAAGTGATATGAGAGAATCCCAACATGAATCTATGGTAGAAATTAGCAAGACCCAGAAAGCTGCGAAGCTCTGTTATAGTAGTCGGGGCTGGCCAATCCCGAATGACTTGGATCTTGGCTGGATCCACATGCACCCCCTTTTCATCAATAATGTATCCCAGATATTGAACCTGGGTCATGCCAAACGTGCAATTCTCCAAATTGGCACACAACTTGTGTTGCCGCAGTGTTTGGAGGACTTGTCGGATGTGATGAAGGTGCTCTTCCCAAGTCTTGCTGAAGATCAGAATTTCATCCAAGTACACCACTACGAATGAGTTGGTGAATGGCCGCAAGATGTCGTCCATCATCCTCATGAAGGTTGCGGGAGCATTCGTCAACCCGAAAGGCATGACCAACCATTCAAAAAGGCCTTCCTTAGCTTTGAAGGCAGTCTTCCACACATCAGAGGGTTCAATTGGTGCCTGGTGATACCCAGACTTCAGGTCGATCTTACTGAAATATTTTGCACCTTGGAGTTGGTCCAGAAGGTCATCAATCCGTGGGATTGGGTACCTATTCCGGACAGTGATCTTGTTCAGCGCCCGATAGTCAATACAGAGTCTCCACGTCCCATCCTTCTTCTGTGCCAACACGATCGGGCTCCCACAGGGCGATGAACTTGGTCTGATGTGACCTTTCTGCAACAGCTCCTGAATCTGCCTCTTGATTTCATCATTCTCCAGAACAGAGCGCCGATAGATCGGTCCATTAGGTAGCGGCGCACCGGGGGTCAGATCAATCGGGTGCTTGACTTGACAGTGCAGAGGAACCCCTGTGGGTGAGGTGAATATGTCCCTGTACTCCTCCACAACCTTATCCATTTGTTGTTGTTGTGCAGAGGAGCCCTGTCTGGAGGTCGTGGCCACAGTCTTCTTCTTGCCCTGGGGGCGGATCATCGGGAAAACGAATTTCCTGGTTTGGGAAATGAGCTTACTGCATTGTTTTGCAGTAACCAAAGAGATAGTCGTAGGAGGTGGTACCTCTGGTATCCTGTACAACTTATTTCCCAAAGTAATAATAACAGCACGAGGTCGAGACTCATACACAGCATGACGCTTCCACAAGTATGGTTGTCCTAATAATACATCATAAACATCAATAGGAGCAACATCACATAATACCTCATCCGTGAAGGGCTTGATGCTATAGGGAAGGCGACACTGATGGCTGACGCGGAGATCTCGTCCTTGGTGAAGCCACCCGATGGTGTATGGATGTGGGTGAGCTGTGGTCGGCAAGCCCAACCGCTTCACGGCGTCTGCTGAAATGAGGTTCTTTTGGCTCCCATTGTCGACAATGAACTGTACCAGGGAGCCCTTTACCCACATTTGGGAGTGGAAGAGACGTTCCTCCTCCTCTGGATCTTCCGGTTCCTCCTTTTGGATCTTTGTAGTGGCAACAGTGGCGTTGGGCTCCACATCAATAATATGTTTCCCTTTTTCATTCCCCTTTTCAGGTTCTGATTTGGATTCGGAGCATGCATCTGACTCAGAAGCCCTCATCTCAGCCACTAGCGACTGCTTGGCCCGACACTCACTTGTGTTGTGAGTGGAGCTCTTATGGAACTCACACCACTTTCCCGTGTCCTTCTTTGGCTTTGCGGTGATGTTCTTTTCTTATGGCTTCGACGGGTTGTCTTTAGCCGTCATGCCTTGGCTCTATCCTTTGTTTTGTGGTTTGGAAGCACCTTTCCCTTACTTTTGATTCACGTATCCAAAGTCTCGCTTCTTCTGTTTGAATTTCTGCTCAATCTTGGCAGCATACTGGTATGCCGTACCAAGCGAGGAGATGTCGATGAACTCCATTTCCTCCTAAATGTATCTGTGCAGACATCTGTGATACTTTAGCACTAGATGTTTCTCTGAATCTTTGATACCCAACTTTGTGCGCAGGGTATGGAACAGATTCATCAGCTCATGCACATCTTGATCCGTTTGTTGTCGCAGTGTGGTCCATTGTATGTACTTGTACTCATAGCTCCCCACGGGACAGTACTGTTCCTTGAAGGCATCTCAGAAAGAATTCCAAGTTGGTATGGCTGAGAACAGAGAGGGTTCTATCTGGTCCTTGTTCTCACAATAGGTTTCCCACCAGTCCTTAACATGGGGGGTAGCTTTGAGGAGTGCAAAAATAATCTTCTCCCGGTCTGAAAAGTCATGAACAGAGAATTATCATTCCAATAGATTCAACCATCTATCTACGACATCTGCATCTATTTGACCCTCAAATATGGGAATGTCAAAATTTACTTGTACCTTAAAAGGAGTCGAGCCTCCAGAGTGGCTGCTGGATGCAGATGCGCCACCGGTGGGTAGCCGTTGAAGGATCTGAGCAAAGTTATCCATCATCGCATTCCTTTTTTTTTCAAGGGCCTCCTCGAGTAATATTTTGATAGGATCTCTTGCTCCCTCATCTTTCTTTTCATCCCCCATGGGCGTCCATCGAGGTTTGCGAGGCTGATCTTGCAAAGGTTCCACCAGATCAAGCCCTAGCTCCTTATACCCTAACCTCGTTGGGGACATGCAAAGAAGGATCGAGAAAAAACAGACCGCTCTGATACCACTGATCTGGATTTATGCAGGAACACAATAGAATAAAAATATAACCATAAATATAGAGATGCAGTGGAAATAACACTTCATTTCATTAATATCAAAGAACTGAAATTTGCTTAGAGACAGAATGGAAATAAAACTAGCTAGGACGCTGGTAGCTATCTCTAAGAAGAGATGTGGCGGCTATAGGCCTCTGAACTGAGTTACAATGAGGCTCGAGGGCCTATTTATTATTTTGAAACAATGGTAAATCCTAAACAGCCAAAACCCTAACCCTAGGAGATGAAGCACCAAAACTGTGGGCCCCGTTTGGGTAAATTGGCGTTTCAACTTCCCAGGGGCGTAACTTTGGCATACGATCTTCGTTTGACGTGTACCATACCTCGTTAGAAAGATCTATCCGAGGACTACAAATTCTGAATGAGCAACATCGGTCCATGAGCCCATGTTGCTCTCCGTTTTCCCAAAAAATGTCGTTTAGGGCATCAAAATGGCTCCGGAAGTTCAGGACCTGAAAAACTGCTAAAAATAGTAAGTTGTGCCGAAACTGAAAAAATGAAAGAGACAATGGTGGGGCCCCAAGTGGAATAGGTGGGTGACCACCAATATCCACCTAGATCATTCATGTTGATTCTTATCATCATCCGGCTCAAAAATTTGGTGTCCTGAATACTCTTGTTGTTAAAGCCCTGAGAATATCTGACACATAACACCTTAATGAGGAGATCAATCGCTTGGCCTCTATATTTTGGGGTATATGATATAAAGAGAGAGATATTAAGAAAACCATAAAAAGAGCTAAGGTTTCGGTCCTTTCACATGAGCACCAAGGACCTCAAGACAAATGTGGTAGGTTTTTCCTACCACACGTTCGAGGTGTTACAGATAAGATCACTAAGGTTTTGGGGAAAAAGGACATAGTCGGGTAATTTTCAATTGCATGAACAATAAGACAAAGAATGTGGTTAGTTAAGGATAATATCAATCAGGAGCAACTTAAAGGAGTTTATAAGATTGATTGTTCATATGGAAAAAGTTATATTGGTGAAACCAAGCGTTCATTGCAAAACAATATTGAAAGAGTACAGAGCTAATATTAAGAATGAGAGATCTGGCACCTCATCCCTTGTAGAACTCTCCTAAAAAACTAGGCATCATGTTTGTTTAGAAGATGCAAAAATTATTGTGAGAGCGGAACACTATCGAAGAAGAAAAATCAGAGAAGCTCTTGAAATTATTAAGCATCCTCATAATCTCAACATGGATGGAGGGAGTGAAATCAGTGATAGTTAGCTTCCTCTGATCAAACAAATTTTCTCTTCTCGTTCGTCATCATCCCAAGTTTAGTATCCCAGGTTTTTTTTCTATCCCTTTCATCTTTTAACCTTGTATTTATTAGATTGGGGTACATACTTAAAAATAACAATAATAGAGATATCAATAATAATTAGCACATAAAAGACAAAATAATTAATATAAATTAATTAATTTACTTTTAATGATTATTTAGTCTTACTAATTTTTATTTATTTGACAATGAATAAATGAAAATTAATTAATTAGTAATTATTATTAAGTATCTATCTCTATTTTCCTTCAAGTGAATAAATTCATGACAGATCCAATGGAAATGGTGGGTATGGTGTTCACTTTCCTACTAAGTTTCATATTTCCTTATATTAATGATATTATTAGTGAAGCTAATGGTGGGCATAGGAATGAAGATCATGTCCTAATTCATTTAAAAGGAAATTCAAGATGGTTGGTATTCTCTTATTGAGTCTCCCAATAATGTTGGGAATGATTATAGTGAGGATGGTATTCCACCTAGTGATGTGGAAATTATAGTGAGGATGATATTCTCTTATTGAGTCTCCCAATAATGTTGGGAATGATTATAGTGAGGATGGTATTCCACCTAGTGATGACAAAATGATGGAGACATTGAAAAAAAAACATTGTATCTAGAAACAAGACTATACATTTTTATATCAGTCCAAATCATTCTAGTTACATAAGATACATAAAATAATTTCTCACATGATCAAGTTCCAATACTAATTTTATTTCAAGTGAATGTTGTCAAAAGAACTGCTTGAAAGGTATGAAATTCATATATGTATTGGAGAAAAGGAAGATATATTTTCCAATGAATAAACATATGAAAAAATCATATTTATTATGGCGCATGATATCTATAGAGATGATCTCTCATTATCACATTCTACTTAGTAGAAATTATTCCAAAAAATTCACTCAATTGGTAATCTTTGTCTATAAATAATCCAAATAAGATTGGAAAAAGGATCCTACATTTTATTCAAAACTACATCATGGAGAGAGTGGGCCACTAGAAAACACTACAATGTCATGGATACATGACTCCTCTAAATATGGAGATTGTATTCCAAGTAGACGCACAATACATAATTCGAATAATTTCTCGAGAGAAATATACAACTTATACAAAGAATATGCTAAATGTGTTAAAGAAAATGGTAATTTCATTACATGCATATTTTACAAGAATATGGAAGAAAAAATTCAACAATGCATGTATTCCTAAGAAGTCAAGGATGGGGGTGTTAGTGCCAGTCAAGTTTTCATGTCACTAGTGATGAAATAGGTATCCTCTTTCTAAATTTGTCTGAGTCTTTTTAAAAAATTTAGTATTTCATCGAGTCTAAAAATAAAATAAAAATTCACTGGTTTAGATTGTTAGGTGTTTTCTTCTTCCACCATGACTAGGGTTATAAAAAGGCTAGTTTGTACTACCATCATGAAATTTTATAAATCATGATTCATTGATGTAATTGTCATGATAGTCATTTTTATATGGTCAAATTGTCATCTCAAAATGTTATAGTTAAGTTCATGGTTTCATAGTTTGTAATGTGTCATCATATGGAATCAAATCACAATTAAGGTCATGTCATGATAGGTCATCATGAGTGGAAGAAGTAGTTTCTCAAAAGATTTGGTACTAAATCATTTCAAAGCATGTGCAACAAGTTCTAAAAGTTTAAATGTAAGATGCTCCAAAGGTTCCTAAAGCCAGTCAGACCAAATTATTAAAGGTGAATTGGTGAGCCAGCTACTCTTTCACTTCATCCAACCTAAAAAAGCTCAACAAAGATTAAATTCGCCTCAATTTCGATCAATCAGAGTAATTTTCCCTCTCATAAGCCCTTCTTACTCCTAATCAACAACGTTTTGGCCAAATCATCGTTTTGTGGGCGAAAAGGTAGTGTGTTGCTACTCTTTTATTGAAACCATCATTTAAACCCTCTTTCTTACTAGTTTTTTGAACACTAAAGCTGCACATGAAGATTCCAAAGCCAACCACATCTTTCAATTTTCCCTAGGACACCTCGAAGGTAGTGGAGCTTCTCCCACGCTACGTTTTCAGCCCAGAATTGCTACGTTTTTAGAAAAACTCAGTCTTTGCGTTCAAGGGAAAAAATCAAGAGCTCAACATCTTCAAATCAACAATATTCAATATCTTTTCAGCTTTTAATAGGTATTCTCATCAAAATTTCAAATGGTTTCGTACTAAATTCTCAAAAATTCCGAATTCAACAGCGTGTTACGATTTCATGGCACAATTTTTCTTGTTTTAAATATTTATGCTCAAGTTTCAACAAAACTACTCAAAATTTGATAAAACTACATTATAAAATCCTTTCATCACCTTTCCCATCCCTTTCAAAATGCTTTTCCCACATCTCTGTCATTTTTCCCATTTTCTCCAAACCCTCGCTATGTTTTAAACATTAGGCATTTGTTTTGGCTTTCTCTATCCCTTCCCATGATCATTTTTCATCCCTTCCACTTCCATAATCTTCCTAATATCCCTCCACACTCCCTCAAATTTTATCAAAAATTTAGAACTCATTTTCCCCTTTCGTATCCCTCCATTCATTCAACGTTTACAATCCCTTGTTTCTCTACCCTGTTTTGTCAAAGATAGCAAGAAAGGTGTAACTATGAGCACTGAAAAGGAGAAAATGAATTATAATAAGGGAGGAAAAGTAATCCAATTTGACCCACAACAAACCACAGAGATCATGCAATCCCCTTACATCATAATGTCATTTGAAGAAGTTGGTTTCTTCTTTTTTTGCGAGAAAATCCATGAATTAGGATTCAATGTGAAGTTGACTAGTGTATTTTCTACCTTGTTTAAAGAGAATGAAATCATCATTGTTGGTGTTAAGTTCATGATATCTCCTCAAGTCATTGCTTCTGCCACCGGGATACCTCTTCAGGGGGAGATTTGGTTCAAAAGGGACAATCTTGACCTAGAATGTTACAAGACTTTCCTGAAAACACCATATAAAGAAGCTCCTGCAACCACCTTTCCTATGACACACTTGTGAGACAAGTAAATACCTTTGATGAGGGTGATAATGTCATACTTTACTTGTGAAGGTAGATATTCCTTTTTATATCAGTATCATATCCACCTCTTGATGCATTTCACCTCTTCCAAGAAGATGAACTGGCAACATTTTTTTGTATAAGAGTCTTGTTAAAATTTCTGAGAAGGTGAGAAGCAAGGTAGGGGATCACTACACTAGTTTATTCCATCACTGTTTGATTAAAATTATCATCCTCCATCAGTTGTCAGCTATTGGCATGCCTTGGGAGGCATTTGTACAGAAAATTTATATTTCATCGCCTTTGACCTCCATGCTTCAGGAGGTTGGTTCATCTAGCAAAGTTAAATCTACCCTTACTATTGAAAGGAGTCAAAGGGAAAATACTAGGAGCAAGGATAAGAAAACGTCCTCTGTTTTGGCTGAAAGGGAGAATGATCCTTCTCTTGCAATGAAAAAATAGGTATCCTTATAGGAAGTAGAAGGTCAACAAGAAATTCAAGAAGAGCAAGGTGATCAAGCACAATTTGAACATGAATAGGGATCTCATGCACCTAAATCAACTGAAGAGCTCCTCCAAGAGAAGGATGTTGAAATTGCCGAGTTAAAGGAGAGGCTTTTTAAATCCAACTACATGGTGGATCTTTTACAACATCGAAATAGAAAACTCTTGCAAAGTCAAGCAGAGGATGGAAATATCAAATCAAACATAGTGGTATCACTTGACAAAGGAAAGAGTGTGGTCGCTGATTTGATAGAAAGGATAAGAAGGGCAAGATGGTAGACAAAGAGCAAAGGAGAACTTTAACTAGAGGATTGAAGAGAAATTTGTCATGAGATAATGCAACACCATAAACCAATTTTGAAGACACTTGGAGAAATTTTTGAAACTGCCCATTTTTTTGAAATCTACTGCAAGGGCGAAAAGGTAATGTGTCCACGCTACCTTTATTGATGGAGGCATTCAAATGAAAAATGGGTTTCATTTTTGGAAATACCTTAGCTTATATGTTAATGATTTTCACTCAGTTTCCTTCACCAGCAGTCATTTTTACACACGAATGCAAATAAGTGCCTAAAAAATAGCTCTCTGCCCTCATTTCAACACTCACATACCAGTTTTGGTAAATACATATTTTGAATACTTTCTTGGGTTTTTTGTGATGAAAAACCACTTCATAGGCATAGAAGACACTCTCATAAACCTTTAGCAATTTTCAGAGGTGAAATTGACCAAAGCATCATCATCAAATCAGCTGAAGAAGTCCACACAATGCAGTTGTTGTGCACACGCTACGCAAACACTGCTTCATGCTACCTTTTCACCAATAAGTCATTTTTTGTAATATTAGGGTGAAATTCAATTTTCCGATGATAAATGATGATGTAATATGATGTATTAAGTGTGTTTAATGTCTAATAGCTCGAAATCCATTAATTATAATGATGTAAAGACAAATGTATATAGTTGGAGAAAAATCAAGGAATGGTTAGAACCTGATCCAGGTGGATATTGGTGGCCACCCACCTATTCCATTTGGACTCACACCATCAGTTCTTTCAGTTTTTCAGTTTCAACACAACTTACTATTTTTAGCAGTTTTTCAGGTCCTGAACTTCCAAAGCTGTTTTGAGGTCCTAAACGACATTTTTTGGGAAAACTGGGAGAAACATGGGTCCATGAACCATGTTGCTCACATCAAGAGTTGTATTCCATAGATAGATGTTTCTAATGAGGTATGGTGCCGTCAAACAGAGATTGTATTCTAAATTTACGTCCCCAGGAAGTTGAAACACCAATTTACCCAAACGGGGCCCATAGTTTTGGCGCTTCATCTCCTACAGTTAGGTTTTTGGATGTTTAGGATTTTCTATTGTTTCTCAACAATAAATATGCCTTCGAGCCTCATTATAACACAATTCAAAGGCATGTAGTCACTACATCTCTTCTCAGAGATAAGCTACCATCGCCTTAGCTAGTTTATTCCCATTCTATCTGTAAACATATTTCAGTTATTTGATATTAATGAAATGAAGTATTATTTCCACTGCATCTCTATGCTTATGTCTATTTCTGTATTTTATTGCATTCCTGCATAAATTTAGATCAGTGGTATCAAAGCGGTCTACTCTTTCTCTATTTTTCTTTGCATGTCCCCAACGAGGTTATGGTATAAGGAGTTAGGGCTCGATCTGGTTGAACCCTTGTAAGATCAGCCTCACAAACCCTTATGACCTCCCATGGAAGAAGAAAAGAAAGATGAGGGAGCAGGATATCCTATCAAAATATTGCTTGAGGAGGCCCTCGAAAAACAAAGGAACGCGATGATGGATAACTTTTCTCAGATCCATCAACGGTTGCCCACCTACAACGCATCTGCATCCAACAACCACTCTGGAGGCGCCACTCCCTTTAAGGTATAGGTAAACTTTGGAATTCCTTTATTTGAAGGCCAGATAGATGCAAACGCCATAGATAGATGGTTGAATTTTATAGAAGGTTATTTCTTGGTCCATGATTTCTCCGACCGAGAAAAGATTATTTTTGCACTCCTCAATGCCGCCTCCCATGTCAAAGACTTGTGGGAAACTTATGGTGAGAAAAAGGATGAGGGAGAACCCTCTCTGTTCTCGATCACACCCACTTGGAATTCATTCTGAGACAGCATTAAGGAACAATATTACCCCATGGGGAGCTATGAGGAAAAGTACATCTAATGGACCACGCTGTGACAAGAAAGAGATCAAGATGTGCACGAACTAGAAAATTTGTTCCATACCCTTCACACACAGTTGGCTATTAAAGATTTGGAGAGACATTTGGTGCTCAAGTACCGTAGCTTTCTGCATAGACACATTCAAGAGTAAATGGAGTTCCTCGACATTACCTCGCTTGGCACGGAATATCGCTATGCCACCAAGATTGAGCAGAAATTTAAGCAGAAGAAGCGAGACTTTGGATCCATGAATCCGAAGCCAGGGAAAGGTGCCCTCGAACCACAAAAAAAGGGGTAGAGCCAAAGTGTGGCGACTCAGGACACCACCAAAAATCCAAAGAAAGACATGGGGAAGTGGTGTGAATTCCATAACAACCCCATTCACAACACAAACGAGTGTCGGGTCAAACAGTCGCTAGTGGTCAAACTGAAGGCACCCGAATTAGATGCATGTTCTGATCCTGAGCCAGAATTAGACAAAGGAGATGAAAAATGGAAGAAGATCATTGATGCGGACCCTAGTGCCATTGTTTCCACCACCAAGATCCAGAGGGAGGATCCCGAGGAGGGGGAGTGCCTCTTCCATTCACAGATGTGGGTGAAGGGTTCTCCACTACAATTTCTTGTCAATAGCGGAAGCCAAAAGAACCTCATTTCAGCAAAGGTCATGAAGCAGTTCAACCTGCCGACCATAAGACACCCACATCTATATACCATCGGGTGGCTTCACCCAGGGAGAGATCTCTGTGTTCGCCAGCTTTGCTGTCTTCCGTACAACATCAAGCCATTCACGGATGAGGTATTTGTGATGTTGCTCCTCTTGATGTAGTTGATGTATTATTGGGCCAACCACACTTGTGGAGGCGACATGATGTGTATGAGTCTAGGCCTTGTTTTTTTGTTATATTTTGGGAAATATATTGTACAAGATACCGGAGGTAGTATCGCCTCTTGCCATCTCCTTGACTATTTCAAAACAACATAGTAAGATTGTTTCCCAAACCAAGAAATTTATTTTCCTTACAACTCACTCATAGGGAAAGAATAAGAGTGTGTCCACAACCGTGAAATAGGGTTCCCCTTGCACGGATACAACATATGGACAAAGTCATGGAGGAATATGAGGACACTTTCTCCTCACCCACAGAGGTTCCTCTGCAATATCAGGATAATCACTCCATCGATATGACCCCCCGAGCACCGCCACCTAATATTGCCATACCTCATGCAAATACATAGACATAATCCACACATGTATTTTATGAGGAAACCAAATTCATTGAACACATTCAGCACGTCCACCCGCAGGTCCACGACATCCTGGACAAATCAAATACCGAGTTCAACAGAATTTGCCTCTCATGAAGGAACTTAATGCAATGGGGACTATTTCTTCCTAAGGAGGGAGGAATTTTCTAGGTGGATATTGGTGGCCACCAACCTATTCCATTTGGACTCGCACCATTAGTTCTTTCAATTGTTCAGTTTCAACACAACTTACTATTTTTAGTAGGTTTTCGGGTCCTGAACTTCAGGAGCCGTTTGGAGGCCCTAATGATCCAGGTGGATATTGGTGGCCACCCAACTATTCCATTTGAACCCCACCATTGGTTCTTTTATTTTTTCATTTTTGGCACAACTTACTATTTTTAGCAATTTTTTTCGGGTCCTGAACTTTTGGAGTTGTTTTGAGGCCCTAAAAGACGTTTTTTGGGAAATTCGGTAGCAACATGTGTTCATGGACCAAAATTTCTCACATTAAAAATTATGGTCCTCAGATAGGTCTTTATAACGAGGTATGTTGCGCGTCAAACGAAGATTGTACACCGAAGTTATGTCCCTAGGAAGTTGAAACACCAATTTACCCAAACAGGGCACATAGTTTTGGCGCTTTATCTCCTACTGTTAGGTTTTTGGATGTTTATGGTTTTATATTGTTTCTCAATGGTAAACATGCCTTTGAGCCTCATTATAACACAGTTCATAGGCATGTAACCACCACATCTCTTCTCAGAGATAAGCTACCAATGCCCTAGCTAGTTTATTCCCATTCTGTCTGTAAACATATTTCAATTATTTTATATTAATGAAATGAAGTATTATTTCTGCTACATCTCTATGATTATGTCCATTTCTATATTTTATTGTGTTCCTGCATAAATCCAAATCAGAAACTCCCTTGATTTGGTTTTTTTAGAGAACAAAGGTGTTTCTAAGTCCTAAATAGGTGGATTCGACCCCTAGAGGCAGGGATTTGTAGTTTTGAGTCTAGATATGTCTATGTTTTGATACAAATCAAGAGTTGGAATGTTGGATAGGAGAGGGTGAAGATCTTTGGAGCTGGTGTACTGTTTTGACAATAATAAAACCAGAAGTTACAACTATTCCTTAGGAATTCCCGTGGTGTGTAAATTTGGTGATGTTACTTTCTTGTGTTAGTATTTATACATTTTATCATCATATTTTCTTTCTAATTATAATATCTCCAGTCTGTAAACAAAATTCATGAACACATGCTATGTTTTAAAATATATTTTCATGTATTTGTTTTATTCTTCTATCAAAATGAATTCACCTCTTGTGCTCATTTTGATTTTCTTCAATTTCATCCTATATCATCAAAGACTAAAAATCTAAAATGCCTCTTATGCATGCCTACCTTGCACCTAATTATCTCTATAACTTATCATCTGAAAGTCTAAACCTAGCTCCTAGTTTCCACCCTCCTGAAATCATCATCCAACAAAACCAAATTCAAAGAAACAAACCTTGTACTTATACCTAGCCTAAATCCTTTTCATCCAGCACTCTTGGCTGTGACCTTGTGGAGAGATGTTAGAAAATTATATATTACAGAGAAATGCAACACATACAATATATGGAAAACACAAGCACACAAAACACATAAAACCATAGAGACACAGATATACGTGGTTCACCTAGTTTGGGCTATGTCCACCCCGAAAAACTAGTCCTTCCTTCTTATTATCCAACAAAATGAAGAGACACAACCTACAACAGATCCACTGTAATATCCTCTGTTCTCTCTCATAGTCTCTCTATCAGTTTCTCACTTTGAGAATACACATACAATACACAGCCGCAATAGAGTACCCTCATACAAAACAAGGGGTTTCCTTCTAGGAAAAAAAACCCTAAATCAAACATAACCACCACCATGGATCCCGTAGCCCTAATGGGCTTGACCTAGATTGAGCTGGAAATTACTATACTTTTACAAGGAAATTTTACATCTGTTTTTAGCTTGAGGCCGCTACCCACGACCCCACCGGGGTGGGGAAAGCGCGGGGGGGGGGGGGGGTTCTCCATAAACTCACAGTCGCCCCCCCCTGGACCCCCCAGGCAGCGTACAATTACAGGCGGTGTTGCCACCCCATTAATAACATGGGCCCAATGCTATGATACAAAATAAAGAACATAATCAGGCTCCACACCCAACAAGAGAGCCCTTTCCGATTTGGTAGGGATAGATACCAAGCCAAAATATTGGTTTGTGGTTACCTCAGTTGGGATCTCTTCTTCAACCTTACAGATCTGGCAGAGTGATAATAGGGGGTTTGCAATATATGTGCTTCTCTTAAATATAAAAGGGATAAATATGAATGGGTAGAAATATGTATGTATTTACAAATTTATCTATTATATAGATAATTATCAACTATGAAAATTTATTACCAATAACTTTCATTTTATGTAGTGTAGATTCTATTGTGAAAGAATTTAAAGAGCATCACAATCAACAATCAAGTGAGAGGAAAAAGTTGTAGAACAACAAATGTAGTTTTATGATCCTCCAAATAAATATTTAGGTTTGACAATTGATGGCATGGACCAGAAGAAAACACTTCAACCACATTTTTTCTGTACACCAAAAAATCTATTTCATTTGGTGGGTTGTGTGATTTTCAATGGAAAATTGTGTCCAAGGTTTTAGTTCATAACTCCACATATTCATAATTGTACAAATATGACTGTCACCATAATTCATTATGTGCTTTTTCATTGGTTTGGTAATATTTCTTAAGTTTTATATTTATAATTAGAGAACACATGCCATGAAAACAAAAATCAAACTATATTTGGATACCTACGCATGCTTATTGAACTAGGAATCTTTGAAAAGGTAAAAGTTGGTTTCCTTCTTGTTGGGTGCACCCATGGACATATTTATCAAATTCTTAGTTATTTTTCAATAACAATGAAGAGGAATAACATTGGGAGCTTACCATAAATAATTGAATTTATTAAGAAATCATACATTCTAGGGCCTAATTGTTTACATATAGAAAGAAACTATTGACATGTGAAGATTTATTCATAGATTGCATGGTGAAGAAATGTGCATTGAGAAAATTAATGACATTAGCTTCCAACATTAGCTTTGTATCAATATAATTGATGGGAAAACACTTTTATTGGGAAATAAATATTCTACTGTTACAAAATGGGGACCTTTCTTAGGTTAGCATTTTTTAATTTTATTCCACACCATCCAATGTTTGCATCAATGTTATTATTACTGCAATCGATTGCTGAAATCCATATTGCATGAAGGAATAAGACATGTGTAGATAATTTTGTATGCTTGGAAGATACATATGAATACTTCGATGTTGCTAACTCTATAGTGGGAACCTTTTTTCAATAGTCAAAATCAAATAATTTCAAACTCAGTAAATGGAGACTCATTTTTTAAGACTCCATTTTTATAGGAACCTGTGGAGTTGCCTTGAGTATCTCCCAATACCCCAGGATACTCCAATCCACAAACACAACTTTGTTCTCCTTAATTCTGAAATTTTTGCAAATTAAGTAAGCATAATAGTCCAAAGATAATGTGGAGATTTCCTTTATCAAGTGGTATGAGAGATCTCTCTCATGCCTTCCAACCCTTTTTCTAACCTCACCCAACTCACATGGGACCCACTTACCCAATGGTGATACTGCAGGGAAAAAATGGCTTCCAAAATCTCATACACAACCCTGAAAAGTTGATTGTTGTAGGCACTACGAAATATTTTCATAGTGCAATAAAAAACATGTAGGTGCTATGAAATATTTTCGTAGCACTTCCAGAAAAGTGTATTTTCGGCTTTCGGGGAGGTGAAACGACTCAAATTTTTCTAGAATCGATTCTCTAAAGCCTTGGGTGGATCCTTGACATAGTAAATGACTTCACTCACCTTTCTTCATGGGGATTGAAAAAATAAATCGAATTGGACAATCAGAGTAATGTTTTCGACTACATTAAAACAAAACATTTTGCTATGTTTTTGCTGATGGGTTTCACATCACAGAACCTAGAAACTTACTACTTAGAGCATACAAGAACCTCTATAAAAAATCTCACATGGGGATTTGAACCAAAACATAAAAGAAATGGGAACAAACCACACAACGATTGAGGCTACCATATTTACATTTCTAATGTGAATTGACTTGATAAGGATAATTTTAATAATTTGGATCTTCCTTAGCAATACAGGCCATAGAAGCATTAATTTCAAAATCCCAAGTGCCGTTACAACCTCAAGCTTAAAGAATTAAGCCTTCAAGAGAATCCACAAAATGCAGAAATTGAAATACACATAGATAACCACATCACATTATCATTTATAATAGGAACGTAACATTTCTAAATTGGTCACAACACACTTAGAATCTTAAATAAATGCATACCCAGTTCATAAGCAACCAACAATGAAAAAAATGATTCCTCTCACAACCTATGACCCATACGCATAGGTATGTATATATATTCAGCCCCAAAATACATTTAAACCAAGGAATCAATTTGAAATACATGCTTCCAGCCCTGACACATTCAAATTCAACTTTAAAAATGCAGAGAAACAATCCTCATTAACAATATGTAGACAAAGAGACAAACAAGCATAGAGGCATATAACCAAACTTTCTCATTAATCAAATATCAAATTCATACATACATTAAGCTAGTCTAAATATACAATGTGGGCATGTGCAGCCCAGGCCCTCAACCTTCACCTCTCCTCCTAGCGCTGAAACTTCTCCTCTCTAACTATGTTTCATGCACACTGTGCACACTCTACTCTTCTTCTCAAACACTCATTTCCTTATAAAGTGAGCTAATAAGGGAAACCAAGAGTCACAAGTGATGGTTCATTTCCCCTTCTCCCAAAATAGGGAAACAAAAATTACATTTACATTAGGAAATATTTCACCTCACATCCTAATGCAAATATCTACCAAAACATTTGAAATATCTCCCAACATCATGATGTGACCATCCCATCACGTTGTAAAGCCTCGGTCCCATCTTCCTCAAAATTTGTACCCCATCTATGCTCCTATATCACATTTACTTGGAAATAAAATATGCCAAATGAGTATGAGGATAAAAAACATTGTTGAACAACACAAATATGACTGTGTTATTTAGTCTTCCCAAGTAGAATAAAGAGAGATGTATATTGGTTCTAGAATATCAAATGCACAAGTTGAAGCCATGAAATATATGATATCAAGGAAGGTTTCATGGTTGCAGTGTTAGTGACTAAAGATCATCATTGTAATCCATTAAGGGCTAAAAAGGCTATAAAGTTCAATAAAGAAAGTAAACATGTTTTATTAATTGAAATACATTGGTATGCAACTAATACAAAACCATTCAATGGTGTGTACAAGTCAGAAATTATAGTTGAGAAACCGGTCAATAGAAAGAGAAAAAGAAAGGGACAAAATATACATCATTTCCACATCGACCTCTTAAAATTAGAGGATTTTGACATGCTTGTATATGACTTCAATTTGAAAAAGAGAGGAGCTCTTCAATCCAAGATCATAGGGATTTTCAAGAGATTGGTACCCCAAGAAAGATTTGAAATATGGGAACTTATTGAACTTAGTCATAGATCTAAAAGTTTTTTCACATCTAGAACGATTGACATACATGAAGACTCATATGGTGCTCTCATCTATAATAGTGAAGAATATGGATCATATACATCATCATCCATTCATTCATCTAAATATTATGTAGATTTTAATGGTGTGATAGAACCTATGAGTGAATTTCAACCATTGTAGAAAACATTTTATGTATTATGGATCAACATGATGATTGCATGGTAACTCGAAAGGAGTTTCGTAACTTACATATCATATTACAAGAAGTTATGAATAATTTATATGTTTGTTGGATTACATGTTTTAATTATGCAATAAATTTCTTACCTCATTTAGTTTGAATATTGACAATGCAAAAATAACTTTTGAGAAATGTTTCATTCAATGTAATCAATACTGATTTCTTTAATAAAAGTGATTTTTTTTTTTGGAATTAGATGTTGAATTTTTAAATTAAATGGTGATATTATAATGTCATTATGTATTATCTTATGCTTGGATTGATAAATAACTCCTGAAGGAATGAACATTTTAGGATTGGTTTTATGATTTTTTAGATCATTACTTAAAAAAAGTTGCATTTTTAATCTCACATCCAAAAGTGGGTGCTCTTGATTTTACAAATTGTTAAAATATTATGTTTAATATATGTTTCAAATTTAAATTTGAAAAGGAGATGTTAAAGTTAGTAGAATTTTTCACTTTGATTTTTTATTATGAATTTTTGGTTGTAATAGTACCAACTTTGATTTTTAAATGTTTCAAATGTGTTATAGTACCGATCTTTAAAAAAAATAGATAGACATAGTCATCGATAGCACCATGTTTTGGCTCATAAGTTGAATTTTAACATTTTTTTCCTAAGGATATGATATTTTAAGGCCATATTTGAAAAAAAAAAAGCATTTGAACTCCAACCCCCACAACCCCCCCCCCCCCCCCAAAAAAAAAAAAAAACAAATGAAAGTTTACACTAGCACCAAAATGGGGACCTTTCTTAGGTTATCATTTTTTAAGTTTATTCCAGATCGTCCAATGTTTGCATCAAGGTTATTATTGTTACAATCAATAGATGAAATCCATATTGCATGATGACATAAGACATATGTATATTATTTTGTATGCTTGGAAGATACATATGAATACTTCAATTTTGAAGAAGAATAATTTGGATTATCCACAATGTTACAAGAAATTTCTCAACTTTATGAATCCCAATGAGGATCCATCATCAGGATAGTTTAGAATGAATGCTTGAAAGAGGAATCAAATCAATGATAAATAGTAATAAAAATAGTATTAAAAGAGCCGAACTAGAATTTTAATTAAGTTTTTTTATATAAATTATTTAACAATAACTATTTAGTAACAATGTCTTAATTAATAATAATAATAATAATAATAATAATAATAATAATTTTTTTATATTATTAATTGATATTAATAATTTTAATTAATAATTATAATAGTAATTATTAATAATTAATATTAATTATAAATTATTTCTTAAATTAATTAAAAAATAATTTATTTAGTTAATTTTGATAATTTTTAATTAATTAATATTATATTATTATTAATAATTAATATTTCTTATTGTCACCAATAATTATAATAATAACTATTACTAGTTAATTTGTTAAAGAAATTATTATTATTATTTTTCTTTAATTTTAATAATTATTAAGAAATTCTATATTAAGAGTTAAATTTTTCAAAATAATCATTTATTAATTAATATTTACCTATTCTGAAGAATAAATAAATATTAATAAGAATAATTATTTATTTTATTATAAGAATTATTAATAATAACAATGTTAATTTAATTAATAGTTATCATGTAAATTCTAATTTTTAATTATAAATAATATAGATATAACTAAAATATAATAGTAATCTACCGATGGATAGATGATAATTAGATTAATAAAAATTTGAAGTAAAGATTAATTCAGTTAATAAAATAAAATATATATTAGAAACAAAATGTTTTATAAAAGGGGATAAGGATATAAGTTAATTAAATTAAAATATTGGAAATTTATTAAAAAGGGAAAGGGGATAACTAATAAATTAATTTAAAGTATTAAATGTCAAAAGTATTAAATATTAAAAAGGTATTACCATAAGGAAAGCTAGTAACACAATTAATAATGAATTAATAACAATTAGGTTACTAGAAATAATTAAGTTAATTAAAATTAGAATTAGTAAATCTTAAGAATTTTGTTATTATTAGCGATAGGGAAATGGAAATAACAAAGGAAAAGAAAAGGGAAAGGGTGGAAAGGAGGAACGAAGGGAAGGAAAAAAGGAAAATAAGGATAAGAACAAAAAACCACAACCACAACTAGAAAAGTGGAGACAAAACAAAGGAAATAAGATATAAGAGATAGGGGAACAGTCAATGAAGAAAGGAGAAGGCTAAGGAAAAAGGGATAAAGAAGACACTCAAAGAAGGGATTGAAGAGGAAAGAAAAAATATGTGGGGGGGGGGGGATGTGGGGAAAAAGAAGGAGAGTTAAAGGAGGAAAAAGAAAATGAGAAAAAAAGGAGGATGGAGGAAAAATCCAAGATGTTTCAAGGTATGAATAGAATGGGTACTATATTGATTGGTCGTGGGGAACCAACT
This sequence comes from Pinus albicaulis, assembly GCA_034641835.2. Classification (NCBI taxonomy): domain Eukaryota; kingdom Viridiplantae; phylum Streptophyta; class Pinopsida; order Pinales; family Pinaceae; genus Pinus; species Pinus albicaulis. The sequence goes on from CM076578.1 coordinate 1,167,792,148, forward strand.
TGTACTAATTTCAGGGCCACCATCTCTCTATATGTTTTCAAGGTTTTTAATAATCTCAAAAGCCTCCCTAAAGTGTTATTTGAAATAATGATTTTCCCTAGCAAGAATTCAAGTGTCTTCATGTTGATATTCAATAAGATGATGAGCTTAGTGAAAAGAGTCGCCTTCACTAAGTGGGCCCGCAGGCTATTTTTGGTGCAAAGTCTATTTTCAGACATGTCGATCATATTCTATGAGTTGTAGGATGCTATTTGTGGATGGTTGGTCAAGTTGGAAAAATAGATGGACTTCTATTTTTAGACATATTGGGTGAAATCTATTTTTAGATTGCCAGTCTAAAAATAGATATGTCAAATATTATTAGCTCTTAATAATATTTGGACTCTAAACATTATCTTATTCTCTTGGAGCACTTTAGCTAAGTGCACAGATATGGCACATCAGCTGATAGAAGGAATTACACTATTCCTAAGGGTTTACTGGAGCAAATTCATGGAGACTTCAATTAGAACTTATGTGACAGAGTTTGGTGGAGTTAGAGAAGTAGTTGGTGGAGTTGTATTTAGTTTAACTCAGTTAGACTTAGTTGAGCTAGTTGTATCTAGTCTAACTAATTGATACACTAGTGAGAGTGGTATGAATTAATTAGTTAATTAATTAAATAAATAATAACTCATTAATCAACTGAAGAATACATCGGTTAACTACAGTGCATGGCAGTTTCAGTGGAGACCAGTGGAGAGATAGGTGAAAGAGAAAGTGTGACTATCAGTTGTGACTATAGTGATGCATTGATTGCATCCAACACTCAGTGGAGATGCCAATGATGATTGCGTGAGAAAGGCTGGAGCAATTTGAGTTCATTCAAAGCCATTATTCAGTAGGGATTGCGTAGTAGAGGCAGGCTAGTAGGTGGCAAAGATTGGTGCATGGATTTGCAAGATCGAGTCTGATTCGTGCATAGCAATTGTATTGTACTGAGAGCTTGATATGATCAACTTTGTATGAGGATTGTTACATGATATCTATGACATATATTATGTACAAATATTTGGGGTTTTCAGCTTCAGGCTTTCCCGTTAAACAACTGTGTTCATATGTGTGAATTTTTATTGTTTCATGTGTGCATTGCAATCTTGATTTAATTTCCGCAAATGATCAATGGTGGAATAGATTCTATATTTTGCATGAAGTTAAAATAGTGTGAGATCAGGAGAATATTGGACATATAACACATAATTTATATAATTTCTACATGGTATCAGAGTAGTTGATCATTGGAGAAGATTGCAATTATTGAAGCAGTTGAGTTTTGTGCTGGTGGAATTCGAATTTGTTGCAGTGTTTTCTTGGTGTCGAAGTTGAGCATTCATTGAAATGTATTTCAATGGATTGCGATTGGAGTATGCCCTTGATGGGAGCTCAAATTATATTGCATGGAAGGATAAGATGGAGGCAGTTCTGGATGATAATGGGTCGAAGGAGTTCATAGATGCTGATATTCCAAAGCCTGGTTCTAGCGATGCAACCGCACTTGACGCATGGAAAAAGAAGGTAGAAAAACGTCGAAGGATTCTGTTGGAAGCTTTGAAGGATCATATTGTGTCCAACCTTCATGGTAAGGAAAATCCATTCTTAATGTGGAAGGCTTTTATAGACTTGTTCCAAAGCAGAAGCGACCAGAGGAAGTTGGCGCTTAAAGATAAGCTCAGGAAAATAAAAATGGAGAAAGGCGACAATATTCCAAAATACCTCACAAAGTTTGTCCACTGCAAGGATGAGATGGGAAGTGTGGGGGTTACTATTGATGAAGAAGACTTGGTGAGCTTGGCTCTTCTTTGGCTTCCGAAGAGTTGGCATAGCTACGGGGACTCTGTCAATGGACGAGAGAAACTCCCAGGATGGGAGCGACTTTGGTCGAATCTTGTGCAGGAGAAGATAAGGCGGGGTACCAGGGATGGATCTTCATCGAAGAATGAATATGAAGAAAATTTCATTTTGGCTGCCAAAGCAAGGAAAGGGAAGGGGAAGAAAAATCCTTCTCAATCCGGTGCGAAAGGCAAGAAGCAGGATTTGTCCAAGGTGAAGTGTTTTCACTGTCACCAACATGGGCGTTTCACCACTAATTGTCCACAGAAGAAGAAGAATAATCAGGTTGTTGGATATGCAGTTGGAGAGGCCTTAGCCTCGAAGTTTGAGCTAGATTTTTCTTTGATCGCATGCTTGGTTTCAAGTGTGATGGGATCGGTGTGGTATCTTGATAGTGGTGCATCTTTCCATATGACCAGAGACAAAGATTTGTTTAGTGATTTGGATGAAAAGGATCTTGGAGTGCACGTCGTGATGGGCGATGATGGTAGATATAGTGCGACTGGTTTCAGGACCATTTCCTTTGAAAGGGAGTCTGGAAAACCTTTCATCTTGAAGGATGTCATGCATGTTCCAGGATTGAAGAAGAATCTGATCTCTGTGGCGATGTTGGAAGACAAGGGTTATGATGTTGTTTTTAGCGAGGGAAAAGCCTTCTTGCGTAGTAAAACAACTGGTCAAACTAGGAGGATATGGAGTCGAGTTAAGAATATTTATCAATTGTAGGTAGATGGCTGCGCAGTAATGGTAGGCAAAGCAGAAGGACTAGTGAGCCGGGATGAGGGTGAATTGTGGCACAGGAGATTGGGCCATCTTCACCATGGCGCTTTGAAAATTTTGCAGCAGATTTCTACCGAGCTTCCCAAGGGTACACTTGCACAGTTAGATCAGTGCAAGGGATGTGCTGGGAATATTATGAGAACCACTTTTCATGAGAAGGATAGTCACGCCCACGGCTTGATCCTTGAGAGAATTCATGAACGTGTGTGGAACTTTCTCAGTTGCTTCAACAACAAAGCACAGGTATTATGTGATATTTGTTGATGAATTTTCTCGTAAGTGCTGGATCTTCTTCATGCAGAAGAAGAGTGAGACATACTCAAAGTTCTATGAGTTCAAGGCGCTGGTTGAGAAAGAGTCAGGGAAGCAGGTGAAAGCTCTAAGGAGCGATAACGGTGGTGAATACATCTCTGGCAAATTCAAAGACTTCTGTAGCAAAGAAGGAATTCGAAGAGAACTCATAGCGCCTCATAACCCAAATCGGAATGGGGTCATGGAGAGAAAGAATAGAACAATCATGGGTACTGCACAGGCGATGTTGCATGATAAGGGCCTTCCCAAACACTTGTGGGCTGAGGCATGCAACACTATAGTTTATGTGAAAAACTGTTGTCCTCATAGAGTACTTGGCATGAGTACACCCGAAGAGGCGTTTTCTGGTAAGAGGCCTGATATTTCTCATTTGAAGATTTTTGGCTCACCTGTTTACATTCATGTGACGAAGGATGCCAAGAAGAAGCTGGAGCTGACCGTAGAGGTTGGGATATTTGTGGGGTACACAGAAACAACCCAAAATTATCGTGTGTATTTGCTAGACAGTCGGATGACTGTTGTGCGACGGGATATCAAATTTCATGAGGAGAAAGCCATGAAGTTGTCGCTTGAGAGGGAGCTACACTTGCATGCAGATAAGGAGCTACTTGTTCCTAAAGATGAGCCTTAGGATGTGGATCAGCCACAAGAGGAGGTTCATGGAGTGGAAGAAACCACTCATGCAACGCTAAACATCAGAGGGCCGAAGCGCACTACAGAAGCAGAGCGATTGAATCTTGATGCAGCGCAGAATGTAGGAGCCCCTACATCACAACACAGATAGAGACAGTCACCTGACCGATTTACTGGATACATGGCTTTGATTAGCAAGTGTATCGTGATGGAGCCATCCTCTTTCGAGGAAGCTGTGGAGGATCGCGCATGGGTAGATGCCATGGCGGAAGAGTATGATTCGATTGTCAGAAACAGTGCATGGGAGATTGTCCCAAGGCCGGAAGGGAAATCAGTGGTAGGTTCGAGATGGATCTACAAAGTGAAGCAAGTTGCTGATGGGAGCGTTGAGAAGTATAAGGCAAGATTTTTTGCCTGGGGCTTCTCACAGATCGAGGGGATCGACTATGAAGAAACCTTTGCACTTGTCACAAGGTATTCTTCCATACAGACCATCCTTGCTCTCTTAGCGTAGATGGGTTGGCACATTCATCAGATGGATGTGAAGACTTCGTTCCTCAACGGAGTCATTGAGGAGGAGGTGTACATTGAGCAGCATGAAGGATTCGAAATCTTCAGCAATGAGTCGCATGTGTGCAGGCTCAAAAGAGCGCTGTATGGGCTGAAACAAGCACCTCATGCTTGGTACACATGGATAGACAGTTATTTCACTGGACTTGGTTTCGCCAAGAGTGAGGCGGATCCTAACCTATACCAGATCGTGGTGGATTGTAAGCTTTTGATCATTGTGCTTTATGTAGATGATTTAATACTAACGGGTGATGAACTGTTGATACACTCATGCAAGGAAAATCTTGCAAAGGAGTTCGAGATGAAGGACCTAGGCCTCCTTCATTATTTTCTGGGATTGGAAATTTGGCAGCGGAAGGGTGGAATGTTTTTGTCTCAAGGCAAGTATGCTCGGGAGATACTGGAGAAGTTTCACATGCAAGGCTACAAGCCTATGGACACTCCTCTTCCTAGTGGTTGGAGGAAAGAGGATGCTACATCGACAAAGGTAGTGGATGCTACTGTTTATCGATAGGTGGTTGGTTCACTCATGTATTTAGTCAATACATGACCGGACATATGCTATGTTGTGAACCAGCTTTCACAAGCGATGGTTAATCCTACCAAGCTCTTTTGGAAGGTAGGCAAGCATGTCCTGAGGTATCTCAGGGGCACATCTGGATATGGATTGTGGTACAAACAGTAGGATGAGGTGAAGCTACATGGCTTCACGGATGAAGATTGGGTAGGAAGCCCAACGGACAGAAAGAGCACATCTGGAGGGATTTTTAGTATCGGATCTACAACAGTTTCTTGGTACAGCAGGAAACAAATATCCATGGCACTCAGTTCAGCGGAGGCCGAGCACATGGTAGCAAGTTTGGCTGCATGCGAGGCTATATGGATGAGGAAGATCTTGGTCGGGTTGTTCGGTTCTCACTTAGATCCTACTGTGATATATTGTGATAATCAGAGTTGCATTAAACTCTCAGTTAATCCAGTATTTCATGATAGATCTAAACATATTGACATCCAGTACCATCATATCAGACATTGTGTGCAGAAGAAGATCATGTTGCTTTCTTATATTCCTACGGAGGATCAGGATGCAGATATTTTGACGAAGGCGCTCACCAGGAGCAAATTTGAATACCATAGAGATAGGATCGGGGTGGTAGATAATCCCTATCTTGTTGAGAGGGAGTGTTGAGATTCAACAAGATGATGAGTTTAGTGAAAATAGTCGCCTTCACTAAGTGGGTTCGCAGGCTATTTTTGGTGCAAAGTCTATTTTTAGACATGTCGATCATATTCTATGAGTTGCAGGATGCTATTTGTGGATGGTTGGTCAAGAAGGAAAAATAGATGGACTTCTATTTTTAGACATATTGGGCAGAATCTATTTTTAGATTGCCAGTCTAAAAATAGATATGTCGAATATTATTAGCTCTTAATAATATTTGGACTCTAAACATTATCTTATTCTCTTGGAGCACTTTAGTTATGTGCACAGGTGTGGCACAACAGCTGACAGAAGGAATTATGCTATTCCTGAGAGTTTACTGGAGCTAATGCATGGAGACTTCAGTTATAAATCATGTGACAGAGTTTGGTGGAGTTGGAGAAGTAGTTGGTGGAGTTGTATTTAGTTTAACTCAGTTAGACTCAGTTGAGCTAGTTGTATCTAGTCTAATTGATTGATACACTAGTGAGAGTGGTGTGAATTAATTAGTTAATTAATTCAATAAGTAATAAATCATTAATCAATTGAAGAATACATCAGTTAACTGCAGTGCATGGCAGTTTCAGTGGAGACCAATGGAGAGATAGGTTAAAGAGCAAGTGTGACTATCAGTTGTGACTATAGTGATGCATTGATTGCATCCAACACTCAGTGGATATGTTAATGAGGATTGCGTGAGCAAGACTGGAGCAATTCAATTTCATTCAGAGCCATTCTTTAGAAAGGATTGCGCAGTAGAGGTAGGCTAGCAGGTGGCAAAGATCGGTGCATGGATTTGCAAGATCGGGCCTGATTAGTGTGTAGCGATTGTATTGTACTGAGAGCTTGATATGATCAGCTTTGTATGAGGATTGTTACATGATCTCTATAACATATATTATATACAGATATTTGGGGTTTTCAGCTTCAGGCTTTCCCGTTAAACAATTGTGTTCATATGTGTGAATTTTTATTGTTCATGTGTGCATTGCAATCTTGATTTAATTTCCGCAAATGATCAATGGTGGAATAGATTCTGTATTTTGCATGAAGTTAAAATAGTGTGAGATCAAGAGAATCTTGGACATATAACACATAAGTTATATAATTTCTACACTTCAACATAGACATGATGTTTAGTTTTGATCGAATGCTTAGATACTGTCGAGGAGTAGATACATTCATGTTTAATGTTTGCATAATGTTCTCTCATTATAGTCTTTAAATATCTCATTGTTTCACTTATGTATTTCTACATGAACAAGTAACCTTGTAGTCTCCTTCTTGTTGTTGGATGTTAATATTATCCTTAACAGAACCCATTTTATGTGTCAAAGTTACCAAGGGTTTAAAATAAGTTATACTATTATTTTTCTTCAGAACTCTTGCAATTTTATCATTCAATTCTTGAATTTAGGGAAGATATTCCCTTCTATAAATTTTGTCGAGAGGGTGGGTGTGGCCTGATATATTATTTATTCTATTCAAGAACTTGTTAATGTCTCTTTATTTATATCCAATACTTTGGAATTCCTTTTCTAAGTGATCAAGTTCATGCTCAAGATGATTTGAGTGACAAATTGTAGAGGCTTTGGTGACTAAAGTATTTAATATGCCATTTTTTTAAAGGGGGTGGTGGTGGGAATCTGCATGAAGGTATTTTTTTAGTATGTCCAAGGGTGTCATCCTCTCTCCTGGTTAACAAGACATCTATAAATGGAATAGAAACATTTTCTTTGAGTTCCATGGTAAATTAGATGTATTTGGAAATACCATTAATGTGGTCTAAGGGCTTATTAAGCTACCCCTCTCCATGGGTCGATTTCACGTTGGTGTAATCCACAAATCTTGTCAAACTTGATGGTTTGAGTTGATAGGAATCATGCCTCATTTCTTTCAAAATTTTTCATATAAAAGTTAGAAACAATGTGTGAAAGTGGGGAACCCATTGCTACACCACTTTTACTCACTTAGAAAATGAAGAAGGTACTTCTTAGGCATAGTTCAACCAATCAATAGTGTTAGGATTGGTAACTACCTGAACAACTTAAGGGAAATTTTATAAAGAGTTAGACAACGTAAAAAATAACAATCATTTTCTTGGGTTAAACTTTTTCATCATTTATTATCTCAATGAAATAATATGAGTCATTAACAAAAGAATCAATGTTGCCAACAAAGGGAGCCAAAATCTTAGAAAACTATGTCAATAGCTCAAGTGTAGGGGAGTTGATGGTATTAAATATGGGTCTAAGGGAAACCCTAGTTTTTTGTATGTTAGGGAGGCCATAGATTGCAAGAGTTATTCTATTGTGGAATAATTTTCTTTTAGTGGCATCATCAATACTGGAAACAAGGGAAATAAGATATAAGGTATAGGGGAAGAGTCAAAGAAGAACGAAAAAGGTTAAGGAAAAAGGGATAAAACACTTAAAGAAGGAAAAGAAGAGGAAACAAATAGGAAATAAAAATGATGTTGGGGGGGTGTGTGTGGGGGGAAAAAAGGAGAGTTAAAGGAGGAAAAAACAAGGAAAATGAGGAAAAAGGGACGACTAAGGAAAAATATAAGATAGTTCAAGGTATTACTACAATGGGGGCTATATTGATTGATTATGGGGAGACAAATTATACTAATTTCAAGTCCACCATATTTATATATGCTATTATGGCTTTTAATTTTTTCCAAAGCCTCCCCAAAGTGTCATTTGAAATAGTGATTTTCTCTAGCAAAAATTTGGGTGTCTTCAATATAATTTTTTTTTTAGTTTAGATTGAATGCTCAACTAAGTTCGTGGAGAAGATACATTCATGTTTAATGTTAGCATTTTCCACAGGACCAAGTAACCTTACAGACTCTTTTTTGTTGTTGGACACCAATGTTATCATTAAGAGAACCCATATTTTGTCTCAAAATTACCAAGGGTTTAAAATAAGTTATAATCAAGTTTCATGGACTTATCTAGTGCTTCTACACCTTCATGTAGGATTTGATATTCTATTGGTGAATTGGATTATAGGTTACATTATGTCATAGTCATTTCTAGTATTAATTACTAGTGTAGTTTTGGATTTATTCAAGCCTAATCAAGGACTATGCCAGGGGTGTCTATTGTCACCTTTGTGAAATTTTTGGCTACTTAGAAGGTGATATTAACCTGGTTAATTATTTCTTGTTACTTATTCATGTAAAATTAATTCTTTTGTGGAAAGTAATGAATAATAACATAAATAACACCAATCACAAAAACAAAATTATAGGAAATATACAAGAAACCAATCACACAATTTATACTAGTATTTTTTGACATAAAGGTCCCTAGAAAAATCCCAATGTGGGGAAACTAGTTTCATATCTTAGGGCTTTTATTATTAATATCTTTAACAAAATTGCTTATTGAGAAATTATAACTTCTTTCCTAAAACTGGAAAATTTTATCTCCACCTCTAAACAAATTGATATGGGAAACTTCACTATCTCTCTCTACAAATTAAATTGGCCCTTTCTTGCAATTTGAACCTTCTTTGGAGCTCACACTCATAGCCTCCAAAAATTCACATGGAGATCTAGAAGCCTCTATAAATTTGATTTTCATTTCTTGCAATTTGCACTACCCTTTGCTACAATCGCACTACAATTCTGGAAATTTTCACTTACACTGAAAATATTGATCTAGATTTCCTGAAAACCCACACTGCCTTTGGGAATTCACTCAGGAAAATTTCACTGGTAAAATGGAAAAATCAAACTAGCAAAGCTTTCCTCCTTTTGCATAAATAATTCCCTCGCTTCATGTTACTCATAAACTGGAAATCTTTATGAAGAAAAAACTTTGGCAATTTATTCCAAATCACGGTTTTTAAAACCCTCTTGCTGTCTCTGTGAAAATTCACCCACTCGATTGATTTCTATGATTAGATCTATCTCCAATGATTCCAATCAATCTCCCTTTATAATCTCTCATTCACAAATGAATGTCCGGGATTAGAATTTCACTAGATCCAATCGATGGCTAAGATCAACTTAGAAACTTTCTACAACCTTATAGAGGTAAATCGATCTTATCCCAACGAATGTCAATTAATTATTCACTTTCCATAAGTTATATTTTGGAAATAATTAAAAAATCACTAATTTACATAATTAAGATATTTTCCTTAGGAATTTTTTTTTGGGATTGGAGATAATTAATTCCTCCATGTTCTTAGCCTTAATGACACCACTTAATACTAGAAAAAATCTCTGCACTAAAAAAACTAATTACACTCCCTCTTAGTGAGGAGGGTGTTGTCCACAACACCCAACTTATCCATAAATAAAAAACAAGTTTCCATTACCCAAGGCCTTCGTCAAAATTTCTGCAAATTCTTGATCTATGGGAACATATTGTAGTCAAATTGATCCATGTTGTACACAATCCTTGATGAAATGGTATATAATGTGAATGTGATTTGACCTATCATGAAACATTATATTCTTAGATAGCTTTACACAACTTTGATTATTAAAATAGATATCAGTTGACTCCATTCTCTGACCAAAGAGTGATACTAGCATATTTCGAATCCATATGTCCTCACATGTATCCATGCTCGATGCCATGTATTATGCCTTGAAAAACTTAATGAAACTAACTTTTTCTTCTTTTTATACCAAGAGACAACCCCTAATCCCATGTTAAATCAACACCTTGAAGTGCTTTTCTTGTCCACTTCATTACCTTCCCAATTTGAATTAGTATATCCCATCAACCTGACACCATCACCCTGAGTATACCTCAAACCATACTCAACTATACTTCATAGATATCCAAACACATGCTTCATTTTTTTCCAATGCACCCTCTTTTGTTCCACCATGAACTGAATAAGAGTGTTGACTGCAAAGAAAATGTTTGTACTTGTGTTGACAAGATACATGATAGAACCAATAAGTTGTCTATACATGGTGGGGTCCACTTCCTCCTGCTTTGGTGCATAAATATTCATCCAATTGGTTATCATAGGCGTATACATGGGTCTACAATCCAACATATTTAATTTCTTCAAGATATCCATAGTGTATCTCTCTTGACCAAGGAATATCTCCCCATCCTTCTTCCACACCTTGAGTCCTAGAAAATAATGCATCAACCCAAAATCCTTCATCTTGAACTTTTCTACTAATTCTCTCTTAAATTCCTCTATGAGCCCCAAAGACCTAATAAAAAATATATCTCCCATATATAACACAAGAATGAGTGGCTTACCTCCAACCATGAGATAGTAGAGGTTCAAATCTACCTCATTTCTCATGAAGGCCATTTCTCATAAGTAGGTATCAATCTAGCAATACCATGCTATGGGAGCTTGCTTGAGGCCAAATATCTCTCTCTTCAACTTGAATAGATGGGTCTCCCTCCCATGCATCTCAAAACCATCTATTTCTTCAATGTACATATTCTCCACTATAAATCCATTCAAGAATGTCATCTTGAAATTCATCAAATGGATCTGCCATCCCATCTATGCTATAAGTGAGATCATGGCCCCAATAGAGGTATACATGACCACAAGAGAAAAAGTATCCTCATAATTTATTCCCTTCTTCTGAGAGAACCCCTTGGCCATAAACCTTGCCTTGAACTTTTCTACACTTCTATATGAAGAATGCTTGATCTTATATATCTAGTGGGAAACAAGAACGTCTTTGTCCATCTATCTAGGAAATACCTCTGAAATATCATTCTTCATGATGGATTTATACTCCTCCACAATCGCATCATGCCACACCTAGTGCTATGCAACCTCCTGATAGTTGAAAGGCTCATTGTTTATGAAATCTCATTAAATACTTCTACCTTGAATATATCTCTGGCAGTCTCCTATCTTTGTTACTTGATCTAGGAGATCTGAAAAACACATGTGCATCTCTCAATGTGTGAAACACCTCATGATTCCTTCTCCCACTTATGGTGGGTGGAACTTGAAGATCTTAACTCTACTGTTGTTACGCCACATGTTGTGAACTATCCTTTGCACCTATACCTATTCCCATACTCTTAATTTTACTCATACTAGTGCCTTGAGCATAAGATCCCTTTTTATCCCTTTGATATTTTACTGGCCGACTCTAATCAACTGTTGGAAACTAGTGAGATATCTTTAAGGCTTTATCATACTGTAAATTTATGACTTGTCTCATGATGTTATTCCTATTACCTGGAATGTAGATATTTTATTCCTTATAGGTATTTTTGTAATAAAAAAATATCCCTTCTCTATAATTGAATATATCTTGGTGTGCTTCTCATCTAGAACGTGACAATATGTGATACTGCAAAAAACCCTAAACTATCTGACTTGTGGATTCTTCCCTGTAAATTCCTCCTTGGGTGTCATCTTTCCCAAAACCTTATGTGGGATCCTATTATGAATGTACATTGTTGTGCTACATCCCTCTTCCTAGAGATATCTGGGCATGTCCTGGTTATTTAGCATGACCCTCGTTGCTCCAACTATCGTCCAATTTTTTCTTTCTACAACCCCATTCTATTGTAAGTTGTATGGATTTTTCCATTCCCTCTTGATTCCTTCCTTTATGTAGAATTCCTTGAAGGATTTATCAATGTATTCACCTCCATTATTTATCTAAAGAACAGTTATATTCATTCTTGTCGATTTCTCCACAAGAGCCTTAAACTCTTGGAAGTGACTAAAGACTTCATATCGTGTATTCAAGAAGTACATCCAGGTCTTCCTGGAGAATTCATTAATGAATGTCACAAAATAATGATAAACCCTTAGAGACTTAATGGAAAATGAACCAAAAATATTAGAATGTATAAGATGTAGCAAACCCTCAGCTCTACTATCACTCCTTGGAATTGTTGCCTTTGAAAACTTCCTAAGTACGCATCATTTGCACATGTCATCATGTTCCATGCTTACTTATGGAACACTTATCACTATTTATTTGAGCAACTTAAGTTCTCCATGATGGATACGACCATCCTTCTATGACATACCTCTCCCATATCTTTGTCACTACAATTGTTAAATCGTGCCTTTGCGGGGTCGAAATGTAGCATGTAAAATTTGTTGCTTCTTAATATAATTTACTTCATTGGCTTCCAATATTGGCGTTTTAATCACCTTTTATTCTCACAAGTACATATAATACCTTGTATCCTAAAGAGAATAATATGAAATCAGGTTCATTCTTAAACCTGGCACATGTAACACATCTTTAACATGAGTAATCTTGCCTAACTCCCTCTGAAACATATTTTTCCATCTCCCAAATGGAGTACACTTGGATGTATTTCCCATATGAACATGGAAAACTATCTACTCTAATTTGTAGCTAGATAAATACTCTCTACCCCTTTTCATATGACATGACGTCCCACTGTCAATATACCAGACTCCTGTGCTGGTTGAGCTAGATTGGAAATATATGAGAGTGAACTCATCCTCAAGTCTTGAAGATGGTTCATCAATGTCTGTTGAAGGTTTTATCTGCTGCTTCTTTTCCTCTTCACCCTTTTTTCTATTTTGACATTGAATGACATAATGTCCATGTTGACTGCATCCAAAACACTTGATTTTACTGAATTCATTATTTTTCTTCTCTCCCTTGGAGTTAGGCCCTTTTCTTTATCCCTTCTTGGCTTTTTTGTTTCCTGCAAGAGAAACATTCTTTTCATCCTCCCACTTCTATATTTTACTATTATTGCCACTGATAAGCCTCAACCTAAGCTATTCTTGGGTGAAATCACCCCACATAGAATCCCAATCAAGTAGGTTTTATCATCCATTAACACTTGGAGAAGCACATCCCACCAATTTGAGAACCAATTTAGAGTAGTTTTCATGATATCATCATCATCTATATTCTCTGTGACAACTGCTAAATTTTCCTTAATAAGTCTAATACCAGTGACGTAAATGAATATGCCTTATCATTTTTTTATTCTAGTGTTTATTAAAATTTCTCTGAGGATCAAAGTCCTATTTATAGGAGCATTGCGGAACAACTTTAGGATGACATCCCACATCTTCTTAGTTGTATCCAATTCTGAAATATGGGGAACAATGTGATCATTGGCCCCACGTTGGATAATACACCTATCCTTGGAATCCTCCTTGTGGTAGGTAACTAATTGTGCCAGATATTTTGGTACAACAACAAATGTCATAACATACTCCTTCATTCCATGCTCCTTCAAAAATAATACAATTCTAGATTTCCAAGTACCAAGTTTCAATGCACCATCAATTTCTTCCTAATCCATCAAACCAACTGAAGCCATTTATGAAACCCTCGAACAATAAACATTAATAAATTTGAAGAGATTTGGAGAGAAAATATATGTGATAAAAGCTTTGATTTATCCTTCAAAACCCTTGTGCCAGAATCACCAATAAACTTAGTGCTTCACTAAATTGATACCATGTGAAATTTATTGCTACCCAGAAGGTTCTACTAATACGGTTAATCATTTCCTATTACTTGTTCACAAAAAAATAATTCTTTTGTCGTGGGAAGTATCGAATAATAACATAAACAACACCAATCATAAAAATAAAATTACAGGAAATATACAAGAAACCAATCATATAATTTACACTAGTATTTTTGGAGAAAAACATCCCTAGAAAAACCCGAACATGGGGAAAACTAGTTTTCAGATCTGAGGGATTTTATTATTAATATGTTAAGAAAAAATAATTATTGAGATATTACAATTGCTTTCCTGAAACTGGAAAATCCTCTAAAATATTTTTAACTCAACCTATAAAAAAATAAATATGGGAAACTTCACTATCTAACTCTACATATTAACTCAACCCTTTCCTACAAGTCACACCTCCTGTGGAACTCACATGGGTATCCTCCAACAATTCGCACGGGAAATATGTGAACCTCTAGAAATTCAATTTGCCTTTCCTACAATTCGCACTACCCTTTCCTGCAAGTGCACTACACTTCCTAAAATTCACACTACCACTAGAAATATTAATATGCATTTCCCAGAAACTCGCACTGCCTCTAGGAATTCACTCTAGAAAATCACACTGGTAAACTAGAAAACTCAAACTAGTTAGAAAATTCAACCTCCTTCTACATAAATAAATTTATCTCCTTCTAATGCTCAGAAACTAGAAATCTATGTGAATAATAAACTTCAACAATTTCTTCCCATTCACCTTTACTGAAACCCTCTTGGTGTCTCTTTGAAAATACGCCCACTAAATTAATCTCTATGATCTAGTCTATCTCCAATGGTGCCCATCGATATCCCTTTATAATATTTTATTCATAAATGAATGACTAGGATTAGAAGTTCACTAGATCCAATCGATGGCTAAGATCAACTTAGAAGCTTTCTACAAGATTCTAGAGGTAAATCGATCTTATCCCAGCTAATGTCAATTATTTATTCACTTTCCCTAAGTTAGACTTAGGAAATAATTAAAAAAATCGCTAACTGACATAATTAAGATATTTCCCTTAGGAAAAATTACATGGGTTTGGAGAAAATTAATTTCGCCATGTTCTTAGCTTCAATGACACCACTTAAGACTAGAACACTTGTCCAAGCTACAAAATCTAACAACCTTATCTTATTCTTTTTATTAAAGAGGGTCTAAATAGAGCTATCTCAAATGTTTGAAGTTCAAATCATATCCAAGGTTTTTAGATTGGTGGGAATATCCATCTTACTCATCTTCTCTTCATGAACAATGTTTTAATTTTTTTCTTTTGTAGGAAGGATAAAGATTTATTATACAAGAAGATTCTAGATATTTTTTATGGCATTATGGGGATATAAATTAACATTCAAAAGTCTACCACATACTTTCCTTTAGTAAGATATTCAACAATAATTTATTAATTTTTTTTCCTACTTGTCATGTGATTTGTATGATGAATTTAAATATATTGGATTCAATTTAAATCCAAAAAATTATGGAATTGTTGATAGGAGATTTTTTTCATCAAGGATAGATAAGTGGATTATTTTTAAATGTAACCTCTATATCCCTAGAGGAGGTCCTTTGGTTATTATAAAGTTAGTTCTTGAAGCTATTCTAGTGTCTTATCACTTGTTAGCTTCAATTCCTAAGTGAATTATAAAAAATATATTCTTTAATTACCTCTAGAAAGGTAGTATTGAGTGCTTAGGCTCACATCTAGTAAATTGGAAATAGATGGATTCTCCTAATAGATAATTGGGGCAGGGGTTAAATAATATTCATATGTTTGGGAAGGATTTTGTAGCAAAATCATTTTGGGCTTTTATATCTAGCGACAATGTTTGGAGAAAAATCCTATAGGAAAAGTATACAGCTTCTAGTTTAACTATCAATTGGATTATGAGTGAGAGTAAATATATGTTGAATGCCACAAACTATTCAAAGTCCCTCTCTTTGGAATTTCCTATTGCAAGGAACTTCCAAGCATGGACGGTGATGTTGGGGTCTCAAATAAGGGCCAATGAAAATGTGATTTTTGTTGTGATATAATATTTTACTACTAGATAACCTCATCATTAAATTACAAGATAGGGGTTGTTGTGCTTTAAATGAAATTAACAATATGGTGTGTACCATGGTATGACATCAATGTTGCTTATCAACCTAGGAGATTGGTCTGGATGAGATTTGGCACCATCACTAATAGATGTTTATCGTAGAGCTATAAAAAGCCCTTGTTAGACTATGATAAGGAAATGATAAGTAAGTGTGGGTATTTAATCCTATAGTTGGTCACTATTATGTGAAATTAGGGTATTAATCTATACAGGAAGCACATGCAAGAAATAATACTTGGTGGTATGAAAAAATATGGAAAATAAAGTCCATACCAAAAGGTATTCATTTTTTTTTGGTTAATACTGAAAAATTATGTACTAGCATGGGACAAGATTCACAAGAGAAATGTAGATAGTTCAAGTTTTTGTTATCTATGTGGCATTGATGCAAAATGCAATCAACATTTATTCTTGGATTTGTGCATTCAACAAAATGGTTTAGAGGCACATTGGACGATATTTTTAACATTCAACATATTTGGGGTAATAAATCTATAGTGAAATGCTCTAATGTCTATTGTAGTTAGATCAATCTTAAGGATTTCATGTCTCTACCCATTTTGGTTGCATGGAGCATTTGGTTAACACATAATCCTAGATTGTTAAAGAATGAATACGCTCCTCCTTTGCATATTGCTTCACTAGTTTTGGCTCTCTTTGACTCTTACAAATCCACATTGAAATTTAAACCTCCCCATACTATAAGAGAGGTATCAATCAACAAGGAATAACTATGGACACATTTTGATGGAGCATGCCAAGGTGGTACTTCTATCTATATTTCAAGGCATATACTTCATTTATCAAAGAAACATTATGTAGTTGGAGGGGAAATATTTGGAGTCAAAACAAACAATTTTGATGAATTTAGTGAACTTTATGCATTTCTTAACTAAGTTGTGGATAAAAAATTTCAACGGCTACAGATATTTGATAATTCAAAACTAATGTTCATTATGTGGATGCAACACATGGTATATATCGACAACCTAGGTCTATTTCAACTTGAAAATTAGTTGAAAGAAATCTCACTTATATTTTACGAGATTTTTTTTTCACGTGTTTGTCACGAGCTTAATATGCATGAAAACTCATTATCCAAGGAGAAAATTCACATTTTGGAGAGCACACTCATCATTGAAGAACCAAAATATTAGAATTTGGTTGCTCAACTAGTAAGCAATTCCATAATCTTTTAAATTCCCTTGGTATTGCAACTTCATTGAATATAGGTTGATAGTTATCACTTACAAATGTCGGTCTTTTTACATTTTGAATGAAGTCTAGAAGAAGCAATTCATGTTTCTATCAAGCTAATTGAGGAATATTATTAAGGATAGCTACTTTATTTTCCATAGGAAACATTTTCATCGTAATGTTATATGTGCATTTTAAATGTACATACTCTTTTGTTATGTCAATAAAAGTTATGTTTTTTTCTTTTTATAACCCTTCATGTCATTATATTTAAAATATAATCCTTATTTTACTTCTATTTTATCTTTATATTCTTATCAATAATTAATTTCTATGATTATATTCCTTTATTTATAGTTTTTCTACCATTTATTTTTAGTTATTATTATAACTCCTTATATATTATATTTTTTTATCATCTTTATAAAATTATAAAGTTTTTTTTAAAACCTAGATTCTTTATATGATTTAAGAAATTACCTTTTTAGTGTTAGTTCCAGTTGATTTCATTTTTCTTTGTTATTCTCTTATTTTTTCCTTTCTCCTTTTCCTATTATTAGGTGTTTTTCTTAGCATTTCTCGTCACCAATTAATTCATGATGGTCAACCTAAATTATTAGTTTCAATTGTCAATGTAAATAAATAAAAAAATGGATGAAGTACTTCAAATAAATCTCTCCACCCAAAGTTTACTCCCATACTAGATCAATTGAAAAAACTCCCCATTTGTTTTTTCAAATTGAATTTTATTAGTGTATCCAAAGGAAACCCCAAGTTGGTTTTGGTAGGACATGTATTCAGAAATGTCAACAGTACGATTTATTTTTGTTTGTTCTAACATTGAATGAAATAACACTACTAAATTAGATGATATGATCAAAGGCCTCTCTTTTTCGATTTACTTATACTTTGAAAGTCTAGTGGTGGAAGGGATTGTACTATCACAATTTAGGCCCTCACTAGAATTATTTATGTCTTAAGTTCAGATAAGGTGCATCTCCATTAGTAGCTAGCTTCTAGGTTTGCTCATGTTGCCTAACTATTCTAGCATTTTTCCAGCATCATTTCCTCTCACATTCTTTGAACCAATACCCTGGTGTATCGGTTGGTGAACAACATAGTTCAATTTGTACATAAATATCTCACAATATCATGTGAATCTCTAAGGAAATAATAGCTTTATGTTAACTTCCTAAGGCTGAATCAATTATATAAAACCCCCTAAGTTAGGTAACAATGGTTACATTAGATTCTTCTACCACAAAAGGGTCGAAGCATGAAATTTATCCCTCATGTACTTCTCCTTGATGGGTCCTGGGTGTGGACATCTATAGTTATGGAGATTCATGAAATGGTGTTGGTTGTTCAACACCAGTGATGAATGATCTTGAAATGAGTACCATAGGTTTAGCGGTTTTCTCTTATGATGATTTTAACATTAAGGGTTTGAGTGGTGACAATGATTTCCATTTTTTTTGGGAGTGATATATGATTAATACAAGTAGTGTGGGTGATTTTGTTATGAAGCCAACTCCTAAAATAGAATAAAAGAGATATAAATGCCTTAGAAATAAACCACTTCGAGGGGGAAACCTCATTTACATTGTACATAAATGAACAATTCTTGGATGATACAAATGAAAAAACCTCCTTTATATATATAAGAGTCCATGGGATCAAAATATAATCCTAGCTGACCTAACAATAATAATGTAAGGGCACAACAATAACAATGAGGGGGCTACACTAGAAAAAATAAGGGACTACACTAGTAATATAGGGACCTAACAAGCCCCTCTCCTTCAAAAAAGTGTTTCCTCAACGCTTGAGTAGCTCTATATGCTTCTATATATAATTATCATCCTCCCATGTGGAATCTTCGGTGGGTAAGTTCTTCCACTTGATGAGATACTCTGAAATTGATCAATTTTGTAGCTATCAAGTTCTTGTTTCCATGACTGCATTAGGTTCCAATATGATTTTTCCTTCCTCATCAAGTTCTGAAAATATTCTTTGAATTAGAATTTTGTCACCTATAAACTTCTTTAAGCATGAAACATGGAAAACGGGGTGCACTCGAGAAGAAGCAGGAAGCTCCAATTTGTATGCGATAATACCAATATTTTGCAACACCTTGTAAGGACCATATTACTCTGGAGATAATTTATTATCCTTATTAGCTTGATTGAGGGACATTTGTTTTTATGGTTGTAGCCGTAAAAATACCTAGTCTCCTAAATAAAAAATTATCTTGCTACGATGTTGATCTGCATGTTGTTTCATTCAATTTTGTGCCAAATTTAGGTTATCCTTTAAGAGTTGGAGAACTTGTTGATGATTCTTGACGTGATCTTTCACTACTTGAACCTTAGAGTTTTCTCTTAAATATGATGTGATGGATGGTGGATGATATCCATAAAGTGCCATAAATGGGGTCTTTTTTGTTGCAGTATGGAAGGAAGTGTAATACCAGCCAGAGGTAACCACTTGACCCATTGTGTTTTTTTATCAGATAAAAAACAACGAAGATATCCTTCTAAACATTTGTTCTCTATCTCAATTTTCCCATCAGATTGAGGATGAGAAGATGAGCCATGAGCTAGTTGAGTACCCAAACAAGAAAATAATTCAGTCCAAAAATTTCCAGTGAAAATGGGATCTCTGTCGCTTACAATAATCTTTGGGCTTCCATGTATCTTTTGAATTATTTCCATAAATGCAGTAGCAACTATAATTTCTTTAAATGGATGAGAAAATGAAAAAAAGTGTGCATACTTGGTAAGTCTATCAACTACCACCATGATTACACTCTTTCCTTCGGACTTAGGTAAACCTGTGATGAAATCCATTGAAACCTCCTCCCAACGTTGACTTGGAATGGATAAAGGATGTAGTAGACCCGAGGTCTTTATTTTATCAACTTTATTTTGCTGGAAAACCAAAAATTCCGCCACAAAATTTTGAATATAAGATTTAAGGCCATCCCAAAAAAAATATTTCTTCACCCCGTGGTAAGTTTTTTAAAATCCTGAGTGTCCTCCTAGGGGAGAGGTGTGCAATTCCAAAAGAATGTTTTGTATTACTTGGGAATTCTTACGAAGATATAAGATATCTTTGTGCCATAAGGAATAATTTTTCCAAATAAATGTATCAGACGTATTGGAGTCTTGCTGCAACTTTTGAATGAGTGTCCACACTTCATCATCATTCTTTATTTCCTCCCTGGCTTCGTCTATCCAATCTAGTTGGATATTAGAAATGGAACAAAACAATGCTTACACCTCCTCATACTTTCTTGAGAGTGCATCTGCAACAAAATTTAGCTTCCCTTTTTTGTAGATGATTTCAAAGTCATAACTCAACATCTTTGTGTCTGCTGCTCTTCTGAAGATAGTCTTTGTTCCAAAAAGTGTTTAAGACTATAATGATCAATTTTTACCTTGAAGTGTCTTCCCATTAGGTAAGTTCACCTTTTCTTTGGTGCATGTAGTATTGCCAACATTTCATTCTCATAAATATCTTTCTGTAAATAGTTTCCTTTGATTGGACATCTTTCAAAAGAAATGGGTCTTCCTTCTTGCATTAAAACAACACCAATTCCATTTCCCGAGGAATCACATTCCACAATAAAGGTTTTTGTGAAGTTTGGTGTACCTAAGACTATTGCTAGGCACATTGCCTCTTTAAGATGTTCAAAGGCCTTATTTACTTAAGGAGTCCATGAAAATGCATCTTTCTTCAATAATGTTGTTATAGGTGTTGCTATTCTCCCATAATTCTCAAAAAACTTGTGATAATACCCTGTTAACCCAAGAAATCCTTGCAACTGCTTTATGGTTGTGGGGAATTTCCATTCCTTAATGGATTTAATTTTGTTAGGGTATACCTTAACACCCTCTTGGGATACAGTATGACCCAGATATTCCACCTATTATACTCCAAAGAAACATTTGCAGATTTTTGTATATAATTGTTTCTCCTCCAATAGTTCGAGCACCCTGTCAACATGTTGAACACGATCCTTCCAAGACTTGTAGTAGATTATTATATCATCAAAAAGTACTGACACAAATTTTGTAAGGAAGGGTTTGAAAATGGAATTCGTCAACCCTTGAAATGTAGAAGGTGCATTGGTAAGGCCAAAAGGCATGACCAAAAATTCATAATGACCCTCATGAGTTTGAAATTTTGCTTTTGGAATATCTTCAGTCTTAATTCTAATTTATTGATATCCTGAACGAAGATCCAACTTGGTAAAATAAATTGCTCCATGTAATTCATCCAATAATTCATCAATCACAAAAATGGGAAATTTATCTTTAATAGTGAGCTTATTGAGCTACCTATAATCTAGACACATGTGCCATGATCCATCCTTCTTGTGCACCAATACTACTGGAGTATAGAAAGAAATTTGACCAGGTTGAATTATACCAACCTCTAACATTTCTGCAACCATACGTTCAATTTCGCCTTTTTGGACATAAGGATATCTGTAAGGCCTGATATTTGGAGGAAAATTCTTGGAATCAAATGAATAACATGATCATGATCACAAATAGGTGGGAGTCCTTTGGGAGTTTCAAATACCTTGGAATGATTGTCCAAGACTTTTTGGAGATCTAGAGAAATATATGATTTTGATATTGGAACTTCTAGTGAGCATAATTGTGCAATTACGCCTCATTGTTCTTTATTCAGAAGCTTTGTCATGAAATTAAAGCTTATTATATTTCCCGGATTCCCTACGATACCCTGTAATTCAAATTCCTTTCCTTCGGGAAAAAAATCAACAAAAGTTCTTGAAAATTAAAAGCTACTGTCCCCAAATATTGTAACCATTGTACTCCTAGTACAACATCAACACCTCCCATTGGAATGGAAAGGCTTGGAATGTTCAATACATATTCCCTCATGGTAAGATTGATATTATGGCATTTTCTAGAGAAATTTGTAGTTCCTCCATTTGAAACCATCACTTGACACTATGGTGCTGGGTATAGGAAGCAATTCAATTCCTTGGCTACCTTACAATGCATAAAATTATGGTTACTACCCGAATCAATCAACACTATTACACTTTTCTTCTTGATATGTCCTTCCATCTTGAGAGATTGAGAAGTGGTAATTCCTGCCAATGCATCACAATATATTATCGGACTCATTTATCATTTCTATAGGGTTGGTTCTTGGTTTATATCCTCTTCTTTTGAAGTTTCTTGTTCATTTTGTTTCTCCTCTTCACAATCTATGTAAAATAATTTCTTCTCAGCACACTTATGACCTTCAATGTATTTGCTATCACAAATGTAGCAATTCCCTTTTCCTCTTTTTCCTTCCAATTTTTGTGGTGTCAACCTTGTAGGTTGTGGAAGTCTAGGAGTAGAAACACTTCCATATTTATAGATGTCAGTGGTAGGCTTCCTTGTCACCATAATTTTACTTTCAATTTTTCTTGCCAACCTGAATGCCTTTTCCAATGAATCAGGTTCCCAAAGGTCAACCTCATGTTGTATGTTATCCTTTAAAGTCCCAATGAAGACATCAATCATGTGTTCCTCTCGAATATTAGTTGCCCTTATATTAAATTTTTGGAATTCCTCAATGTGCTCCACCATTGAACCCTTTTGTTTGGGATTTACCAATTGGCTAAATAAGGTGTTTCTCTTTGTATCCTCATAATGTGTTATCATTTCCTCTGTAAAAAATTACCAAGTGACAATTTTTTTATGAGAGAAAAGCCATTGATACCATACAAATGTATTATTTTCTAAATATAAAGTTGCAATGCATACCTTTTGTGTGTTTTGCACATTATGAAGATCAAAATATTGCTCCATCTGTAGTATCCATGTTATTGGATCCTTGCCATCAAACTTCCTCATATCGACCTTTGGAATATGGTAGGTCTTAAATCCAACATTAGAGTTTATGAAATCATGCTTAACATTTATTTTGTTCTCATCATTAGTTTCTTCTATACCTTTTCACCATTAGGATTCATTTCTCGTATCAACTTTGTCAAACCTTCCTTCAAACCTTCCATGTCTAGTTTTAGATCATTCTTCATGTCTTCCATGCTGTCTTTCTTTTTTTCATCAATATTATCTTCCATGTAATCCATCTTAGCTTCCATGCCATTATTCAAACCATCCATCTTAGCTTCCATTCCTTTCTTCAAACCACACATCTTAGCTTCCACATGTTTCTTCAAAACTTACATTTCATTTTTTGTTACTTTTTGTCAGAGTGAAATTTGGTGCACTTGGTCTTGTAATTTTGATATAGCATGTTGCACTTCTTACTCTTCATGAGTTATAGTAGATCCTTTTAAGGGCTTAATGGGTGTTGAACTATTTTTAGGGGCCATTTTAAAACCCAATACTGATATCTATGCTTCAATATGCCCTTGGAATCACTTCAAACTGATTTTTCAAACAAGACTTATGCAATTTTAAAAATAAATACACGCATTTTTCTTTCTTTTGAGGAACTCGATATTAAAATTGATGTACCTTTGTAATTTCGCAACTCAGAGATTTTATATTTGGTCCTTTAGTAGCCATATTAATATTCTTTCCAATTCCATAGGTCTGGCCTGAGTTAGATTCTTCAAGACAAAGTTATGCACAATCTCATGCAATGACCAGATTATGGAATGGTTTAGTAGAATGATTTTCTACGGCATTCCACGTGTCATTGTTTCCTCCTTCGGCTCTGAAATTGATACATAGGAAACTACATTCCGTGTTATTTCGGCCAATTTTTCAGAATTCCAATCTGATTCTCAAAGAGAGAGTTATGATGCTTTTCCCAATGTCACATCTTTGAGATGAAATTCTGGAGCCTGCAAAAATGCTAAATTCAACAGATCATATCTCTGAAAATATTTCGAATCAAGATCTGAATTTTTTACACAAATTTCCTCAGGATTTCTTCACAAATGGTGTTTTTTTTAGCTTCTAAACCTTCATAGAGAAAATTTATAGGAAAAATTCCATGATGACCTGTTTAAAGCAGCGAAACCCTAGAATCGAAATCTCTGATACCAAATGTTATGAAACCAACTCCAAAAATAGAAGAAAAGATAGATTAATGTCTTAGAAATCAGCCACTTTGAGTGGTTAACCTCCTTTACATTACATAAATAAACAATTCTTGGATGATACAAATGAAAAAACCTCCTTTCTATATATAGTAGTCGATGGGGTCACAATATAATCCTATCCAACCTAACAATAATAATGTAAGGGCACAAGAATAACAATAGTGGGCTTTTATGGGGCACAATAATAAGAATATGGTGACTACAGGGGTACAACAATAACAATAATGGGGGAAAAACAAACAACAATAAGGGACTACACTAGTAATATAGGGACCTAACAGATTTTAGCGATAGAAGCTCTAGGGGGTCTATTGTGTACACTAATTTTATATGAACTAGCCTTCCTGTGACTCGGTATGGGTAGATATAATGGGTTCTCTCCTTCCTTTCTTCTCTAATTTCATTTAATATTTGTTGGCTTTTTGTTTACATTCATTTTAGATTGAATTGGTTGGTGGTATCTAAAACATTTGAATCCTTAGTACACTCTCCATCATATGTTGTAAAGGAGTTTCAAGTTGATAGGATTTCAAGTGTGTGTCCACATTGTTTCCTCTCAAGTGTTAGTCTAAGGCTTTTAAGGTGCAAGGGAATGCTCAAAATTTTCCTATTTCTCTTACTCCATGAATGAGTGTTAAATAGTAATTTATCTTCCCCTATTGTGGTTTAGCAATGGTTTTTTGAGATATCCTGAGTGTGTAGGAGGTTAGGTTTTTATTTTTATTGGCCTTTATGTATGGTGGATAAGATAATACTAAAACCTTATAATTAAGTTGTTAGGGTGAAATTTGAAGGGAAAAAGCTAAGGATATACCAAATAAATATGTCATGCATCAATCTTGGTGTACATGTGTGGAAATGGCTACACTATAGGATTAATAAAATTTCAATTGAAGCATACACTAATGTTCCCATCAAAAGTTGAAGTTTTGGTGGAAGAATCAAGTTGTTAGGGTGAAATTTGAAGGGAAAAAGCTAAGGATATGCCCAATAAACATGTCATGCATCAGTCTTGATGTACATGTGTGGAAATGGATACACTATAGGATTAATAAAATTTCAATTGAAGCATACGCTAATGTTCCCATCAAAAGTTGAATTTTTGGTGGATTCCATTAGATAAAAGAACCTCTAGACATCTAAACAAAAAATAAAAGCTAAATTTTATGATTGGGTCTCAGATTCTAGTTTCTCCAAGTCTCAAGGAACAACAGTGTTTAGGGTTATGGAATTTTACTAACTAGCCAAAATTCCCACAACCCTAGCTTTGGAGAACTAGAGGTATCATGAGCTAGAAACACTAGAAATATTCAAATGATTGGAAACCAAGCTTACAATGTTGTGAAAGGTCATATTTGGGTTTAGTTTCAAGGTATATAATTTGGATTTAGGTAAAGGGGAAGAAATAGTGGAGCTCATGGAAATTATTGGTTTTCATGGAATTAGCTCCAACCCAATAATCATTGAAGAGGACTAGGGCATCAGTTATCAGGTAAAGAAAAAGGGTCAAGGAATTCTCATCATCTAGGCTCTTTGAAACCCACTCCACCTTGATCTTTTCATTTCTCATTCATGTTATATTCTTAGTTGTTTGCTATATTTTATATTTCAGTCTTATGCACCTAAGGTGTTGAGTTATTTAATTATGAAGTATTTCATATAACTATTTTAAACAATATATACAAGGTTTTGAAGGGTAGTTTGAGGTCTAGTTTCTCTTTTGGAAGACCTTAGTGAGCAATGTGTATAGTATTTTATTTATCATATATATATATATATATATATATATATATATATATATATATATATATATATATATATATATAATTTAAAAATTTAAAAATAAAACAAGAAGGAAAAAATAGAAGAAAAAGGAAAGAGGAGGAAGAGGGAAGACGATTTACACAATTGTGTCGTAAACAACCATAATTTAAAGTCTTATTGTAATAATATATATATATATATATATATATATATATATATATATATATATATATATATATATATATATATATATATATATATATATCATCATCATCCGCCAGAATTTTTGCGTTATCCAATTCCGACGGGAACTATCCAGCTCAAAATTTCAAAATTGGGACTATCTCAAAAGGGGAAACCAGCCCATGAAGTCTGTGCATGAGTCATAATAAAATATTCCCTTAAAGGGAAACCAACATTAAACAAACTTAAACTGCGTATCAAAATAGAAAGGAGAACTAAACCAAAACAAGACCAAAATATGAAGAAAAGACAAGTTGAAACTCGAAGGTTAGTATGTCGAATTCTTCACATCCGAAAATGGTGGTTGAGTAGGCTATTCCTTTATGCGACACTTGTATTCAGAGTCATCATCCTAGAGCTTGGACAACTAGGTTTCGAGTGAAGGGGAGGATGTCGAGTAGCCACCTATATTAGAGATCTTGCCACTATCATCGGAGCTGCAACTACCATCTGTGTTCGAAGCCTCTTCAACCAGTTTCATTGGCAAAGCCACCATCTTGCGAGGGAGATTGTGGGAGGCGGGGGAGATAGTAGACTTACGCTTCCTGGAGTGAGCACCAGAAGGTTCTGCAGAGGCTTTTGGAAGATGCATGGACAGGTGAGCGAAGAGGCTAGGGGGTTCCAAAACTTCAGGCGCCACCAGGTTTAAGGACAGGTCTACAATTTTCTTGACCATGGAGTGGATGGGAGGTCATGAGGGGATTCCATGTCCTCCACCTCTGCAGTATCACATGCGGTGGTGATGGATCATGAATGAAGCAAAGAAGAAAGAATGCGAAGGAGGCGAAGATGGAGTTCGGACAGCGTGACTGAGGGGCGTTCGGCCAGTGGAATGAGGCTGGGGCTTGGCTAGAGGCCAGAGGGCGCAAGAGGCAGAATTGAAATGTAAAATGATAGAGAGGCTGAAGGAGAATGCATAGGATGCATTTTCATGGTCAATATAAGGTAGCCAGAGGATTGAATGCTCAGAGGGAGGAGTCAATGCACCTAGGATGAAGTGATTGCCGAGGAGGTGCTGAGAGGATGCAGTGGACCATTCGAGGGTGGTGGAGTAAATAAAACCCATGCCCCAAACTTTGTTTACCGTTTCATGGCCATGTGCCTCCTCGTGGAAAGGACGACTGCCCGACTTCGGCGTGGCCAGGTGGGTGCAGGCCAGATCAGGCATTCACACTCGCATCTGGTGAATTTATATTTTAATATTATATCGAACCTAATATGAAATTGATATATGAGATGTTTTTTTATATAATATTTGTTTGTCTATATAATTGTAAGACAAAGGATTCCTTTAAAGTTTCATTGTAAGAATAAATAACATAGATCTTAACTTGGGATCTATCAAGCACCAAGAGGAATCAAATCTCTCAACATGCAAACTTATTTTTTAGTGCAAAACTTGAGGAAATGTTTGCAGATGCTAGCTCTTAATAATGTCATATATATATATATATATATATATATATATATATATATATATATATATATATATATATATATATATATACACATATGCATATATATATATATATATATATATCACATTTCTAAATATTCTTATTTTTAATTTTATTAAAACCCAGATAAAACATATATTTTCATGCTTTATATATATTTTTTAATTTACCTTTTTAATGTGGTATGCATAACACTGAATGAATATATATATATAGTTACCCTATATAATAATTATAAATATGAATTGTTATTTTAATTTATAACAAAGATATTTCTATTTTTTTAAAATAAACTTATTTTTAATTATAAGTTTTAATTTTTATATGTTCAAATAATTATTATTTAAAATTTATTTTAGTATAATATGTATTTCCTCAAAAAATGATATTTGTAATAAAAAAGTTTGTAATTTTATTAATAAAACAAAATTACAATATAATAATTAAATTGAATGAATTTTGTGTGTGTAATGTTCATCTTTATATTATTTATTTAAAATAGTACATAGAGTAGATTTGTGAAATAGGTCGACTTGATGGGAAACCAACCTAATAACACAAACCTGTTTATTAAAAAAAAAGAGTTTCTAGTAATTATGCTGTAAGGCATTCCTCTTTGAAAAAAACTCTCCCAGCTTCTACTGTGTACAGATCTGCAAAATCGAATTGAATGTCAGACGATTGAAGATTTGTGTGCTTTCAAATTAGTAGTAAAAAAAAACAGTTAACTAGCATTAACAGTTAGAAAAACAACTACATACACCCATTCTTGCCAGATCTACAAACTCTCTAAAACCAACTTTCCTCCGTGCACTACTAAAACTCGATTGTAAATTTTTGGTCGCTTGGAGCCCCAATTTGGAAGTCTGAGTAGAGGAGGTTGGGTAATCATGTAATTTTGTTTCGTTGTTTAAAGGTTGTGTTTTTCCTTTCACCTTTATTCTATAATTTATTTTCTCTAACACAATTCACAAACATACATCTAGATTCCTTTTGTGGCATG
Organism: Pinus albicaulis; assembly: GCA_034641835.2. Taxonomy (NCBI): domain Eukaryota; kingdom Viridiplantae; phylum Streptophyta; class Pinopsida; order Pinales; family Pinaceae; genus Pinus; species Pinus albicaulis. The sequence continues at coordinate 1,167,820,862 of CM076578.1, forward strand.
AGGAGCCTCCAATCTATTCACTTGGATGGGCTATCTTTAGAGGCCCTGTTTGCATTTAATTGTGCTAAGTTGAAGAACATACAAGGGTTCGAGGATTTGAAAAAACTTCCAAAGATACAAATTAATTCATGCATGGAATTGAAGGTGCCATGTATTTGTATCGTTGGAGGAGTTGTCTACATTTAATTGTGTCAAGCTGAAGACCATAGCTCCATAGCTTCTAATAATGAACATTAGCGGGGAATATAATTGGAGGAGATGCCAAGTATTGAAAGATTGGTATTTGTGTGCATTTAATTGTGTCAAGCTGAAAAGGATGTGGAATTGGAGCCGTTGTTAAAGCTTTGAATGCTAAACATTAACATGTTCATGGAACTGCAGGAGCTACGGAGTATTCGCTTTACAATACATTAAATTTAATAAGGTTCGAAATTTGTTGGTTTAGTTTGGTTTATGAAATGGTTCTTGAGTTCTCCGGAATTCAATCACAAATTTGTTAATACAGTTCTACTCGCTTTAGAATACATCAATTTTAATATGGTTTGGAATTTGTTGAATTATTTTAGTTTATGAAATGGTTCCCCAGTTCTCTAGAATTCGAACAACCTGTAACGAAGAGGCTTAACAGAGGAAAGACGGTTAGGAATTTTTTTAAAATTTCCTCCAAAGTAAAATATATACATAGAAATATTCATCCACCTACACATTCAATCAACCATCAACCATCATCAATTGATCTATTATTTTCTTTACTTGTAGGGATGCGAAGCTATGGTGGACCATATCAAAATATCATAGGATGTGATTATCTTGAAAATGAGAGATTAATTTCTATGTTTGTGAAAATCCTAGATTTATGATTTTTACATGTTTCTCCTCCATCAAGAAAGAAACAATAAATTTATATATGTAAATTGCGATCTTTTAAAAAATCTAATCTTTTTTTTTAAATTTGTTTGCATACCAAATATTTTTGGTATAAGAGGGAAAAGCCAATTTTTTTTGGTTAAGAAATTTATATTTTAATTGAATGGAGAGAAAATAATTATTTTTGATTTTGATTTTTTTCCAAATTAATCCATTTTTGGGTTTCATCAAGTTATTTCCTATATTTTTTGCAACAATGGGTACTGTTTTTTGTGTCTCAGTATATAGTCATAGTTTTGAATTTATGCTCGCCACACAGTATTTAGCCAACAACATTAGTATAACAAGCTCCTTTCCATTGGAAAATTTCATTGTACAAAATTGGTAATGTTTAGAAATTTAGAATAGTTGATTTTTTGTTTTTCCTCGAACCAATCTGCAAACAAGAAATGAGAATAAAAAAATTGTGATTTCTTTCAAAAATTGGAAAAATAAATCACATTTATTTTTGAAAAAATTACAATTTATCACCTGCAGCATGAAATTTCTTATAGAAAAGTGAAAATATTTCTCTGTTGTGGAAGTTCATATTTTATTTTAACAAAGGAAAAATTGAAATATTTTGTTTTTTTTAATCCTCGCTGACTTTAGTCCAAGTCATTCTAGATTTTTTGCCTAGTCAAATTACTATCAAGTTCAATTTTCAGAATAGGGGTACGCAAGGAATGTTATGTAGACTAAGATGAACTGGTTTGGTGGCAATTCTGAGAAGGAAGATTTTGTTTCTCGGTAAGGAGTACTATTAATTTTCTGGTTCAATGAGTCTTGCAATATCTTTTTGGGCATTGTTTTAATAATGTTTTTTTAATTTAAAAAGTAAATGAAAAAAATGAAAGAAGTGAGTTGTAATATGATATGCATTTTGTTTTTATTTATTTATTTATTTTTGGAGTTGTAAAATTGTGCATGTTTAGAGATGTCATAAAAATAGTTACTTAACATTTAGAATGTTTTTTAAAATTCTGTTTCATTGTATTCCCAATCATTTTGAAATTCATTTATTACAATTTATTAAATATTTACTTATTATTTAATGAAACATTTTTTAAATATTAAAATTTATTTATATTTAAAATTTATTTTAGAAAATATAAAATAAAAAAAATTATTGTTGCTTTGTAGCTAATATTTCCATTTTGCACTTTTGGAGGGAATACATTTTGGATCAACCATATACCTCACGGCCAACTTGGAAAGGTCCACGGCCTTCTCCCACTTCAACTCTGACTTCAATTGTGTGTCTTCTCAAAGAGTCCTAGCTATATATAAAATGATATTTCCAGAAGAATAAATTTTATAACATAATCATGTTTATTTTAATTTTTTTAATAATAAATTTTTTTATTATTATTTAAATTTTATTTTTTATATATGAATGGATTGAATTTAAAAAAAAAATCAAATAATCTAAATAAATATAAGTTTAAGTTAAGAAAACATAAGTAAAAATGTAACAAATTTGAAATCCAAAAAGAACTCTATAATTCTAAAAAAAATACATTAAAAAAGCATGAAAAATAAAAGTAATAGAAAAATACATCCAAAAACATAAAATAAAAATTTATAGGTTATAAAAAATAAATAGATAATATTCAAAAAGTTGGGGAAACTTTTATGTTCCTTGTGAAGGTCTCTTTCTATGTTCTCGACATTGATAGTGACACATTGATAGTGACACTGATAATTAATGGTGAGGTATTTGGAAAAGTAGAAGAATAGGAAACCAATGTTATCAAAATTAATGATTCTCATTCAAGCGACCCATTTCCTTGTTCGAAGAGTATAATAAATAATAATTGATCATTATTTTATGTTCATAGTTTCCCTTCTTCCAAGATAGTAACAATTGATCAATATTTCATGCTTAGAGTTGCCCTTATTCCAAGTCCATAATGATGAGAGTATTAAACCATGACAATTCGTGTCAATTTTATATATAAATCATTCCAATCACTTTGAAGAGAACTTTGACATAAAATTTAAAAATACAAAATTTTAGAATATTTAAATTTTGAAATTACATTTTAAAAATATTTAGATTAATATATGAATATTATGTAAAACTAATAACTTTTATGTCATATATTAACTACTTTAAAAAAATTACACCTACCTTACCTAATTGTAGTGGTGTCATAAACCAACAATTACACCAGATGTTGCAAAAGAAACATCTTAAGAAAATAACATATATCACTAATTAATGCATTAATGCTTATTTTACAACTGTTGAAAGACAAAAAAAATATCAAGAAAAGGCAAAGACCATGCTGCAATGAAATCTTACTACAATATTTTATGATTACACAATGTTTCTCTTTATATCATGAGGCCTATGTTGAAGTTAAAGAACTTTTATGATTATGCCAACATGAATGCCTCATAAATAAAGAAATATATAGTGATTTGCTACCTTGAAGTTGTTTTGGTACAATTCCTCCATATTTCTTCTTGATCACTTTGATAGTGATTTTCTACCTTGAGGTTGTTTTGGTACAATTCCTCCATATTTCTTCTTGATCACTTCCTCCTCCTATAGACAACCTTAATCATTAAGAAGCAAGTTTTTTTTATTTTAAATAGATAGTGATTTGCTACCTTGAGGTTGTTTTGGTACAATTCATCCATATTTCTTCTTGATCACTTCGATAGTGATTTGCTACCTTGAGGTTGTTTCGGTACAATTCATCCATATTTCTTCTTGATCACTTCCTCCTCCTATAGACAACCTTAATCAGTAAGAAGAAATTTTTTTATTTTTTGAAACATGTGTCTACAAAGGACTATAACAATTTTCCTTGTGAAGGACTCTTCCTGTGTTCTGGTCAGTGACAACGACAATTAATGGTCAAGGTATTTGGAAATTAGAAGAGTAGGAAGCCAATGTTATCAAAATTAATGATTCTCATTCAAGGGAAACAGAGACATTTCCTTGTTCCAAGACCATAATAAATAATAATTGAGCAATAGACATTTCATTTTTCCAAGACAATAATAAATAATAATTGATCAAAAATTTATCCTCAGAGCTACCTTTCTTCTAGGATAGTAATAATTGGTCAAAATTTTATGCTTAGAGTTTCCCTGGATCAGAGTATTAAACCATTAAACCATGACAGTTCATTTAAACCACGATTAAACCATTAAAACATGAAAACTTGTTTAAACCATGATTAAACCATTAAACCATGACAATTTGTTTAAACCACAACATTTCATCTCACGTTTATATATAAAAAACTCCAATCACTTTGAGGAGAAAACTTTGACATAACATTTAAAAATTAAAAATTTAAAAATATTAAATTTAAAAATTACATTTTTCTACTTTTAGATTAATAAATGAATATTATGTACAACTAATAATTTTTATGTTATATATAAAAAAAATAGTGTTACTTTAAAAAAATTACACCTACCTCACTTACTTGTAGTGGGGTCATAAACTAGCAATTGCACTAGATGTTGCAAAGGAAACTTCGTATCTGGTGCAAAGGAAACTTAGTAAGGCAATAACATATAACACTAATTAATGCATTAATGTTTCTTTGACAATTTTTGAAAGACAAAAAAATATAAAGAAAAGGAAAGGACCATGCTACAATGAAATCTTAGTGCATTGCATTCTAGTGTTACTTAAAAAAAATTACACCTACCTTACACACTTGTAGTGGGGTCATAAACTAGCAATTGCACCAAATGTTGCAAAGGAAAATTTAAAGTAAGGCAATAACATATAACACTAATTAATGCATTAATGTTTCTTTGACAACTGTTGAAAGACAAAAAAACATAAAGAAAATGAATGGACCATGCTACAATGAAATCTTAGTGCATTGCATTCTCTTGGTGTTTGTCATATTCTTGTCTCAATCCAACATATTTTGCTGAAGTAAATATAACCCATGTCATGGAGTTGAAAACATTTAAACCATTTTATCTTTAAAATCAAGCAAGTGTGGTCCATAACCACCACAATGAAAATACTCTCCTTTTACATCAAAATACCACACCTCACCTTTGTTTTAAAATAATTGTCGCAAAATTTATATAACCTACTTGCCTGATTGGTTAAAACACGAAATAGTGATTATGAATTTTTAATTTTAGACAAGAGACATAGGAATAAATTTGACAAAAAAGGTTGCATGAAGAAAAAACATGCATGTGTAAATTGCACATAGTGAGTTTTGTGGTCATATGAGAATTTAGTCATTGGAAATTCCAAATTATTTTATGACATCCATCGACCATGCTAAAATGAAATCTCACTGCTTCCTTGAATCTTACCAATCACGAGGCCTATGTTGAAGTTAAAGACCTTGTTTGATTATATGCCAAAATGAATTCCTCGTAAGCAAAGAAATAGATCTTGATTTTCTACCTTTGAAATTAGAGGTTGTTTTTGTATAATTCCTCCATATTTCTTCTAGATCACTTCCTCCTGCGATAGACAACCTTAATCAGTACAAATAATTTTTTTTATAGTTTGAATCATGTGTCTACAAAGGACTATAACAATTTTGTAAATATATTTTGAATTTCTATGTGAATTAGGATCTACCCTTGAATAAGACTACACATATATCAAATCTAGAAATTGAACCCAAGAATAACATCAACTAAACCTCTTCTTGAGAAAATTATTTGTGTTTCTCTTTTGATTCACCTCTGTATTATTTCATTCATGATTCTTGAAACTATTCAAAATGTCACATATACCACTTGTAACAACTATTACACCTCAAATTACCCCAAAAAAAAAATTTATTGTGTTATTAACGTATACTCCCAACTATTACTCTTACTATTTACTCAGTCTCATCATCTCTGTTACTTTGTTAAGTGGGAAGAACATTATTACTATTCTCTTTACCATTTATCTCCTTGATTTCTGCCACGTTCTTTCTTTAATCTAACGGATCCTACTTAAGAAAATTTAACCCATGTTATGTAGTTAAAAATAATGTAGAGATATTTCAAGCACATTTAAAGCACCACAATGAAAATATTTCTTTTTTACATCAAAACACAACACCTCACCTTGGTTTTAAAATAATGGCCCCAAAATTTATATAACCTACTGGTCTATCTAATTGGTAAAAACATGAAAGAGTTATTTTAAATTTTTCATTTAGACAAGAAACATAATGATAAATTTGACAAAAAAAGTTGGATGAAGAAAAAACATGCATGTGGAAATTGCACATAGTGACCTTTGTGGGTCCCATGAAAAAATAGTCATTGGAAAGTCCAAATTATTTAACAAGAAAAATAGCGATAAATTTTACAAAAAAAATTGGATGAAGAAAAAACATGCATGTGGAAATTGCACATAGTGACCTTTGTGGGTCCCATGAAAAATTAGTGATTGGAAAGTCCAAATTATTTAATGACACCCACCGATGCCCTTCTAAGAAAAAAATGGCTGTGCTTTCTCAAGTACATTAATTAGCTCTGAAGTCAAATCCATATATTTATACATCGTAAAATCAAAAATATATTAATTCAAAGCATGCATAATATCCAATCCCTTATCAAAATATTTTGAAGCTAAAAAGAATTGCAATATGATAGTTTATAGTTAATGAATCAATTCTTCCATGTGAACCCATAAAAATTTACGCTAGAAGTAATGTCATGAATACGCAATGTGGTATATTCTTTGGATATACAACATAATTTAGTGTATTTTTGGGCTCACAGTACATTTACAGTGAATATAAATTCTAGCACACTTAATATAAGTTCATAATATATAAAAGGTCTCTTTAGAGATTCACATTCATTACTAATTGAGAAGACACTCCAAATGCACAAAATATCAAGAGAATCTCAAATATCGATCACCTTCGCCAATCAATCTAAATAGGGATTTCTTTTTCTGAAATAAAAAAAGACAAAATGTCATCATTCAAAGAAATTTCTCCAAATAAATATGAATGGAGATAAATCTCCAAATTATGAGAGAATTGAATTCCTACTAGTGCCATGAGATCGATCAATTTTTATGTGCCCCCTGGTTGATTTAACTTGTGGAAACAATATCTGAGTCCTTGGTGATTTAGAATTGGGTTTCCCTTTAGGAGAAGTTGGAAGAGAATGTCTCCATATTATAGGAGTTCCATTGTACTGAACATCTAGACTCAACCTTGGAGAATGACCATAACGCTTTGCTTTTTCCGACTTAGTAACAATCATGTAACTTGAAATCGATGAAATGCCCTGAGAAGCATGTCTAGTATGCTTAGTTTTAACAAATCCAAATGAACTGTGTCTTCTGGGTTCCTTCTTATATAATGTAATTTCACCTATCCTTCTACTTTCATAGTAAGGTATGCCTAATAATAGCAGCATTGTGAGTTATACCAAATAAAGTATCTAAATTCCCTATCCCTTTAAAAAGCATCCTCAATTCTTGTACCACCCACCATGGTATCCACTCTAGAGATCATAGGTTATTCTTAATTGATCTAGAGTATAGAATTTTTAGGGTGGTGTTTTATGTGCATGAAAATAGTTGTGAGGTCCAACACTATGTATGGGGGTTCATTGCAACCTTGGATATATTATGTGAGTCGATGTGATTTTTTGGTTGTAGTTACAACTTTGTTTTGGTTGTCACCTAATTATCATGATTCAAAATTCACCATCTCATATCATTGCAACATTCGATATATTCTATGAGCTAATGTGATGTTTTGTTTGTCACAATTATTCAAAACTTAGTTATTATATCTCAATATTTAAAACATTTAGATCTTTAGATTCTATTGTTTTTTCCTTGCTTACCATTAATCCTCATCTTTTAAAGTTTTAAAACATATTTCATATAACTACTTGTTTAGAGGCCAAACACAAAGTGCTATATAAACTGTTTAATTTTTCATCCTTCCTTATATACAATACATCACAACATCACATGCACTTCGTCATAAACTTCTCCTTTCCTATAAAGGAAGCATATAATTTTCTCGATTTATATTTTTTTATCTCCTTGTTTCCATTGATAGGTGATAAGTATTTACAACACACATTCTCCTTTCCTAGAAAGGAAGCATACACTTTTCTTGATTTATATCTTTTTATCTCCTTGTTTCCATTGCTAGGCGATGAACTAAGTATTCACAACACACACAGGGAAATTTGAGACCCTACTAGGTTTCCATTGCTATTTACATGGATGAAAGAAGGACCCCACCATGACCGGGTAGCGAGGACCAAGGCCATCCTAATTCTGACAACTGGGAGTGTTACACCAGTTGATGAACATAGACTTTTCTTTTGAACCTATGAGCAAGGTGAAACATAACAGAGAGGTGGGTTGACTAGCTACTCAATTTACTTGGAATCTACTCAATTTACCCACTACTCAATTTACTTGCTCGAGAGACATTAGAGTATCAATGAAAAATAGTGAAACGCATTTGCTTGAAGTAGAGAGACCAATTGAGAATTAAATTTGCATAATTCCCAAACTAAACAATAAAAGAGAAAAGAACCACATTGTATTTTTCCAATAGTTTCTTTATCAAGTTTCTTTCTTAAGAGAAAACACCCAGAAGGACCAGTTCTTTGTCTAAGTTATTAATTTTGACTTTGTTCATGCTAGCCTGAAAATTTTGTGCATATCCTTCATGTTACAATCGAGGTTTCAATTTTTTATGTAAAATCTTACCTGTGGCAGACCTCAGAATGAAATTTACAAAATAGACCTTGTGTGGTTTCTTGTATAACACAACTCTTTCAGCCACAAAGTTTTTTATTTCTTGCTCGCTGATTCCAAATCCATGGGTTTTCACCACAAAAACAATTGGTACCTCCCCTACAACATCATGATTTTCTCTGGAACAACGAGAGAAAAATCATTGTCTGCTTATAGAATAAATAAAGGTGAGAGGGTATTGAAAAACAATGCACCTAGATACTGCGACATCAAATATAGATGGGTGGCTGCTTAGAATTCCCTCAATCTTAGCCGAAGCCACCTACATAAATAATAAAATTATATGAAATAGTTTTTCTTAAAATTTAGAAAATTTTGATGTCTTTTATATTGATGGTAGGTTTTGAAATATTTTGGAAAATCCAATTTAGAGCTAGAGAAAAGAAATATGAGAAACCTAAGATCCTTTGTATTTGATAAGTTGTTTTAGTCAATCAACTATGAAAATTTCTTCATTATTGTCTACAAAAAAAACATCACGAGTGTGTAGCCACCCTTCTTTGTCAATTGTTTTGTTGGTGGCCTCACGATCATTAAGATAACCTGTCGCAGATCATAAAGAATGATTAGTATTACTGAGATGAAAATGGAGTGAGCAGAAAAAAATGTTTCACCTTTCCTAATTTGGGGTCCACGAATACATATTTATCCCTTTTGATTATTAGGGAGAGACTGCCTGATTTCCACATCAAAGATCTTCATTTTAGGATTTTGGACAACTGTTCCACATGAGTTGGGCTTCACAGGGAAAGCTAAATTATGTGTGAACACTTGAACTTTATTCATGCCATAACTCTATATAATAATCATAATGGAACATGACAGTTAATAATCATAATGGAACTTTCCAAAATTTATTTTTCTCACTGCAACAAACACCCTCCAAAATTTTGTGTACACTCGAATTTTGGAGCCTACCGTGGATTTGGTGATCAGTCGTTCCATAGTGACTTATTGGTCAACTAATGATTTTTGAGCTCCCTCTTGAATTGGAAGTGTTAAAGTCACTTGCACTCACATGCTTAGTCCGTAATAAGTTCATGAGCGCATTTTTCTATGCGATCTTGGAAAAGCATAGTACGTTCCATCAAGACTATGCATGTGTGATGTACAATTCATGTCGACAGTTAGTGCGCACTGACAACAACAATTTCTCACATTCTAGCAATGTTTGTATTTTCCATTTTAGTGATTTTTTGCAAATTCTCGCTCCTACGCACCTTTTTTTTCGAGTGTCGCTTTCATGTTTCCAGTTGTCTCTTTTGCTTTATTTCACCTAATTAGTGTAGCTTTCGTGTAATATTTTCTCTGGTATGTGTTACTTTCACCATCGTTTGGATATTGCAAGTGTCATTCCAAATTTTATGTTTATATAGCAAGTGTCATCTTTTGGCATGGGAATTGCTGCTTACCATGCAAAGTGCAGTTTTGGGTTGTTTCAAGGAGTGGGCTTTATGGTGATGAGTTTTTCTTGTCATGTTCTGCACTAAGGGAAGTATGTATTCATGTATTTTGGATTATTTATGTTGTTTCATCAAGTTTCTAAGCACTGTTTGATCATAGTCAATTCTTATCATTGTTCTCATCGATCTCACTAATCCCCCACTCAGCCAAATTCTAGAAAATTTCCTCAGTGCTCAAGCCCAGTTCCCCTTGCCTCCAAAAACTATGGAAATTTTTCCCTGAGTTTGAACTGCGCATATTTTTCCCTCAGTCTCGACTACACAAATTTTTCCCTTAGTCTGGTCTGAGCTATGCATTGCGCAGTTTCAGTGATCAATACTGACCCTTGACTTCTTGAGTCGCACAACTGCACTGCCACTAAGCCTCTCCCTTGGCCTACCACTCGGTTTTGGCTCAGTAAGTGGATCATCATGCAACATCTTGGACCAGGGGTTTTTTACATTAATTTTGTCTTGTCACTAGTGGATTACAGATGCATAAATTCTATCATGTTATGGAAATTTGATGAAGGAAGAGATAGAGAAGGAGGAAATGATAGAAGACACATAAGGCACTGAGTATATATGATGATCATAAGACAAGAATATGAAGGAACATTGGATTAAAATAGAAGATCAAAGATTAGGACCGTAGGAATACTCCATCATATTTACAACCTGTTGGAGGTTAGATATGAAGAACAAATCATATCTCACACAAAGGAAGAAACAATGAAAAATAAAAATTATCACTGCCACATCATCATGTCACCAGTCTCATGTGTTGCCAAAAACATTAAGCCATTCCATGTGTTTTCTTGAGGTATTTTTCTCCTTTTAGAAAAATGTTGTCTTTTCGCATGTTGGTTGTCATATTTCATGTATAGGTTTTTTCTGGTGGTTTTAAGAGGTAATCTCTTTGCAAATGAGTTGTTATAATAATGAAAGTATCCATCACACTCATTATCAAATTTTTAAGTGTTTCCACACAAGTGTCAGGACGGTCATCGCAAAGTGTATCCTTAGTACCACACTTGTTGTAACTTGTCCTAAAGCTATCACATAGAGGGAAATACTTCATTCATGTATCATGAATGATCAATGTTGTTGAGCCTTCAAATTATTCTAAGTGCGATCACAGTCAAAGTTTTATTCATGTTCCCACTAATTTCACTGATGCCACACTTAAACATTTTCGGAAAAACTTCGCGAACAAGAGACTTAGCTTCATCCCACCTCCTAGAGCTGTGCACTGCATAGTATCAATACTATAGCTGTGACCTTTCTACTTGGCACTGTGCAGTGTGAATTTCCTGCCTCCCAGTACTACTGCACTATGCAATTTCTGTGACCAAGCCTTGACCCTCACCTCTGGAATTGTGCAATCATGAACTCCAACCCAACTTTAAATGCGCACTTTGAAACCTCAAGCCTCAAGCTCAATCCTTGAGCCCTTGAACTGCATAGCCGCACAGTAGCCTGACCTTCCTTGTCCCCTAGAATTGCACAGTGTTATAGCATCATTTATCACCATATATAATTTATGACTTATGCATTGGCCTTCGACAACCCTTCCATTCAGACTTGGTCACATTTCTCAAAAAACAATATTTTAAATTCCATACGCGACTCTGCCTAGTTTTTTCCACGTGCACACACGGGTCCATCCATAGCTGACCTGCGTATGTTATTTAAAATATTAAAAAATAATATAAATCCTTATTAATGAGGCTGGGTTTATGGTTTTTTCCTGTAACTTAACTACCCCAGCCCGTGGCCTAACTATTCCCCAACTGAAAAAACTAATTTGAGAAATTATAAATACACCTCAAGGGAATGGCCTAAGGGAGGAGAGAGAGAATATTATTGATATTATAACCTTTTATAGCCCTGATCAAGTCTGATATTTTTCCTATGCCTCCTGCACTTCCCAAGTTCAGGAAACCCTTGTTTCCTTGTGATGATCATCCTCATTGTATGTGACATCCTTTGTGCACCATTTATGGAAGAGGATTTGTGAGGCTAGGGATGGACGAATATGGAGGAAAATTTTTCTCAAGGGCATGGAAGATCTCAGGTGATTTCTCCACTATTTTCTATACATGTTATCAATAAAGTAAGTATCATTATGTTCCTGATGTTCATGTGTTATGTGTCTCTTATACATGCTTAATAATCTTGAATAGTTTATTTCATGTTATCTTTATGAGATTATATATGCTAATATGATAACGTCTAGGACATATATGTCGTACAACTAGTATGTGTGCTTTTTCTTGACTGATTTTCAAGTTCTGGAGCACGAGGAGTAGCAGAGGGTTTACACCCTACGATATCGACCTCAAGCGAAGGATAAACGGTTAAGGTCCACAATCCTCATTTTCTAGTTTAAAGCATAAAAAATGGTAATTAGAGTCCTTCTTGCAATGACATGCCATCCGCTCTGTTAGGTCCATCAACCCAAGGCCTTAGGGTAGCTTTTCCCGTAACAACAGTGAGCTCTCCTAATGCCCATGCCTTCAACCTGTCCCACTGGCTCTGGAAACTACGTAGTATTGTTCCTTAACCCTACCTGAACTACACATTGCGCAGTCTCAAGGATCAAGGTTTCCCATTTCCTACTTGAACTGCGTAGTTGCGTAGTCACTAAGGCTCCCTTCCCAGCGTGTCACTTGTTACGGGCTCAGATTATGGATCAAAATGCATCATCTTAGGTTAGGTTTTTTCGAATTGATTTCGTCTCTTCATGAATGAATTGCATACACAGGTACCTTATGATGCCATGAAAAGATGATAAAAAGGGAGAAGGAGGAAGAAAACATGTTGATAGACACCCTTTTAGTTGAGCATGCAAGCTAATTTATTGAGAGAAATAAAATGGACACCAGTTTGCGATCACCAACCAAGACATGAGATCATTTAAGATCCCCTATCACCAAGCCATGTGGAGGTGAAAATGAGACACGCAAGACTCGACAATGGCACTAGCTTGACATTGCCACATCATCAAATATTCCATGTCAGCAGTGTCATTTCATGTCATATCATGAGTTTTCATATGCCACATAATTATTGTGGACAATGTAATTTGTCATTCAAAATGTTTTGAAAAGTGGAAGTCTAATGGCCACACATGAATATGGAGAGTCATGTAATTTGAAAAGTCATAGGAAGTTGAACAATCATGAGGGTATTCAAAGAGTCACAAGGGGGAAGTATCACCCCTGGGTTATATATACACCCTCATTGTATAAGAAAAGGGGCTTTTTCACCTTGGATCCACCAACAAAGCATTAATGAGACAAGCTAGTTATTTTGTGGAGAAAGGAGTAGCTCAAATGCTCCACTATTGGAGCTAGTGAAGTTCATTGTATACATGTGTCTTGGTACTTTTACATAAGCCTTCAAGGCCAACATGTTCTTCATGCATTAATTATGAATGTTTGTAAGACTATTCTGTGGATTTTTTATTTCATGTTTTCCTTCACATGCACTAAGATAGTTGAACTACTTTGGTTGTTTTAGTACTTATCTTATGAAGAATTTGTTGCAATGGATGTTATTGTTGTCCCATCCTTGTTGACTATTCCACGGGATATTAGACAAACCTTTATCATTTATTGGTTATAATCATCATCACATCCGTTGTGGATTATTTAGTTGGATGTTAGATAGATCTTGTTATTTTTTTGTGTATCTTCGTGGGTGGTAGTATTACATCTCTCTTCAAGGATCACCTCCCCCCCCCCTGTTGCAGTAGAAATACTTTGACACACATATGATCGAACACTCACCAGGCACACCCCCCTCTCTTTTTGAAGGTGCATGTGCACTCCTCTCTCTTGCTAACATTTAGATTCAAGTCATATATTTAAGAATACATGGAAACTGGGCCAATGTTCCAAATGGGGCTCCTAATCCAAATGGTGTGTGGTATAATTGGGACTTCACATCGGAGAGATCCCTTGGTTGACGAATTTCCAGCACCGTCAACATTGGCGCTAGAAGGAGGGCTAGATGACAAACTAAGCTCATTGATTATATTTTGAATCTCTTGTCATAAATGACTCCTTCCCAAATAAAAATCCCGAGGTATTTTTCTAACCTTCCTCTTGGAAAAATTTCAATCCTCACAAAGCTTGTTCATTCCTTCTTAGTTCAAGTTTAATGAAAATGGTGGTATATTTTTATCTAGACACAGATTATTTTCTTTGGTTTTGTAAAACTGTCCAAATCTATGATGAGGATGTTATGTGTCTTCTATTCACCTTCACTCTCGAAGGTCGTGTTATGAATTGGTGCCATACCTTACCATGTGCATCCCTTCATTTTCTTATTCATTTTACTAAGGAGCTTCATCAAGCTTTCGATTGGTATGATAACCAAGATGTTCACAAAAGAATCAATCAACCTAGAATGGAACGTGATGAATGTTTTGAGGATTTCAGTGATAGATTCCTTCATTTCTGTTATGAGTTTCCCAAGGAAGATATGGATCAAGATTTATGTGAGAAAAAGTTTCAAGATCTAGTTTAGAATTATTTGAATCAGTTTGAATCTAGACCACCTAATGTTTCTTCATCCCCAACTCTTGTAAACTAGGAGACACCCCTAATTTCATAGGAGGAACCTATGATTCCTTTTGTTCCTTGTCCTCCTCCTTTTCTATTCTTGATGCAGATGCCTCCTTATGGTGATTGTAAAGTTGAAAAATATGAAAATCAAATTCCTAATCCATATTCTCATTCTTCTCCCATTTTTCACGATTTAGATTCAATGGAGGAAATTACAGATAGGCTCATGAATCCCATGGTGAAGACTAACTCCTCCATTCCGCAATATGATGTTGTTATTCATAACTCTAGTCTTGAATTTGATATATATTTATGTTATCCTCTACCATCTACATGCCATGACACTTTGTACCATGATTCATGTGAACAATCTATTCCACCATCTAGTTTTCCACAGTCTCTTGATTTTCGCGTTGCTGGTTCAAATTTCAATCAGATACGAAGGAGTCACATTATATAGGTAGAGGAGAAGGAAGGCAAAAATATTCTTTCAATCCTTCTTCTATCTCCCAAAATCCTCTATGTGAAGATGATGCACTCCCATTCTTGGATGATTTTCAATCTACTAATCTTGGTAGTGAATCAAATATAATCAATTCTTATGACCAACCCATAGCCTTGGGAAATAATCATTCGAGTGATGATGACTCTATTCATGTATACAGTCACGAATGCCCAGGTACATCATTTGATCTTTCAGTTTCTCATGAAAATTTCAAATATTTAGATCTGTAATCTTTTTCGGTCAAATAAAATGTGCTTATTGAAACTTCCTCTTCATCTCACTATCCCTTGTGCTCTATTGTTTGCGAGGCATATACTCACGAGGGAGATACTCCATGTTCTTCAACTGATGAGTCAACCCACTCAATTAGCACAAAGTGGTGAGATCATTGATGATGCAAATGAAAACAATGATATCATTGAGTACTCTTCCCATCCCTCATCATCTCTTGTTTTGCATGAAGGAAAATCTCCAAATCAACTTGCTCACAAAATTTGCCTGATTCATTCATCTTTTAATTAGCCATCAGAAGAATCTTTCGATTTGAGTAATCTAGTTCTTGAAGTTGGAAAATCCATTAAAATCAGTGACACAGGTGGCTGCCATGCGGTGAGAAATGGTATTATTGAAAATAGTGGTAGTATCTATCCTCCAACCATGCATGATCTAGTTCAATCTTCAATATGTGATTTTATAATCATAGAAAGTTTTGGGACCTTCTAGGGATTCAAGGCACTTCAAATTCCGTTGATGGTTATGTGAAGATCTCGCGACTCTAGTAAGCCCCTTGAACTAAGCCATATTTGGTTTCTCCCACACAATCCTTCTCTTTGCATGATTTCACTCGATGAAAATTTATTTTTGAAGAATGTTTGGTATTTCGGGTGTGATGTTTCAAATTTTCAAGTTTTAATTCTCACCGAATTCAAGAATATTTTTCATTTCATTCATGTTCATGAAAATATCTCACATTAAACTTGGGTTTGGAATATGTATATCTCATAGAGTCATGAAATTGCAAATTTGGTATTTTTTCGAAGGAATCATTCTTATCAAATTCATTTTTTAATATTCAACTCTTGGTTGTTCTTGTGAATGTTATATTGCAAATATGTTCTCTCGTTGCACCGAAAATCCTCTTGAGTGATAATGAATACATGATTTGTCACATGAATCAAGTTATTCTTTGTTCACCATGTATTGAATGGTATTTTTTATTTTTTGTGTTGGCATCCCTTTTAAATTATTTTGATAATTATGATTCTTGCATAGTTTTTCAACAATTACAGGAAAATGGCTTGTCACATTTGGCTTGTGAGGAAGTTAGTTCGATTGTTTAGAGCATTCGAAATTTTTTTCAAAATGATTTATCTTCGTTTGTTACAAACTGGGAATATGATGCTTTAATCAACCCATTTGATCATTATTCAGTCACCAATGACTGTCATTCAACCTATCATCTTTCCATCAGCTCATCCAATGACAGTTGTTCTAGATCCTTCGATCTTCATCCTTCAATATCCCACTATTTGGATTTTTGTCGAGTAGTTGAAGCACTTCAGCCTTCACTGATAATTATGTCATCATCACTGTCTTAACATCACTATTGAATATGATCAGATTTATTTTCCCTCACAATATTCCCCTCGTAATCCATTTCCTCTAATCGAAAATTCATTTTTTGAAACATTTCACAGTTTTCAAGAGGATTATCATGAATTTCATGATCTAATCACTGAATGGTTGGAACAATCTTACCTAGAAAGATTTGTCAAAAATAACAAGTTTCTATCTTCCCTCACATTTATCAAGGAGTTTTGTGTTGATGGAGACGCATCCGTGAGGAGCTTTCAAGGTTTGTTGAAAAATGGTATTCATTGAAGAGGTAAGAACATAAACTGGTTATAGGCAGTGATTATGGCCTATTTTTTTGTTGACAGGCAAGATCTTCAAATGTTTGTGAAAGTTATTCAAATTCCTATATTTTCTGTCACACATTAATTTATATCTGTTTTAACTCTTCCTATATTTATGGACACAGGTCAAGAAAAACTACGGTGGTTTCATTGGAAAGTTCATTATATGTGACTTATACCTTCTAGTTGTTAGGTTAGGAGTAGGATTAGTTGCATCTTAGTTTTCCCTCCCTTTCACTCATCCCGTCCTCATTCCATTTTTACTCTTTTAGTATTTCTTGTTTTTTATCTTACTTCTGTCATGCATCATGATTCGTTTAGCTTCTTTTTTTGTGCTTTGGTTTCACATTCTGGTTGTGTCTTGTATTTTAATTTCGTTTGTTGAATAATAACCTTGCATGAAGATGCTCTGTTGGACTAAAAGAGAATGTGGAAAAATAGAAAAGGACTTTGTGACACCGCAACATTTGGCTAACTCTCTGTCCTACTTCCTTGTTTGGGTTACATATTTTGGTCGATGATGTTTCGATGGAAAATACAATAATTTCATTTAGAAAGCCTTGTGTCGAACCATGACCTCCTTGTCTATTATGGAAACCTCATGCCTACACTTATTTTTATGTTTCAGTGTTTTCAGGCTTATCCAATCAAGTAGAGAAGGACAAGGGGAAAATCTAAACGATAAAACCAATATCATAGGTCTTACATATGCTTCTCTAAAGGGAAAACCTCTCATGCTCTCAATAATTCAGTATCCCTCTTAAGCCCATAAATAAATAAGTGTCGATGCACAATCCTTTTAAAATAAATAAATAAAGGCAAAAGGAGAGAAAAGATAATGCACATAGAGGCGAAGCAAGCAACTCCATCAAGGTATTGTCTAGGCTCGCTGACATCAGAGAAATATTTATGTCCCTTAAGTGAATCCGTTCAAGTATTTTCCAAGCCTACTGGGAGCGAAGAAACACTAGAGATGAAAAAATATACTTTGAAAATATAAAGCTTGCAAAATTCATTACCCTATCCTTATTTGAAACATTGTGTGATTGTTGATCCTATGTTTGTGTTCAACCGAGTAAAGGGATGAATGGGAATATGTTTATGCATGGGGTAAGTGGGGAAGCCAAGGTAATATAAACGATGAATCAATAGTTCTTGAAGAAATAGACCTTGAACAAATGAATTGACCAAGGCAGAGTAGTTGTAGTTCTACCAGTGTGTCACCAAGTGTCGTCACTGCAACAAACACCCTCCAAAATTTTGCGTACACTCTAATTTTGGAGCCTATCGTGGATCTGGCGATCATTCATTTCATAGTCATTTCCTAGCTAGCTGATGATTTTTGAGCTCCCTCTTGATTTGGAAGTGTTGAAGTCACTTGCACTCACATTCTCAGTACACAATAAGTTCATGAGAAAATTATTCTATGCGAGCTTGGACAAGAATAGTACGTTCCATGAGGACTATGTTAATGCGATGCCCGATTCATGTCAATAGTCAGTGTGCTCTGACAATGACAATTTCTCACATTCTGGCAGCATTTGTATTTTCCATTTTGGTGAGTTTTGCAAACTATCACTCTCGCGCACCTTTGTTTTCATGAGTGTTTCTTTCATGTGTCTGTTTGTCTCTTTCGCTTACTTTCACCTACTTAGTGTCGATTTCATGTTATATTTCCGTTGGCATGTGTTACTTTCACTGTAATTTTCATATCACAAGTGTCATTCACACTTTTTTCTTTATATAGCAAGTGTCTTTTTCTGGCATGGAAACTGCAACTTACCATGCAAAGTGAAATCTTTGTTTGTTTCAAGGAGTAGACTTTGTGGTGATGAGTTGTTCTTGTCATGTTCCGCACTAAGGAAAGTATGGATTCATGTATTTGGATCATTTATGTTGTGTTGTCAAGTGTCTAAGTGTGTGATCATAGTCAATTCCTTTCATTGTTCTCATCGGTCTCACTGATGCCCACTTAGACAAATTTTGGAAAATTTCCTCAATGCTCAAGTGTAGTTCCCCTTGCCTCCAGAAACTGCGCATATTTTTCCATCAGTCTGAACTGCGTAGATTTTTACCTCAGTCTTGCTTGAGCTATGCACTGCATAGTTTTAGTGATCAATATTGAACCTTGACTTCCTCATCTACGCAATTGCATAGTCACTAAGCCTCTCCCTTGTCCTACCGCTTGGTTCTGGTTTAGATAGTGGATCATCATGCAACATATTAGACCAGGTGTTTATCAGACTGATGTCGTCTTGTCACAAATGGACTGCAGATGCATAAATTCTGTCACGCTATGTAAGGATGATGAAGGAAGAGATATAGAAGGAGGAAATTCTAGAATAAACCTAAGGATTTTAGGAGATAAGTTTATCATTGGATAAGAAGACTAAAGAACATTGGATTACAACAGAAGATCAAATATCAAGACCACAAGAATACTCCATCAGATTTAAAACTCATTGGAGGTTAAATATGAATAACAAAGCATATCTCACACAAAGTAATAAATAACGATAAGGACAATTTATCATTTCCACATCATCATGTTATCAATGTCATGTGTCGTTGAAAACATTGAAAAACATTCCATGTATTTTCTTGAGGTATTTTTCTCCCTTTGGAATTTTTATTTTATTTTCGCATGTTGGCTGGTTTATTTCATGTATAGGCCTATTATAGTGGTTTTAAGAGATAAAATGAGTTTTTCTAATCATGTAAGTATCTTTCGCACTCATTCTCAAAGTTTTAAGTGTTGTCGCACAAGTGTCGTCACGATTGTCGCAAAGCGTATCCTTAGTGCCACACTTATCGTAACTTGTCCTAAAGCCATCACACGGAGGGAAATAATTTTTTCATGTTTCATGGATAATATATTTTCTGAGTCGTCAAAGTATTCTAAGTGTCTTATCGTAGTTGAAGTTTTATCATATTTCACACAAATATCATTGATCCAACACTTAGCCTTTTTCGAAAGACTTATCGAACAAGAAACCTATCTTCATTTGACCCCCCTGAGCTATGCACTACATAGTATCATTCCTCTATTTGTAACCTTGTTTCTTGTAACTTCGTAGTGTGAAGTTCCTACCTCCTAGGATTGTTGCACTGTGTAATTTCTATGACCAAGACTTGATCTTGACCTCCAGAATTGCACGGTCATGACCTCTATCCTAACTTGAACTATGCACTTCACAACCACAAGCCTCAAGCTGAATCCTTGAGCCATTGAACTGTGAAGATGTGTAGTAGCCTGACCCTCCTTGTCCCCCATAAATATGTAGTGAGATATCCCCGTGCCCATCCCTTCACAATGTCCCACTGGCTCCAGAAACTACGCAATATTGTTCCTCAACCCTACTTGAATTGCACATTGTGCAGTATCAAGGCTCAAGGCTTCCCCTTGCTTGCATGAATTGTAAAACTATGTAGTCACTGATCCTCCCTTCCCATCTTGTCACTTTTTCTGGGCACAGTTTATGGATCAAATTGCATCATCTTAGGCTAGGCATTTTCAGATTGATGTTGTCTTGTCATGAGTGAATTGTAGACACAAGTACCTTATGATGCCATGGCAAGACGATGGAGAAGGAGAATGAGGAGGAAAACATGTTGAGAGACACCTTTTTAGTTAATCATGCAAGATGATTGATCGAGAGAAAGTAAAGGGACACAATTTTGTGATCATCGCCCAAGACATGAGATAATTGAAGATCCCCTATCACCAAGCCATGTGGAGGTGAAAATGAGACGCTCAAGACAAAACAAAAAAAATGGCTTGAAATTTCCACAGCATCAAGAAGTCATGTTAGCAGTTTCATGTCATGCCATGTCATGAATTTTCATATGCCACATCATTATTGTGGACCATGTAATTTATCATTCAAAATTTATTGTAAAGTGGAAGTCCAATGGGCACACATGAATATGGAGAGTCATGTAAGTTGAAAATTCATAGGAAGTTTAGCAATGATGAGGGTAGTAAAAGAGTCAGAAGGGGGAAGTATTGCCCTTGGGTTATATATACACCCTCATTGTATAATAAAACAAGAATTCTCACCTTGGATCCACCATAAATGCATTAAAGAGATAAGCTAGTTATTTTTTGGAGCAAGGAGTGGCTCCAATGCTCCACTATTGGAGCTAGTGATGTTCATTGTATACATGTGTCATGGAAATTTTACTTAATAATATAAGCCTTGAAGGAAAAAAACTTCTTCAAGTTGAATTATGAATTCTTGTAAGGTTATTCTGCGGATGTTTTTATTTCATGTTTTCTTTCACATGTGCTAATATAGTTGAATTACTTCGGTTTTTTTAGTACTTATAGTATTGAGAATGTGTTATAATGTATGGTATTACTATCCCATCCTTGTGGAATATTTCACACGATGTTAGATATACCTTTTTCATTTATTGGTTATAATGATCGTCACATCTGTTGTGGACTATTCCACAAGATTTTGGACGAATCTTGTTGTTTGTGTGTGTTTCTTCTTGGGTGGTACTATTACCTCTCTCTTAGAGGATCACCTTTTTCTCTCCCCCCCACAGTAGAAATACTTTGAAACACATTCAATCAAACACTCACTAAGCACACCCCCCTTTATTTTTGAAGGTGCGTGTGCACTCCTCTCTCTTGCTAATAGTTACAGTCAAGGCATATCTTTAAGAATACATGGCAACCGGGATGATGTTCTTAATGGGGCTCCTACTTCAAATGATGTGAGGTATAATTGGGACTTCACATCAGGGAGGCCCCTTCGTTTATGTATTTCCAACACTTTCAACATGTATTTTATTATATCTACTATTATTTTGATATTTTCTTTAGGAAATCTATTTAGACCTCAAAATTCCCCTAATATAGGGTTACGGTGAGGAATATGAGTTTTCGATATGAGTCCATGAGACCCCGGAATATGAATCCAATGTTCATAAAAATGTATTAATATGTCTATGATTGTAATGGTAATGAAATTAACACTTATATTTTACATTTATAGACAACCATTGGTATTAGAGCCTAGGTGCTCTCTAGAGCATATTTGGTCTATGTATTACTTAGGTTTGGAATTATCTTAGCCCTGTTCTAAGTCATTTCTCTACATTATGACCTTTTCTCTCACCTACTGTTTTTGTTTCTTGCACATCCATGCAATATTTGCATTGAATTCCTCAATATGTCTCATTTTCTATTTGTTTTATTTCTCTCTGTGTGGGTGTCTTGAATCTATCTACATTCAATTTCCTTACTCCTTACCTATACTAGGTGATTCAGGCCCTCCTCCTTATCATGCTCAATAACCATGATTGTCATTTAGTATGCTTATTCACATGGTTCTATAGAAGGAGAGGAATGTTTGGAGGTGATTTTGGTGTGCTCGAACCACAAATATTTTTCCTACAAGTTCCTCCACTTGATGTTTTCGTTGAGACAAAAAGTTGATGATAAGCTCCATAGTGGTGTCTCCATGCAAGAACAACAAACCTGGAGCCTACACGATTTTGTTAATTATAACCTTCCTCTATTAAACTTCAATAGTTTGATAGTATTTTATATCATTAATTGGAAACAATTCAAATCCTTACCAGATTTATTTAGGATCCTCGTGAGAATGGAGCCCCAACATGTCTAGAAGAATATGAAGGAGATGGACATGGAGAAAGAGGTAAGGAGGCCATGCATCATATTCATGTCCATGAGACCATGCAACTTAACCATGTTTTTACCTTCACACTCTAATCAACAAACAATATACTACAACTATGATGCGAACTAGCTTTCCAAATTTTAGGAAATTTGGTTTCTACAACAAAGTAAACATTCTTATGTTTTTTACAAAAAAATAGTTTGAATAGTTCAAAAAAGTGTCGAGTTTATACATTCTAATTATCTTTGACTTATGTACAACTTCTATAAATGTATTGTGTATCATAAAAAAATTTTTCCCTTTGTCATTACTGCTTTGTGCTTTCCTATTTAAAGAGGCATTTGAGGAGTGGAAACTATTTATTAATGACAAAGTAGTCAATATCACACCTATTGAAGTGCTCCAAGATAGAAAGTGCATATAAATCCCCTGAAAGAAGTTTTAGGTTTGGGATCTTGTTTGTGGTAAGCAAGATTATCTCTTTCTAGCAATATTTTTGTTCTTCTGTACTACAAACTCAAATAGTATTTTCTACATTAAGAAAATAAATATGGATGGTGAGACATGTTTAAATATTATAAAAACAGTAGAAGGAACATGGGCCTATTTACATCCCAATTGAAATCATCTAAATCTAAGGGATAAATATAATGTGAATAATCAAATTGATCTAGGTGGATATTGGTGGCCAACCACCTATTCCACTTAGACCCCCACCATTGTTTCTTTCATTTTTTTCATTTTCCTTAATTGTAGCACAATTTACTATTTTTGGCAATTTTTCGGGTCCTTAACTTCCAAAGTCGTTTTGAGGCCCTAAACAATGTTTTTTGGGGAAACCATCTGCAATTAATATGTGTTGAAGACTCAATATTCACTATCAGTAGTTGTATTCCTCGGATAGATCTTTCTAGCAATGTATCATGTGCGTCGAACGAAGATAGTATGCCAAAGTTACGACCTCGGGAAATTGATGTACCAATTTACCTGGACGAGGCCCATAGTCAGGCGTTTCATCTCCTAGGTTTAGGTTTTTGGATGTTTAGGGATTTACATTATTTCTCAATAGTAAATAGGCCTTCGAGCCTCATTTTAACACAGTTCAGAGGCATGTATCTATCACATATCTTCTCAGAGATAAGCTACCAGCACCCTAGCTAGTTTATTTCCATTATGTCTATAAGCATATTTCAGTTATGAGATATTAATGAAATTAAGTCTTATTTCTATTGCATCTTTGTATTTATGTGTATTTATATATTTTATTGTCTTCCTGCATAAGTTCGAATCACAAATATGCCATTCCATAATTTTACTGGTAATATTATTATTGAGAAACTGACATTGCATTTTTTGCAAATCAAATAATTCTATGGGGATATCTAAGTGGAAGGTGGATCATAATAATATTTAGATACATCATACTTCTAGAATAGATGATAATGTTAACTTGTATTTTTTTTTCTTTTGTAAGTTTACAAGTGCGTTTTTGAATTGAATTGTAAATGGTTGCATTCTTTGTAGAATCCAACAACCTAATTAAGTTGGCCAAATGGAGGAGCATAATTTTTTTATCTTTATCCTTCTTATCATTGTGGAAATATTTGTTTCTTATAACCTTGTATATGATATGGGGAATAATACCAGTGGATGGCATTTAGGCTCCTAATTTTGAATCCTAATCAATCGATCATTTATAAATGAGTCTAAGCCAAAACCGAAACTATACCCAACGATCAAAGCCTTGAACTATAACCAAAGCATCAAAAGAGAGTCAGATCCATGAGAGTGATTTAGTTTGTGGTCTTCTTGAAACCAAAATGTTGTCGAGGACTTACAATTTATAATAGACAACAATTTGTGTTCATCTTCAAATCACGATTTGGAGGAACTTCCAGTTAGTAGAAAACATCAAATTGTAGCTAAATCAAGAAATTTTCATGAACCATTCAAACTTAGAGGCAAGTCCTAGGGTTTTTTATAATCTTTATATGATCATTTATGAGCACTTCCAATAAGCATAAGACAACAACTTCTAGCCAAATTAGGAAATGTTATAGGAATTTTTTATCCTTAGAGTTGAGTTTCAAAGTTAGAAGTTAGGCTTAAACCACCATTTATTAGTATACTTTATATTTTTCTAGCCATTGGTTTTATGGTCATCCAAAAATGACCAAATTCAAAAATCACATTCAATCATTGGAAATTTTATTCACATACACCCATTCAAATTAAAGTGGGGAATGTTGGAAACTAATATGTTAGAGTTATGGTGAAGAATAAGTATTTTCTTTGGGAGTCCAAGGCATCTTAAAAATTATTTCAATGGCCATAAACATGTATTTTTATGTCTATCATATTAATAACAATAAATTTCACACTTATATTTTACATTTGCAACCCAACATGAAAAATATGAAGAGGAAGGAACATTGGGAGGCAAGTTGGAGGAGTCAAGAATGTAAAGAGTGTGGATGGATAATTTTGGAGAAAAAGCCTCCTCATTCTAAAAAATGACATTATATCAATCCATCCAAACCCCTCGAGCATCTGTGAACATGAGATATTTGTAGACTTTTATGGCTAGGCATTAAATCGATTTTTTAGCCACTCCTCCATTCAGTTTCCTATCCATTGATATGATTTTCCTTTCATTCAATGGATTTCCATCAAGGAAAAAAAGTAAATAGGAATGAGAGAAAAATATGGCTAATTGTTTCTTCATCCTGATCACAAAGAATTCAATTTTCTGGCCCTTGGAATATATACTTTTGTAATTTATTCCAAGTTTATGCTTTATTTTGAAGGAGAAACCACATAAAAAATATTTTCTTTTGGCTATAATTTTAGTTTTAAAAGTTTTTTTTTTATGCCATGCGAGGGAACCTTGTTAAGGATCCTTAGGTAAAATAATATGACTTATTGTAGGAGTGTATCCACCTATCAGATTATCGGCCCAAATCAATTAATCATGTTGATTAGACAAATAGAAAAGGAATTTTGTGTGGTATGTAAGTAATGGTTCCAAGAAAAAATTGTATCTTCATGTAGCTATAGATATTGAATTGTAATCCAATTGGTAGTACCAAGTACTAGATTTCTTAGAAACATCCTGGTTAATAAATTAGAAGCCTTCTCTATTGAGTCTCCTAATCAAATGATCCAAAAGGAGATGGTTAGTCAAGTTACTAATATAGGGATCTTTCTTAATAAGAACTCAATATCCATCTCCTATATATTAGCACAGACCTTAACCAATGAGAGGAAAATCATGTATCATGGATTTCCATATGATGAAGCCATGTTTGCAAGACTTAGCTATATTTTTTTATTCAATCCAAAAAAGAAGTTTTCCCGCATATTTTTCTTTTTGTAATCCTTGCCAAAAAAACTTCACCTTCAATTAGATGTTGGAAAAATTTCGTTGCAAGGGATTTTTAAAATAAGAAAATATTATTTAGGCCTCGTCCACCCTAGGCCTTTGGAAATGCAAGGGAATTCCAAGAATTCTTCATTTCCTTCCCACAACAATAATAAAATTACTAATTTAATGAGATCCGTGACCTAAAAAAAATAATTGTAGCCCTTAAAACCAATATTTTTGATTAAAAAAACACCAGAATCAACTAGTCCCCCACCCCTCGCCCTATTGCCCCAACAACAACAAAAACAACAACAATAAGAAAAAAAATGGTGCTAGTGACAACACCCATTTTGTTTGGAGGGGGGAGGAGGGTTCAAATGCTAATTTTTTTCAAATATGGCCTGAAAATATCATATCCTTAGGAAAAAAAATATTAAAATTCAACTTATGAGCCAAAGCTTGGTGCGATCGATAACTATGTCTATCTATATTTCTTAAAGGTTAATACTATAACACATTTGAAATATTTAAAAATCAAAATTGGTATCATTACAACCAAAAATTCATAATCAAACATTAAATTGAAAAATTCTACACCATTAACACCTCATTTTTCAAATTTAAAGTTGAAACATGAATTAAACAAAACATTTTAACAATTTGTAAAATAAAGAGCACCCACTTTTCAATGTGAGATTAAAAATGCATCATTTTTTAAACAGTGATATAAAAATTCATAAAACCAACCCTCATATGTTCATTCCTTCACAATTTATTTATCAATCCAAGAATAAGATAATACATAATGACATTATAATATCACCATATAATTGATAAACTTGACATCTAATTCCAAATGTCTTTTCACTTTTATTTAAAAGCTCAGTATTGATTACATTGTTATCAAAATTTATTGTTGCATTGTCAATATTCAAAATAGATGAGGTAATAAATTTGCTGCATAATTAAAACATGTAATCCAACAAACATGGAAATTATTCATAACTTCTTGTAAGATGATATGTAAGTTAAAGCACTCCTTTCGAGTTACTATTATGAAACTAGCTCCAAAAATAGAAGAAAAGAGAGATCAACGCCTTAGAAATGAGCCACTTCGAGGGGGCAACCTCAAATACATTAGATAAATGAAAAATTCTTGGATGATACAAAGGAAAAAACCTCCTTCTATATATAGGAGTCCATGGGGTCACAATATAATCCTAGTCAACCTAACAATAATAACAATATTGGAGTTATAGGGATACAACAATAACAATAAGGGGGTTACACTAACAACAATAAGGGACTATACTAGTAATATAGGGACCTAAAATTCCCCTCTCCTTCAAAAAAGTGTTGTCCTCAACACTTGAGTAGCTACAAATGCTTCTGTATAAAATTCTCATCCTCCCATGTGGAATCTTTAGTGGGTAAGTTCTTCCATTTGATGAGATACTCTGAAATTGATCGATTTTGTAGCTGTCGAGTTCTTATTTTCGTGACTGCTTTAGGTTCCAATATGATTTTTCCTTCCTCATAAAGTTCTGGAAATATAGTTTGAACTGGAATTTTGTCCCATATAACCTTCTTTAAGCATGAAACATGGAAAACTGGATGCACTCGCGAAGAAGTAGGAAGCTCCAATTTGCATGCCATAGTACCAATATTTTGCAACACCTTGTAAGGACCATAGTACTTTGGTGATAATTTATTATCCTTCTTAGCTTTCTTGAGGGACATTTTTTTGTATGGTTGTAGTCGTAAAAATACCCAGTCTCCTACATCAAAACTTCTCTCGCTGTGATGTTGATCTGCCTATTGTTTCATTCGATTTTGTGGAAAATTTAGGTTATCCTTTAAGAGTTGGAGAACTTCTTGTTGATGCTCGATGTGATCTTCCACTACTTGATTATAATTTTCTCTTAAAGAAGATGTGATGGATGGTGGATGATATCCATAAAGTGTCATAAATGAGGTAATTTTTGCTGCAGTATGGAAGGAAGTGTTATACCACCATTCAACTAGAGGTAACCACTTGACCCATTATGTTTTCTTATCAGATACAAAACAAAAAAATATCCTTCCAAACATTTATTCACTATCTCAGTTTGACCATTAGACTGAGGATGATAAGATGAGCTATGAGCTAGTTAAGTACCCAAAAAAGAAAATAATTCCATCCAAAAATTTCCAGTAAAAATGGGATCTCTGTCACTTACAATAATCTTTGGGTTTCCATGTAGGTTTTGAATTGTTTCCATAAATGCAGTAGCAATTGTACTTGCTTTAAATGGATGAGATAATGCACAAAAGTGTGCATACTTGGTAATTTTATCAACTACCACCATGATGACATTATTTCCTTCGGACTTAGGTAAACCCATGATAAAATCCATTGAAATATCCTCCCAACATTAACTTGGAATAGATAAAGGTTGTAGAAGTCCCAGGGTCTTAATTGTCTCAACTTTATTTTGCTGGCAAACCAAACATTCCGCCACAAACTTTTGAATATTAGATTTAAGGCCATCCCAAAAAATTTCTTTCTTCACCCTATGGTAAGTTTTTAAAATTCCTGAGTGTCCTCCTAAAGGAGAAGTGTGCAATTCCAAAAGAATATTTTGTTTTAGTTGGGAATTTTTTCAAATGTATAACCAATATTTGTACCATAAGGAATCATTTTTCCAACTAAATGTATCATACATACTAGGATCTTGCTGAAAATTTTGAATGAGTGTCCACACTTCTTCTTCCTTCTTCCATTCATCCCTTTCTTCAGTTGTCCAATCTGGTTGGATAATATAAATGGCACAACGAAATGCTTCCACCTCTTCATCCTTTCATGAGAGTGCATCTGCAACAACATTTATCTTCCATTTTTTGTAGATGATTTCAAATTCATAACCCAACATCTTTGTGACCCATTTTTTCTTCTCTTCTGAAGATAGTCTTTGTTCCAAAAAGTGTTTAAGACTATCATGATCAGTTTTTACCTTGAAGTGTCTTCCCATTAGGTAAGGTCACCGTTTCTTTAGTGCATTTAGTATTGCCAACATTTACTTCTCATAAATAGCTTTTTATAAATACTTTCCTTGGATTGGAAAATTTTTAAAAGAAATGGGTCTTCCTTCTTGCATTAAAACAACACCAATTCCATTTCATGAGGCATCACATTCCACAATAAAGGTTTTTGTGAAGTCTAGTGTAGGTAAGACTGGTGCTAGGCACATTGCCTCTTTAAGATGTTCAAAGGCCTTAGTTGCTTCAGGAGTCCATGAAAATGCATCTTTCTTCAATAATGTTGTTAGAGGTGTTGCTATTCTCCCATAATTCTTAACAAACTTGTGATAATACCCTGTTAAACCTAGAAATCCTTGCAACTGCTTTATGGTTGTGGGGAATTTCCATTCCTTAATGGCTTTAATTTTGTTAGGGTCTACCTTAATGCCCTCATGAGATATAATATGACCCAGATATTCCACCTCTTGTACTCCAAAGAAACATTTGGATGTTTTTACATATAATTGTTTCTCCTCCAATACTTTGAGCACCTTGTCAACATGTTGAATATGATCCTTCGAAGACCGACTGTAGATTAGTACATCATCAAAAAATACAAGAACAAATTTTCTAATGAAGGGTTTGAAAATGGAATTCATTAACCCATGAAATGTAGAAGGTGCATTGGTAAGGCCAAAAGGAATGACCAAAACTTCATAATGACCCAAATGAGTTTGAAATGTTGTTTTCGGAATATCTTTAGTCTTCATTCTAATTTGATGATATCCTGAATGAAGATCCAACTTGGTAAAATAAATTTCTCCATGTAATTCATCCAATAATTCATCAATCACAGGAATGGGAAAATTACCTTTAATAGTGAGCTTATTGAGCTCTCTATAATCCAGACACATGTGCCATGATCCATCCTTCTTGTGCACCAATACTACTGGAGTAGAGAAATAACTTTGACTAGGTTGAACTATACTAGCCTCTAACATTTTTGCAATCATACATTCAATTTATCTCTTTTGGACATAAGGATATCTGTAAGGACTAATTTTTGGAGGAACACTTCCTGGAATCAAATGAATAGCATGATCATGATCACGAATAGGTGGGAGTCCTTTGGGAGTTTCAAACACCTTAGAATGATTGTCCAAGACTTTTTGGAGATCTGGAGAAATAGATGATTTTGATGTTGGAACTTCTAGTGAGCATAATTGTGTAATTACGCCTTGTTGTTCTTTCTTCAGAATACTTTTCATGACATTAGAGCTTATTATCTTTCTTGGCTTTCCTGCGATATCTTGTAATTTGATTTCCTTTCCTTTCGAAAAAAAATTCAAGAAACGTTCTTGAAAATTAAAATATATCGCCCCCAAAGATTGTAACCACTGTAATCCTAGTACAACATCAACACCTCCCATTGGAATGGAAAGCGTTGGACTATTCAATACATATTCCCCCATGGTTAGCCTAATATTATGGCATTTTCCAGAATAATTTATAGTTCCTCCATTTTCAACCATCACTTGACATTTTGGTGATGGATATAAGAAATAATTCAATTACTTGGCTACCTTACAGTGAATAAAATTATGGGTACTACCTAAATCAATCAACGTTATTACCTTTTTCTTCTTGATATGTCCTTCTATCTTGAGAGTTTGAGGAGTGGTAATTCCTGCCAATGCATTATAGGATATGGTCAGACTCATTTATTCTTCTTCTAGGGTTGGTTCCTAGTGTATATCCTCTTATTTTGAAGTTTCTTGTTCATTTTCTTCCTCCTCTTCACAATATATGTAAAATAATTTATTCTCAACACACTTATGACCTTTAGTGTATTTTCTATCACGACTGTAGCAAAGCCCTTTTGCTCCTTTTTCTTCTAATTGTTGTGGTTTCAACCTTGTAGGTTGTGGAAGTCTCGGAGTAGTAACACTTCCATCTTTATAGATGTGAGTGGTAGGCTTCCTTGTCACCATAATTTTACATTCAATTTTTCTTGCCAACCTGAATGCCTTCTCCAATGAATCAGGTTCCTAAATGCAAACTTCATGTTGGATGTTATCCTTTAAAGTCCCTATGAATACATCAATCATGTGTTCCTCTCGAATATCAGTTACCCTTATATTCAATTTTTGGAAGTCCTCAATGTGCTCCACCACTGAACCCTTTTGTTTGAGATTTATCAATTGGATAAAGAAGGTGTTTCTCTTTGTATCCTCATAATGTGCTATCATTTACTCCATAAAAATTGACCAAGTGACAATTTTTTTATGGGAGCAAAGCCATCGATACCATACAAATGTATTTTGTTCTAAATGTAAAGTTGCAATGCGTACCTTTTGTGTGTGTTGCACATTATTGAGATCAAAATATTGCTCCATTTGCAGTATCGATGTTATGGGATCCTTGCCATCAAAATTCCTCATATCCATATTTGGAATATGGTGGTTCTTCAATCCAACATTAGATTTTATGAAATCACTATTAACATTTATTTTGTTCTCATCATGAGTTTCCTCTACTATCTTTCCGCCATTAGGAATCATTTCTTGTATTAACCTTGTTATAAAAACTTCCATGTCTGCTTTTAGATCATTCTTCATGTCTTCCATGTTGTCTTTCATTTTTTCATTGATCTTAACTTCCATGTCATCCATATTAGCTTCAATTTCATTCATATTAGCTTCCATTCTAGCTTCCATGCCATCCATATTAGCTTCCATGCCATTCTTCAAACCATCCATCTTAGCTTCCATGCCTTTCTTAAAACCATCCATTTTAGCTTCCATGCCTTTCTTCAAAAATTCCATTTCTGTTTTTGTTTCTCTTTAAGAGAGTGGAATTTGGTGCACTTTCTCTTGTAATTTTGATATGTCATGTTGCACTTATTCCTCTTCATGAGTCATAGTAGAGCCTTCTGAAGACGTAATGGGTGTTGAATTATTTTTAGGTGGAATTTTTGAACCCAATGCTAATATCTATGCTTCAATATTCCCTTGGAATCACTTCAAACTGTTTTTTCACACAAGATTTATGCTGATATCTATGCTTCAATATGCCCTTGGAATCTCTTCAAACTAGTTTTTCACACAAGAGTTATGCAATTCGAAAAACAAAATACACACCTTTTTCTTGATTTTGATGAGCTCCACATTGAAACTGAAGTATCTCTATGATTTTGGATCTTCAATATCTGAGATTTAGATTTATAGTAGCCCTCTGAATCTTCTTTTGAATAAAACAGGTCTGACCTGATTTGGATTTTTCAAGTCAAATTTATGCCCAATCTCCCACAATGACCTAATTATGGACTAGTCCAGTAAAGCGAATTTGTACGATGTGCCACATGTCACTATTTCCTCCTTCGCTATAAAATTCATACACAGGAAAATACAGTTTGAGTAATTATGGGCACTTTTCATAGAATTCCAATCCGATGCTTAGAGAGAGAGTTATGACGATCTTCCCACGACCACCTATTTGAGATGAAATTCAGGAGCCTGAAAAAACCCTAACTTCCACAGATCATATCTCCGAAAATATTGCGAACCAAGATCTAAAATTTTTGTAGGAAGTGCTTCAGGATTTTGGCTTCGGTTTGTAAACATTTCAACTTTTGAACCTTCGTAGTAAAAATTTTATAGAAAAAATTCCATGATTACCTTTTTAGGTGAAATTCGGGAGCCTGAAAAAACCCTAACTTCCACAGATCATATCTTTGAAAATATTTCGAACCAAGATATAAAATTTGTACATGACGTTCCTTAGGATTTTGGATTTTCTCTATAAATATTTAAGTTTCTAAACCTTCGTAGAAAAAAATTATAGCAAAAATTCCACGATGACGTGTTTGGAGCATAGAAACCCTAGAATCCAAAGCTCTGATACCAAATGTTATGAAACTAGCTCCAAAAATAGAAGAAAAGAGAGATCAACGCCTTATAAATCAGAAAATTCGAGGGGGAAACCCCAAATACATTACATAAATGAAAAATTCTTGGATGATACAAATGACAAAACCTCCTTCTATATATAGGAGTCCATGGGGTCACAATATAATCCTAGCCGACCTAACAATAATAATGTAAGGGCACAATAATAACAATATTAGGGTTACAGGGGTACAGCAATAAAAATAAGGGGGTTAAACTAAAAACAATAAGGGACTATACTAGTAATATAGGGACCTAACAGTTACCATGCAAAAAAAATTTGATCCAAAATACATAAAAAATTTTATTCAATTATTGAAAACATATAGTTTTAGATTCTATCACACCATCAAAATCTACATCATCTTCAGATGAATGAATCGATGAAGATGCAGATGATCCATATTCTTCACTATTATCGATGAGTGCACCATATGTTTCTTCATGTATGCTAATCATTATATATGTGAAAAACATTTTAGATCTATGACTAAGTTCAATAAGTTCCCACCTTGCAACTATTTCTTATCGTACCAATTTCTTGATAATCCCTATAGTCTTGGATTGAAGAGTTAATCTCTTTTTCAAATTGAAGTCATATACAAGCATGTCAACATCCTCTAATTTTAAGAGGTCGTTGTTGCAATGATTTATATTTTCTCTTTCTTTTTCCCTTTCTATTTACATGTTTCTCAACTATAATATCTAACTTGTACACACCATTGAATGGTTTTGTATCAGTTGTATACCAATTTATTTTAATTAATACATGCTCATTTTCTTTATTAACCATTATAACCTTTGTATCCCTGAGTGGATTACCATAATGATGTTTATCCACTGACAATGCAATCACACAACCCTCCTTGATATCATGTACCAAACCCTATAAATATCTTCCATGGATTAAAATTGTGGTTGTGATCTTCTAGAACCAATATACCTCTCTCTTTGTTCTACTTGGGAAGACTAAAAAACACATTGATATTTTATTTTTTCAACAATGTTTCTTTCCTCATATTCATTTGGGATATTTTATTTCCAAGTAAATGGAATCTTCAAAAATGTGTCTCCATTTGAGAAGTTTGAAATTATGTCATTTTGACTATTGAAAAAAGGTTCCCACTATAGAGTCAACAAAATTGAAGTATTCATATGTATATTCCAAGAATACAAAATAATATACACCTATCTTATGCCATCATGCAATATGGATTTCAGCAATTGATTGCAGTAATAATAACCTTGATGCAAACATTGAATGATCTAGAATAAACTTAAAAAACACTAACCTAAGAAAGGTTCCCATTTTGGTGCTAGTGACAACACCCATTTTTTTTTTTTTGGAGGAGGGGGGGTGGTAGGTTCGAATTCTAACTTTTTTCAAATATGGCCTTAAAATATCATATCCTTAGGAAAAATATATTAAAATTCAACTTATGAGCCAAAACATGGTGCTATCGATAACTATGTCTATCTATTTTTTTAAAGGTCGGTACTATAACACATTTGAAATATTTAAAAATCAAATTTGGTACTATTACAACCAAAACTTCATAATCAAACATCAAATTGAAAAATTATACTACAATTAACATCTCCTTTTCAAATTAAATTTGAAACATGTATTAAACATAATATTTTAACAATTTGTAAAATCAAGAGCACTGACTTTTTAATGTGAGATTAAAATTACACCATTTTATAAACAATGATATAAAAAATCATAAAACCGACCCTAAAATGTTCATACCTTCATGATTTATTTATGAATCCAAGCATAAGATAATACATAATGACATTATAATATCACCATATAATCAAGGAAAATTTTAGGGGGTAATATTCGCAGGTGGGCTAATTTTCTATACTTTTTTCAAAGAAAATATTCGCCAATTTCCACTTTTTTCTAAAAAAAATCACCCAAGTTTTATAGTATGAAATTATTTTAATTTAAAATTCCCCCAGATCTTAATTAGACTAATATAATATAATCAAAATTGTATATATTTTTACAAAAATATCATCAAACATTTTAAATTTTTTCTATTATAAATTATTAAGATTCGCCAATGTTTCTAAACTTTCAAATAGATACCCATCTTTAAAATTATCCCTGCATATAATTTAAAAATTCAACATCTATTTCCAATTTTGTTTTTTTCACTTTTATTAAAAAACTCAGTATTGATTACATTGAATGAAACACTTCTCAAAAGTTATTGTTGCACTGTTAATATTCAAAACATATGAGGTAATAAGTTTGTTACGTAATTAAAACGTGTAATCCAACAAACATATAAATTATTCGTAACTTCTTGTAGATGATATGTAAGTTAAAGCACTCCTTTCTAGTTACCATGCAAACATCATGTTGATCCAGAATACATAAAAAAAATTCTAGAATTATTTAAATTCCCTCATAGGTTCTATAACACCATCAAAATCCACATCATCTTCAGATGAATGAATGGATGAATATGTAGTTGTTACATATTATTCACTATTATATATGAGTACACCATATGAGTCTTCATTTATCCTAACCATTATAGATGTCAAAAACCTTTTAGATCTATGACTAAGTTCAATAAGTTCCCATATTTCAACTCTTTCTTGTGGTACCAATCTCTTGATAATCCGTACGGTATTGGATTGAAGTGTTCCTCTCTTTTTCAAATTGAAGTCACATACAAGCATGCCAACATCCTCTAATTTTAAGAGGTCGATGTGGAAACGATGTATATTTTTCCTCTTTCTTTTTCTATTTCTATTGACATGTTTCCCAACTATAATCTCTGACTTGTACACACCATTGAATGGTTGTATATCATTTGCATACCAATTTATTTAAATTAACACAACATGTTCATTTTATTTATTGACCTTTATAACGTTTTTAGCCATGAATGGATTACCATGATGATCTTTAGCCACTAACACTGCAACCATGCAACATGCATGCAACCCTCCTTGATATCATGTACCAAACCATATAAATATATTTCATGGCTTCAACTTGTACATGTGATCTTCTAGAACCAATATACATCTCTCTTTCTTCTACTTGGGAAGACTAAATAACACATTGATATTCATTTTGTTCAACAATGTTTTTTTCCTCATATTCATTTGGCATATTTTACTTCCAAGTAAATGTGATGCAAGTGCATATATGGGGCACACAGTTCAAGGAATACTGGACTGAGGCCGACCAATGTGATGGGATGGTGACATGATGATGCTAGGAGAGATTTCAAATGTTTTGGTATATTTTTTCATTAGGATGTGAGAAGAAATATTTCCTAATGTAAATGTAATTTTTTTTCCCTATTTTTTGAGAATGGGAAACAAACCATCACTTGTGACTCTTCGTTTCCAGTATTATATTTCTTTATAAGGAAATGAGCATTTGAGAAGAAGATCTGAGTGTGAAATAGTGTGTGTGAAACATAGGTAGAGAGAAGAAGCTTTGATGTGAGGATGAGAGATAGAGTTTTAGGGCCTAGGCTGCACATGCCCACATTATATATTTTGGCTAGCTGAATGTATGTCTGAATTTAATATTTGATTAATGAGAAAGTTTGGTTATATGCCTCCTTTCTTGTTTGTATCTCTATCTAGATACTATTAATGACGATTGTTTCTCTGCATTTGTAAAGTTGAATCTGGATGTTCAGGGCTGCAAGCCTGTATGTCAAATCAATGCCTTGGTTTAAATGTATTTTGGGGTTGAATATATATAAATATATATATATATATATATATATATATATATATATATATATATATATATATATATATATATATATATATATATATATATATATATAGATATATATATCTGTGTGTGTGTGCGTATGGGTCATAGGTCGTGAGAGGAAGTGTTTTTGTCATCGTTGGTTTCTTATGAACCGTGTATGCATTTATTTAAGATTCTAAGTGTGTTGTGACCAATTTCAAAATTTTGCGTGCCCGTTAGAAATGAGATTGTGTTGTGGTTATTTCTATGTGTGTAAATTTTTTCATTTTGTGGAATCTTTGAAGGCTTAATCCTTTAATATTGAGTTTGTACCAGCACTTGGGCTTTCAGAATCAACATTGCTATATGCCAATATTGCTAAGGAAGATTCAAATTATTAAATTTTTCTCTTGTTGAGTTAATTCAAATTAGAAATATGAATATGGTAGCCTAAACCATAGTGTGGTTTGTTCCCGGTTCTTTTATATTTTGGTTAAAATCCCCGTGGGATATTTTTTATAGAGGTTCTTGTATGCTTTGAGTAGTAAATGTGTGGGTTTTTTGATGTTAAACCTATCAACCAAAACATAGAACTATGTTTTATTTTAATGCAGTCCAAACCATTACTCTGATTGTACAATTCAAGTTAGTTTTTCAATCCCCAAGAAGAAAGGTGACTGAAGTCATTTACTATGTCAAGGATCCACCCAAAGCCATGGAGAATCGATTCTAGAAAAATTTGAGTTGCTTCACCTCCCCGGAAGTTGAAAAGACACTTTTCTGGAAGCATTAAGAAAATATTTCGTAGCACCTATAGGTTTTTTATTGCGCTACAAAAATATTTCGTAGCACCTACAAAAATCAATTTTT
Organism: Pinus albicaulis; assembly: GCA_034641835.2. Taxonomy (NCBI): domain Eukaryota; kingdom Viridiplantae; phylum Streptophyta; class Pinopsida; order Pinales; family Pinaceae; genus Pinus; species Pinus albicaulis. Next base: position 1,167,858,529 of record CM076578.1, read on the forward strand.
TAGGTTTGTGTATGAGCTTTTGGAAGCCATTTTTAGTTTTCCAATATCACTGTTGGGTAATTGGGTCCCGTTTGAGTTGGGTAAGGTTAGAAAAAGGGTTGGAAGGAATGAGAGAGATAGCACTTTATAAAGGAAATATACACATTCTCTTTTGACTATTATGCTTAATTAGTTTGAAGAAATTCTAGAATTAAGGAAAAAAAAGTTGTGTTTGTGGATTGGAGTACCTTGGGGTATTTGGAGACAGTCAGGGAAAACCGACAGGTTCCCATAGAAATGGAGTCTTATAAAATGAGGCTCCATTTGTTTAGTTTGAAATTATGTCATTTTTATTATTGAAAAAAGGTTCCCACTATGGAGTTAGTGACATTGAAGTATTCATATGTATCTTCCAAGGAAACAAAACAATCTACACCTAACTTATGCCTTCATGCAATATGGATTTAAACAATTTGATTGCAATAATAATAACCTTGATGCAAAAATTAGATGATCTGGAATAAAATTTAAAAATGATAACATAAGAAAGGCCCCCATTTTGTAACAGTTGAATACTTCTTTCCCAATATAAGTGTTTTCTGATCAATTATATTGATACAACGCTAGTTTTGGAAACTAATTTCATTAAGTTTCTCAATGGACATTTATTCACCATGCAATCTATGGATAAATCTTCACATGTTAATAGTTTCTTTCCATACGTAAAAAAATATGCTCTAGAATATACGATTTCTTAATAAATTCAAATATTGATGGTAACCTTCCAACGTTATTCCTCTTCATTTTTTTTTTTAAATAGCTAAGCATTTGATCAATATGGCCATGGGTGCACCCAAAAATAAAGAAACTAACTTTTCAAAGACTACTAGTTCAATAATCATGCTTAGATATCAAAATATTATTTGTTATTTATTTTCATGGCATGTGTTCTCTAATTATAAATATAAAACTCAAGAAATATTACCAAACCAATGACAGAGCACATGATGAATTATGTTGACGGTCATATTTGCATAATTATGAAAATGTGGAGCTATGAAGTAAACTACTAGACACAATTTTCCATTGAAAATCACACAACCCACCGAATGAAATAGATTTTTTGGTGTATAGGAAGAATGTGGTAGAAGTGTTTTCTTCTGGTCCACAACATCGATTGTCAAACCTAAATATTTATTTGGAGCATCATAAAAATTATTTCGATGTTCTAAAACTATTTTCCTTTACTTGATTGTTGATTTTGATTCTCTTTAAATGATTTCACAATAGAATCTACACAAAATAAAATGAAATTTATTAGTAATACATTTTTATAGTTGATAAATCCAATTCTAATAAATAAGTTTGTAAATACATACATAGTTCTAACCATTCATATTTATCCCTTTTTTATTTAAGAGAAGCACATATATTGCAAACCCCCATCCTTGACTTCTTAGGAATACATGCATTGTTGATTTTTTTCTTCCATATAGTTGTAAAATATGCATGTAATGAAATTACCATTTTCTTTAACTCCTTAAGCATATTCTTTACTCCAAAGAAAATTTACTGCTTCTTCACCAAGAACCATTAATGTTATTGTTTATCAACGTTCACCATTCATCAAAGGGATGTAAAAAAAATATGAGATTACTATTCTTAGACCCTCACTAGTCTGAGCTTAAGAAGGGTTGAGTCTTCAACCCTTCACTGATGTGTAGATTTATCTCCATAGATAGCATACAAATCCAAGTTTTGAAGTTGCACTAGAAGACTTTCCACACAGTGTGTTATCATTCTATAATTTTAATATTGGCAAGAATAATTATATAGTACAACATCAAAACCACTTTGGAGTCTAGGATCGAGCCTTCCTAGACTCAAAGAGGGATCTCTCTTTTAGATTTAGCTTTGTTTTACGATTTTGATATTAGGCTAGTTATAATGATTGTAGGGGTTGCGATTTGATTGATTTTTTGGTTGGATTAAAAGATCTGCTTAAACTAATTCCATTGGGCTATGGAGTCATGAAAGGTTGGGTTGTTGCATCAAATTTTCAAGAGAATTCACAAGGAAATCTAACTATACGTACTAGATCTCAAAACTTAATGAATTGTGAGATGAAAGAAAAAGTGAATTCAGTAGTGGTTAAAAAGAAATTAAGAATTTCTTAACCATACTTCAAAAGAAACACATTAATATTGTAAATACAACCAGAAATAAGGTGCACTTACAACAAATCTTAAACTTCAGATTTATGCTTTACAATTAGATTTAAATGATGCACTTATAGAAAAATGATGGAAAACATTAACAAAGAAAAGAAAAAACATCACCAGATAAACATAGCTCAAGTATCTTTCAAAAGGTCTTTTATTATTGATGCTCCAACTCCAAAAATACAATTCTCCAATAGAAAATTTTTACAATCTAAGGTTAAACCCTTGATACTTAGAAGGATTGAAATATTTAACTAAAATCTACATTGATTGTCATTTCTACATAGGCAATATGTTATTAACTACAGTAATAATCAAAATTTGACTAGTGTGACCACGAAGTGGACAGGATGGAATAAATTTGACATCTGACCCTATTATTCATAAGGCCATTGCTTCTTGATTTGATATGTTTTTGTGATGGCAGATTTGGGTGATCTGATGCTATGCTAGTCTGGCTGATACGCTGATATGCTGATTTTTTGATGCGCTGGCCTTCACCTTTTCTTGGTAGTCACATGATTTTTTCCACAGCTACTTATTTAGAATCTTGATCCTGATCAGCTTTCGATATATCTCATCTGTCTCTTTGGATTTCACAAAATTTGGCTTCAACAAAAAAATTTATTTAATTTGATTTTGGATGAATATATCATTGTCCATAAGCCATATCTCTTCTAGTCATTGATCCTTTAAGACCTGTAAACTTGGCCGTGTCCTTGGCAATGTCTTTCAACTTCTTCACATAGTCTTGTTTGGGCATAAGCTTATCATTTATTACAAATAGTGAGGGTAACCCTCTTTTGGTCAGTGGCTCGATTCTGTTAAAGAATATACTAACACCAACTTCTAAATTGTGGCACTTTTCCTCTAAATGCATGACCAAGTTTTTGTTATTGATCACCATCTTGACTTATATAATTGTTGTTGTTCTATCCTCAACTCCAAGTGCCTCCAATTCAAACTTGTTCTTGGAATTTAAAAATATGATAATGTTATTTTCTATCTCAGGCACCCTTGCAAGCTCCTTGGTTGCTTTTTCTATGGCATCATTTACCTATTCAATCAGTTCTTTCTATTCAAATATGATTTGAATATAAGGTCATATTTCATTCAAGGAATATAGTATGCTTGTCCAAATGATCTCCTTTTCCTAGCCACTGGTATGACCGATGGAAGATTCACTTTATGCCTTTATCAATCTTTCAATCTGCTTTTGGGTTCTCTGTATTTCTAGTTCATGTGCATTGTCAGATCTTACCTTCAGATCCTTCAAGGTATTGATTTCTGCTTCCAGCTTTTTGATCTCCTTTGTTTGTATGGACATATTCTCCACAGCTTTAGCCAAATGTTCTGTATGACCTGATGTGCCTATAGTTGATGGTGTATTTGTAGGGATGACTGCAACAGGAACAACATCTAAAGGAACAATGGCCATCTATACTACTTTTTCCTTTTCCTTGACCAATTTCTCCATCTCTATCTCTATTTTCTTTAGCTGTGCTGATTGCTCCATTATTAACTTCATCATCTTTGTCTTTTTTGCTTCATTATCCTCTATTTTTTTTGTGAGAGGGTCTTCAGTAGCTGACATTTTAAGCTGCTTTCTCAGGGAATCTATGTCTGCATTTTTCTTCTTCGGACCTCCTCCACTGCGTCTACATTTGTTGGATCATACCCAATGTTTACCACTAAATCCTTGAAGGCTTTAATTCTGGTATCCTTTGCTGGAGAAGAAATATTCTCCATTTTGAGTTGTGATTGAATGTTGGCCAATGATACCTGCAATTTAGATAGGCTCATTGTAGTTCTTTTCAAGGTATATGAGATCATCTCTCCAGTTTTCTTGTGTATCTCCATTTGATCTATTGGATGGATGCCTCTGACATTAAACTCAAAAGGTGTATGCTTGAAATCTGCATGTGATTTTGGTTGAGAAATATGGGCTTCTAAGGAATCCATTATTATCATTCGTTTATCTGAGTCAGAGGATGATAAAATCTTGCTTTGTGAACTACTGGTTTGCTTCCAAAACTGGTTGTAGGTGCTGGTCTTCAATATATCATTTTTTCTCTTAATCTCCCTAAAGGTGTCATAAATTGTCTCCTCCTTTTCTCCTATAGAAGTAGAAGAAGTAGGTGTTTGAAGGGTTTTCTGTTGAAATGGAATTGTGGCTGAAGATGTAGAAAATATAGTTTGGCCACTTGCTAGAGAAGAATTAGGAGAATCTATGATAGTTATGATTTTTTGTTGCTATGTTTCCTTGTTTTGATATATGTCCATATGGATTCTTTCTCTCTTTCTATATTTCATTTTGAATTCTTTGCTAGATGTATCGGTCTCTAAAGTAGACTGATCATCTTTTAGACTCTTTCCCGTTGCCTCTTTCTCTGGCTGTTTTCCCTTGTCTTCATTGTCCTCTGTATTCTTCTTTTCTTGTGGAGTAAGGGTTTGTATGCTGGAGGATGAAATCACCTACTCTTCAGCCTCCTGCAATGTGTTTTATGCCCACTTTGTTTGGTTCATGAACTACTCAATTTCAGGGCTATGGGGGTCAATATATGGAGTTGGTTTATTTTCCACCCTCTTCTTGGAGATGATGCCCAATGGGTCATAAGGCCAAGTGAAGTTGTGTGTGAACTTCATCTCCTTCAGCATCTTGTCATCCTCCTCTCCTGCTGCTTGACTATTGCAAATGAAAGGACCAATTTGGGACTTGATCCTAAATTAAGACTTATTTTTGGCAGATACAAAGTGCACCTCATCTGCATTGATCATCTGCCTGATGTATTCCAGGGAAAATATCCTCATGGGGAGGAACTTTGGCAGCTTTTTAGAGGCCAAATCACACCCATAAATTTTGAGCTTTGTGTAGTTCTAGTACAAGTACCAGTCTCTAGTTCTTACTTGGTCTAATAGCTGCATGATCTTCTTAATCTCCTCATTGATCCTTTTTTCCACTGCACTGCTGAGGATGCTCATTTCTGGATGCACAAATGCTTCAAAAAATATTTTGTAGGTGTAATCCTTATGTTCCTTCATCATCATTGTTGTCCAGAAGATGACTTATTGAGGTTGGGAGTCTTCATTCTCTTTTCTCATTGTAAACTGGAACCTGCTTTCTTAAAAATATACAAACATGTAAACTAGGATTGAAGTGTATTTAAACACTTCCTCTATGTGAAATTTGAGAAACAAGTCATGAATGACATCTGCCAAGAATTGACTAAAATTAAACATAAAGGAAGGATTATACTCTAATGAAATTATGGATAGGAAAACTATCATTGCCTCATTTATCCATTTATCTGAATGGTATCCTAACAAGTATGAAAGGACAATGAAAATGTGCTGGGTCCTATCAGGGAAAGTAGAAGAGAGATATGGAGGATTCGTTTTGGGCAATGGAGTGTCTGTAGCCATGAATAACTCTAGTGTTTTGGCTCTGCTGGAAAAATCCAACTTTTGGTATAATTCTCTGAGGGCTTCATATGAAAAAGGGATGGTTTCTTCAACAACAATAACTTGTATCATTTTTATGATGGAATGAGCACTAATGGTAAAGAGAAGTTCTCCTGTGGGGGCTACAATAGCTCTCTGGTTTATATCATAGCAAGCATGACATTTTCTAACAAACTTGGGGTAACTGTGGTTTTTTCGGAATATATAATAGGGTAATTTAGTGTCCCACAACCCTATATAATCAACCTCATCGATGAGCTTGTATTATAACCAACAATATACATCAAAATGGTCAAATTCTGAATCAGTCTCATGTATCTTGAAGTCTCTGTCAGCCAGGGCCACATGATCCAGGTCCACATGAGGGTGGACCATTGGGTTAAATGTTTCTTGTTCCTTCTTCTTCATAGGCATTACTACTCTCTAAAAATGAACTGAATATATTTTTTGCAGGTGCACAGAAAGGGATTAGAAGAAGAGGGGAATAACGAAAGGGAGCTTTGCTGATCATAATTGGAAATGGGGAGAAAAAGGGGACTAAAGAAGGGGGATTTCTATTTAAATATATAGACAATTGAAATATTTTTCTGCGCCTTGATTTGTAAAACCTTGAAATTCGATCATCTGTAAAAATAGGAACACTGGAGAAATGTCAACTTTGAAATAGGCGAGGAAGATTGATTTTTTAGAGTTATGGGGGTTTCCGTTGACATGGCGTGGGCTCGTTGGATAAACCTAAGAAATTAAATGCTTAATGGGCCTTTAGGCAGGAGAAGAAGTGATTTGGCAGACGTGACAAGAGTGGTAGTCATGACACAATGGGTATGGCGAGGGATTGACGGTCAATGACTTGGTTTTATCACGGTGGAAACTGCTTTTCGCAGGGGGTGTAGGCCGGTAAGCAGAATGGAGTGGGGGGTGCAAAAAGATGAGGGCTCGACAAGTAGTATATGGGACAGTTTGGGAAAATGCCCATTTCAACCCACCCCCCCCCCCGACGTTAAATTTCAGAGGATGAGGGGGGGCCAGAAATGATTGTGGACCATTGGATGAGATGGAGGGGGAAAAGATGAGACAGGAGATGGGGGGATTTTAGTGATGATGGGATGTGAGTGGATGGTGGGGTCAGGTAAATGAATGTTGAGTGGGGGTATAGTTTTGGGACTTTAGGAATCTAGGACATGAAATAATATGTCAAATAAATAAATTAATCCTGAAACTTAGGATATCCACTATTTTTTTATTTTCTTTCATAATAGGCGAATACAAGAAATCCATTGAATAATTCTTTGGGGTAAATTTCATGTTTCTGCATGTTTATTTCTGTTTCATTCTACCTACCCTTTAACTATTCTAACATTTTTTATCATTCTTTTGCAGGGTGCATTTAGGCTTGCAAACATAAAATCTCCTTCTTCTTTTTTATGAAACTTTAACCTACTCTATCCCTTATTCCTTCCATTGACTCAGATTAAAATGTTGAGTCAATTTCATTTCTACCTAACTACTGATCTGTCAAGATACAATCCTTATTTTCTTACCTATCCAACATAAATTTAAAATTTTTCAACCATGCTTAGACTATATGATTGAACATACTAATATAATCAACAATGGCATTTTTATTTGCAACACTTTCAATATTATTCTTTTTGGAGTTTTTCTTTCTTTCTCTTTTTTTTTTTCTTTTCTATTTTATTTATTCCTTTTTTCAATATACTCTCTTTTCTTTTCTTTTTTTCATATTATTTTTTGGAAATAATTTGAATATTGAAAATAAAACACAATATGAAATTGCAACTTTATGAAATACTCAATCACCTTGAGATCCTTTAATTTATAGGACCCTAATAGTGGCTCCAACTAGTAATGGGACTTCTCCTGGTGAAGTTTCAAGAACATAGATCTGTAGCCTTGAGTACTCCATTTTCTGCAAAGTATTCATCTAATTTCTTTTTCTATTTTAAGACAACTCATCAAACTAGGCTTAGGGACTTCTCCACGGGCTTCAACCTTTGCTAATGAATTATTCAAATCACAAAATATAAAAATGTGGTATTTACAATGATGAAAGAAAAACCTATATTCTTAAGAGAAATAATCTTTTAGCATCCTGCCATTGACATGACCTCCAAGTATCTCTGTTCCATCCAACTCTTTAAGAAAATATGAATTTTTCCTCTGAAAGTATCTATAATGTATGGAACTTGCCAAATATTGTCAAATTTTCCATGTTTACCTTTTTCTTCTCTTATAGAATCCCATTTCAAAACTTTGTCTCCTAGATTAAAATCATCAACCTTTTTTCTTTTATAAAAATTCTTCTTGATATTTTCTCGAATCACTTGAGTTTTGTTATAGACCTCTTCTCTGGACTGCTGCAACTAAATAGTTTTATTTATCCTTCTCTGTACATAATTTGGTTCATCTTGTATCTCCTAAATGATATTCATGACTAGAACTCCTAAAGAGGAAGGGAAAAATGCATCCATGCCACAGACCAATTGGTATGGAGACATGCCTATTTATTTTTTGGTCGTAAGTCTATCAACCCACAGTGCATTGACAAACTTGTTATGCCATAATTTCTTGTTGTCTTCCAAGAGATTTTTGATGATATTCACCAAAAATTTTCTTGAAGATTCAGCCAATACATTACCCTGAGGGTAATAGGCTTTTGAATGTCCCAAATTTTTGTGGTACCTATACAAAAATCAACCATTTTCTTGGACTAGAAGGCTGTAGCATTATCAATGATGAGTTTTCTAGGAAAACCAAATATAGAAAGGATATTTGTTTCAAGGAATATAATAATGACATAATCAGTGACATTCCTGGAAGGAGTGGCTTCTATCCATTTGGTAAAGTAGTCTGTGGCAGTATGAATCCACTTATGCTGGGCAGAGGATGGGGGATGAATTTCTCCAATGAAATCTAAACCCCATTGTTGGAAAAGGCTCTCAACAGAAATGGGCTTTAAAGGAAAGGGAAATTTTTTTCTCTTTCCTTAAAAAATTTGGCACTTGTGGTAGGCAGTTACCATCTTGTGGATGTTAGGAAAAAGGGTAGGCCAATAGAAACCAACCCTTGGGATATTATTGGCAGTGATTTTCCAATAAATATGGCCACCACAGTCACCTTCATGGAATTCCTGCATAACTTTATCTTCATCATATTTTAGCAAAAAATTGAGTAAAATACCTCCAACAGCTTTCCAGTATAAGACATTTTCTAGAATGAAAAATTTGACAGTTTTCAATTTTAGGAATCTAGCTTTAGTTTTGGGAAAACTAGGAGGAGAATTAAAATTAAATTAAACATATAATATATCTGCATACGAGGGAGAATTTAGGAATGCTTCGTCAATTAGTGGAGTTTCCAGTTCCCCTTGATCATCAAATGAATAAACCATGTTAATATCCAGTGCATAAAAATTTGATTCAGCCATCAATTTGGCTAATCCTTGCCCTTTCATCAATTTAGTAGGTCTGATTTCCAAACCATATTCCAAAATAAGAAAAATCCATTTGACTCTCTTTCCATCAGGACCATTTTGCATTAAAATGTCTTTAACTATTGCATTAGGCACATAAGCGATAATATGTGAATGTAAAATGTAAACTCTGAAATCCTTTAGTGCTTTAACTGAAGCAAAAGCTTGTTTTTCCATGATGTTGTATTTTAAAGACGCATCTCTCAAGGCTTTGCTAAAAAATGCTATGGGATCTTCATGTCCTTCACTGTTTTTCTACAATAATACATCAGCAATAGTATGTTTAGATGCAAAAGAAAAAATTATGAAGTCTTTGGTAAAATCCAGGCTGATTAGAACTGGAGCTTTTGCCAATGCTTTCTTGACTAGATAAAAATATTGTTTAGCTTCAATGTTCCACTTTATTTCTGAATCTTTTTAAATAATGTTGGTTATATTTCTCAAAATTTCTGCAAGATTGGGTATAAATCTCCTTAAAAAAATGATTTTACTAATAAAAGATTGAATTTCTTTGAGATTCCTAGGATGGTTGATTTTGAGTATACCATCAATCTTGATAGGATCAATTATAATTCCATCTTGAGAAATAATGTGACCCAGAAGCTTTCTTTCTTCAAGACCAGACAATGTTTTCTTGGGATTTAAGGAAATTCCAAGCCTTCTACATTTTTCAAAAACCCTTCTTAGATGTGCCAAGTGCTCTTCATCTGTTTTTGAATATACAGTAATGTCATCAATTTAGATCACAATGAAATGGAAAATTTCATCTGCAAAAGCAATGTCCATGGATCTTTGAAAAGTAGCACCAGCATTCATTAATCCAAAGGGAATTTTCACACACATGAAAGTCCCCCAAGGAGTAGTAAAGGATGTTTTTTTTTTATCGTCAGGATGCACTAACACTTGATTATACCCTGAAAAGCCATCTAACAAATAGATCCTACTGGAACCTACTACCTCTGCAATATGTGATTCATTTTTGGTAAAGGGCAGTTGTCTTTAAGGGATAATTTGTTCAAATTCCTCAAGTGAATGAAAAGTCTGATTTAACATGTTTTCCTTCTTGTAGGCACAATGTTTGATACTCATTTAGAATATCTAATTGCAACTATGATTTTGGATTCATACATTTCCTTGATTTCATTCTCAATCAAGGGCGTTAAGACAAGATTTATCCTACTCAATTTTTGTTTAAAAGTTTTTTGATCCTTCTTGATTGGAATTTTGTGTTGTATGATGATAGTATCATAATATTTTAGGTCCTCATAGCTCTAAGAAAATACATCTACAAATTCCTTAAATAGAGTTATATACCTTTTTTTTGAAACTATAAGCAGTGATTTTTACAGTTTTATGATTTTGGGGTTTTTTTCAGTACCTATGTTACACTCTTCAATGTTTTTCCCTGTTGGTTCCATTTTGGGTTCTTGGCCACATCATTAAAGTCAAAAAAATTTCCTAAATGAACAAGTCCTCTAGGCAGGATATTACCCTTGAGTTGAAGTACTTCGAATTCCTCTTTTTCTGGGTCTTTATGTATTTATGTTTTATGTACTATTTTATCAGCTGAAATATTTACATCAGAAAAAACAAATGGTTTATCTTTACTAATTTGTACATCAGTGTGACTGTCTTCTTCATAATCCCAGTCTATATTTCTATCCTCAAATTCATCTTCCGATTGTAAAAAACTCTTAATTTGTTTTTTTTGGAATCACAATTTCCGTTAGACCAAAACCTACAGGCATTAATATCCACTACAATTGCCAAAGTTAGGATCCATGAGAGGCGGTTAGTCCATGTCGCGAAACACACAGGGAGCGTTGAACCCAATGTCCAACAATCTCCCCCCAAACGTGAGTCGAGTGAGTTTCGAACTCGAGACCTGCCCCTCTGATACCACTTGTTGGAATCATGATTTTCCTTAGACCAAAACTCGTAGGCATTATTCTTCGTTACAATTTCCAAAGTTAGGATCCATGAGAGGTGGTTATTCCATGTCGTGAAACACACAGGGAGCATTGAACCCAATGTTCGAAAATTTTTCACTACTGAATACTTGCCAGTATCTCATATTATCAGGCACAGATGGATGATGTTTAACCTCTACTGTATATTTTTGTTTGGGTGAGGCAATATACATGTGTAAGCTGAAAAGGCTAAACCATTTTATAGGATATTTTGATTTCTTGGAATAATAACTAGATCGTATTCTTCAAATGTTCTTAAGAAATCAAGTACAACATTTCTATATGCTCTTAACCTAGGATTTTTTGTAGCATATTGTCCTTTTATTTGTTTTATGACTAATTTAGAATCACCATGGATAGAAATTCTCTTAGCTCCTAATATTTTCAGCAATTGTAATCCTAAGAGTAGGGCTTCATATTCTGCTATATTGTTGGTGCACTGAAAATTGAGTTTATAGGAGTGACCTTGTGCACAATTGTTTCTTGCATTATATACCCAGACACCTGATCCTGATCCTTCTTTGCCACATGAGCCATCTAAACTCATATTCCAAAGGGATTCATTTTCAGGGTCTTGTTGTACAGTTTGTATTTGATTGTCATATTTTTCTTTAAGATCATTTTATACATCGGTAACCTATGAATCAATCTCTCTAGCATTATAAAGAATTAAGGAGTCAAGGTTAGTATGGAAAAAATATAGAGGATAGTTGTGTGGTTTTTCTTGAATACTCACCATTTACATCATTAATGTTTCCATATATAGTATTTTTGGTTGACCAAACACTAGTATTGTAGCATAAGTCATATCCATTTGAAGGGTCCCTTGTAACTTTTCTCCCCATGAGCATGATAAAAGCATGCCATACTTAGGAGGGATGATAGGTACTACTATATCCATCACTAGAATTTTAGCTGGTATCTGAGTTAAAGTGGCATAAAGATCTTTGATAAGACATAGAAATCTAACTTTTATAGAATCAAATGAGTACAAATATTTATAAGGTCTAGTAATTTCAAGGCCAATATTCTCCATAACAACCTTTGGCATTAGATTATGTGATGCACTTGAATCCAACATGGAATTATGGAGAATGTTGTCATGAAAATTGAGACTAACATAAAATGGAGGAACACCTCCTTCTTGGGGTTTACCATAAACGTCTGGCCCAAAAAAAAGTTTAGGTTGTTCATCATTTAAATTAACAGTACCAGTAATTTCCCCCATTTTTAGTACCTCTAGGAACTTAGACCTATATACATTCTTGTTTATCAATTCAGTGAGAGGAATAGATATTTTTCAGTTTAGCAAGTTCGTTCTCAATGCTGAATGATGTTTGAACTTTGAGAAGATTTGAAAAATTAGTTCTTTCAACCACTACTTTTTGGGTAAATTCAGTTTGTTTACTTGTACTAGGGATATCAGTTTGAGAAATTTTGGCAAGGGTATCAACTATTCTCCTAGTAATGCTTTCTGTTTTTTTCTTTTCTGAATTGTTCACACTTTTCTTTGAATTTTCTGCTATTTTGTTGAGATCAGGTTAGAGACCTTTTCTGTCTAGTTTTCAGAATTATTTTTTGTTGGGATTATCAAATTTTTTCTTGCTTATAAGGTTATAATATCTATGAACCTACATGATAGCATTCTCAAATCCTTGCTTTTAATCATCAGATTCTTCATATTCTAATTCTGTCTGAGTCAAAGAAAATAATTCTTGTTCTTCTTCAGTGAGAAAAATAGAGTCGTCTTCATTAATTCCCATCAAATTTATCGGATTCTCTTCTACTTCCTCAACTATTCCTTCATCCTCATCAACATAATTCTCTTAGAATGGAGGCCTAATTTGTTGATATGGACCTCTTTTCTCTCTCTGTCTTATATGAGGAGGGTTTCTTCTAGGATTTTGATTTATGTTTTTAGGAGCTGGTTTATTTTCTCTAGGAATAGTTCTCTCATTTAGATTAATTCTCTCCATCATTCTCTCCACATTCCTAACCAATGAGTCAATTTTAGCATCATATGTGGAAGTTGAAGGTTCTTCTCTTATACTAACTCTTCCTTCAATTCTCATTCGATCTCTCTTTGTTAATAAGTTGGCTTCAATGCTCACTGCATCCCTCTACATTTCCTCTAATGTGGCAAAGTTTCTTTCCCTTAGCTGATAAGACATTTCTGGTTCAAAACCATCTGGGAATTTAACCAAGGCTAAACCTTGTGGTGGTTTTATATGAGCAGGTATTGCATTATATAAACTGTTGAATATGGTGCAATAATCCTGAACACTTTCAGTTGGGGCCCTTCTAATATTTTCATATTCAGATTAAATTTGAAGAGGGCTCTTTTTTACTTCCCACCTATTTAGGAATGTTTGAGGAAAGGCATGAATTTCATTGATACTGTTTGTAGGTAAAGCTTTAAACCATTTTCTAAATTCTCCGCTAAGACTATGAGCAAACATCCTTAAATTAACAATTTATTCATCTACCTCTTGAAGGTAAAAACAATCATTAATTTTGTCAACATGATGTTGGGAAGTTATAGGACCACCTCCATCATATAATGTAATTTTAGATTGGTAATCCTATGGCATAGCTTCCAAACGTGCTGGCAACACCAATGGGGCATATCTAGCTGCCATGATTGGTGGAGGTGGTGGAGGAATATGGACAATGGATGAAGTAGGATGGATGATGGGAGGGGATGTAGGTGTTAAGGTTTGAGTACTCTTATAAGGAAAGATAAAAGAAGTGGTGGGGATTATGGAAGCAGTAGGACTAGCTAACTTAAGATGAGAAGTCTGAGAAGTAATAGAGGAAGTTGCTATAGTTAATGGAGTTAATTCCATTGATTGTTGAAGGTAAGCATCATCAACACTTGAACTAAACTATGTTAACAAATATTGGAGAGTTTCAAAATCCTGGAGAAGCTGAAGATCAGATTGAATTTTTGAATAAGCTTCCCTTACTGGAATTTTTTGTAGAATTGATGGATCAAATACTGTCTGGTCTATCCAATTCTCAGATTTAGTACTGAATAAACCTTGTTCAAATTGTAAATCAAACTGAATTTCTTGTAAGGCGACAAATTTTTCATTGAGGGAATTTTCTCTGTGAAGAAATCTGCGACTTGTTTGGCTCTCAGTTCTAGGATTTTTTCTTAAAATTTTCTCAGGATTGTCCAATATAGTAGGAGGATTTGGATCGGGATGGGATCTAGTAGAGATTATTTTAGGAGCCAGAATTCAGATTAGAAGCATAGACAAACTGACTATTTTCAACTACTAAAAGAAGCCAATCTTAGAAAATACTTCTATCATACAATGCTTTTAACCAGGTTTTTTGAATTCGAATGAAATGACAAATATTTTTTTCAGTTAAGTTCCCCGGTATGGTCGCCACTATGCTATCATTCTATAATTTTAAGATTGGAAAGAATAATTATATAGGACAACCTCAAAACCACTTTGGAGCCTAGGATCTAGCCCTCCTAGACTCAGAGAGGGATATTTCTTTTAGATTTAGGTTTGTTTTATGATTATGATATTAGGCTAGTTATAATGATTGTAGGGGTTTATTTTTGATTGATTGTTTGGTTGGATTAGAATATCTGCTTAAACTAATTCCATTTGGATATGGAGTCATAAAACACTGGGCTGTTGCATCAAATTTTCAAGAGCATTCACAAGGCAAGCTAACTATGCTTACTGGATCTTAAAACTTAATGAGTTGTGAGATGAAAGAAAAAGTGAATTCGGTAGTGGTTAAAAAGAAATTCAGAATTTCTTAACCAGACTTCAAAATAAAAACATTTATATTCTAAATACAGCTAGAAATAAGGTGCTATTACAACAATTCTTAATATTCAAATTTTTTTTTTACAATTAGATTTAAATGATGCACTTATGGAAAAAAAATGGAAAACATTAACACATAAAAGAAAAAAAATCACTAGATAAACATAGCTCAATTATCTTGCAAAAGGTATTTTATTATTGATGCTCCAACTCCAAAAATACAATGCTCCAATAGAAAATTTTTACAATCTAGGGTCCAACCCTTGATACTCATAAGGAATGCAACATTTAACTAAAATATACAATGATTTCCGTATCTACATAGGCAATCTGTTATTACTTACAATAATAATCAAAATTTGACAAGTGTGATCGCGAAGTGAACACGATGGAATAACTTTGACATCTAGCCCTATTCTTCAGAAATTCGTTGCTGCTTGATTTGATCTGTTGTTGTGCTGGTAGATTTGGGTGATCTGATGCTATGCTGATCTGGCTGATACGCTGATATGATGATTTGCTGATGTGGTGGCCTTCACCCTTCTTGTTAGTCACACAATTTTTCCCATTGTTGCTCATTTGTAATCTTGATCCTGATTAGCTTTCGATATATCTCATCTGTCTCTCCGAATTTCACAAAATTTGGCCTCAACACAAAAATGTGTTTAATTTCATGCTGGATGAATATATCGTTGTCCATGGCTTCAAGGAATGATCTTCCAGTCATTGATCCTTTAAGCCCTCCAAACTTGGTTGTGTCCTTGGCAATGTCTTTCAGCTTCTTCATATAGTCTTATCTAGGCATAAGCTTATCATTTATTACAAACAATGAGGGTAAAACTCTTTTGGTTAGTGGCTCGATTTTGTTAAAGAATCTAGTGACACCAACTTCTAAATTGTGGCACTTTTCCTCTAACTATGTGACCAAGATTTTCTTATTGGGCACCTTCTTGACTTCTAAAATTGTTCTTGTTCTGTCCTCAACTCCAAGTGCCTCCAATTCGAATCTGTTCTTGGACTTTAAAAGTCCGATAATGTTATTTTTTGTCTCAGGCATCCCTGCAAGCTCCTTGGTTGCTTTTTCTATGACATCATTTACCTGTTCAATCAGTTCTTTTTCTTCAAATATGATTTGAATAAAAGGCCATATTTCATTCATGGAATCTAGTATGCTTTTCCAAATGATCTCATTTTCCTGGCCAATGGTCTGAACAATGGAAGCTTCACTTTCTTCCTTTATCAATATTTCAATATGCTTTTTGGCTCTTTGTATTTCTATTTCATGTGCATTATCAAACCTTACCTCCAGATCCTTCAAGGTATTGATTTCTGCTTCTAGTTTTTTGATCTCCTCTGTTTGTATGGACATATTCTCCATGGCTTTAGCCAATTGTATGTACCACTTGATGTTCCTGTAGTTGTTGTAGTATTTGTAGGGATGAATGCAATAGGAACAACATTTGAAGGAACAATGGCCATATCTGCTGCATTTTCCTTTTCCTTGACCAATTTCTTCATCTATGTCTCCATTTTCTCCTACTATGATGACTGCTCCATTATTAGCTTCACCATCTCTTATTTTTGTGCTTCATTATCCTCTATGTCTTTTGTGAGAGGGTCTTTAGTAGCTGAAATTTTAAGCTACTTTCTTAGGGCAACTATATCTACATTTTTTTTCTTCAGGACCTCCTCCACTGCATCTACCTTTATTGGATCATACCCAAATTTACCACTAAATCCTCCAAGAATTTAATTATGGTATCCTTTGCCATAGAACAAATATTCTCCATCTTGAGTTGTGAATTAATATTGGCCAATGATACGTGAAATTTAGATAGGCTCATTGCAATGCTTATGAAGGTAGATAAGATCATCTCTCTATTCTGACTGTGCATCTCCATCTGATCTATTGGATGGATGTCTCTGACATTAAACTCAAAAATTTTATGCTTGATATCTGCAGGTGATTTTGGCTAAGAAATACGGGCTTCTAAGAAATCCATTCTCATATTTCCTTTCTCTGAGTCAAAGGCTGATAAAAGCCTTCTTTGTGAACTGTTGGTATTCTTCTAAAACTGGTTGTTGGTGCTGGTCTTCGATATCTCATTTTTTCTCTTAATCTCCCTAAAGGTGTCATAAATTGTATCCTCCTTTTCTCCTATATAAGCAATAGATGTAGGTGTTTGAAGATTTTTCTGCTAAAATGGAATTGTGGCTAAAGATGTAGAAAATATAGTTTGGCCACCTACTAGAGAAGAACTAGGAGAATCTCTTAAAGTTATGACTGTTTTTTTCTCTGTTTCCTTGCTTTGATTTATGACCATCTGGATTGTTGCTCTCTTTAGTTATTTCATTTTGAATTCTCTGCTAGATGTATCAGTCTCCAAAGTGGACTTATCATCTCTTGGAATCTTTCCTATTGCGTCTTTGTCTTGCTCTTTTCCCCTATATTCCTTGTCTATATTCCGCTTTTCTTGTGGAGTATGGGTATGTATGATTGAGGATGAAATCACCTGCTCTTCAGCATCTTCCAATGTATTTTCTTCCCACTCTATCTTTTTCATGAACTGCTCAATTTCAGGCCTGTGGGTGTGGATATATGCAACTGATTTATTTCCCACCCTCTTCTTAGAGATGTTGCTCAATGGGTCATAAGGACAAGTGAAGTTGTGTGTGAAATTCATGTCCTTCAACATCATGTCAGACTCCTCTCCGGCTGCTTGGCTATTGTAAATGAAAGGACCAATTTGGGACTTGATCCTAAATTAAGACTTCTTTTTGGCAGATACAAAGTGTATCTCATCTGCATTGATCATCTTCCTGAGTACTCCAGGGTAAAGATCCTCATGGGGAGGAAATTTGGAAGCTTGTAAGGGGCTAACTCACACCCATAAATTCTGAGCTCTATGTAGTTCTGGTAGAAGTACTAGTCTCTAGTTCTTACTTGTTATGATAGCGGCATGATCTTCTTAATCTTGTCATTAATCCTTGGTTCCATTGTGCTACTGAGGATGCCCATTACTGGATGCACAAATGCTTCAAAAAATATTTTGTAGGTGTAATCCTTTTGTTCCTTCATCGGTATCATTGTACAGAAGATGATTGATTGAGTTTGGGAGTCTTCATTCACTTTTCTCATTGTAAACTAGAACCTACTTGCTTGAAAATATACAAACATGTAAACTAGGACTAAAGTGTATTTAAACACTTCCTCTATGTGAAATTTGAGAAATTGGTCATGAATGGAATCTTCCAAGAATTGACTAAAATTAAACATAATGAAAGGATTAGACTCTGATGAAAGTATGGACATGAAACCTATCATTTCCTCATCTATCCACTGATTTGAATGATATCCTAACAAGTATGAAAGGACTGTGACAATGTGTTGGGTCCTATCAGGTAAAGTAGAAGAGAGATATGGAGGATTATTTTTGGGAAATGGAGTGTCTGTAACCATGAATAACTCTAGTATTTTGGCTCTGCTGAAAAAATCCAACTTTTGGTATAAGTATCTGAGGGCTTCATATGAAAAAGGTATGGTTTCTTCAACAACAGGAGCTTGCATCATTTACATGATGGGCTGAGCACTAATGGATAAAATAAATTCTCCTGTGGGGGCTACAACAACTCTCTGGTTTATATCATAGCAGGCATGACATTTTCTAACAAACTCGGGGAAACTATGGGGTTTTGGGAATATATAATAAGGTAATTTAGTGTCCCACAACCCTATATCATCAACCTCATCGATGAGCTTGTCTTATAACCAACATTATACATCAAAAGGGTCAAATTCTGAATCATTCTCATGTATCTTGAAGTCTCTGTAAGCTAGGGCCACATGATCTAGGTCCACATGAGGGTGAACCATGGGGTTAAATGTTTCTTGTTCCTTCTTCTTTGGAGGCATTAATTCTCTCTGAAAAGAAACTGACTGTGTTTTTTACAGGTGTGCATAAAGGGAGTAGAAGAAGAGGGTGAATAAATAAAGGGAGCTCTGCTGATCAGAATGGGAAATGGGGAGAAAAACGGGACTGAAGAAGGGGGATTTATGCTTAAATCTGTAGAGAATTGAAATATTTTTCTTCTCCTTGATCTGTAAAACCTTGAAATTCGATCACCTGAAACAATAGGAACACTGAAGAAATGTAAACTTTGAAACATGCGAGGAAGTTTTATTTTGTAGAGTGGTGGGGTTCCCGTTGACATGGCGTGGGCCAATTGGGTAACGACCTAAGCATTTAAATTCTTATCGAGCCTTTAGCCGGGAGCAGAGGTGATTGGGAAGACATGACAAGAGTGGTCATCATGTCGCAACGGGTATGATGGGGGATTAACGGTCAATGTCCTGGTTTTGTCATGGTGGAAACCACTTTTCGCAGGGGGTGTAGGCCGGTAAGATGAATGGAGTGGGGGGGTGGGGGTGCGAGAATATGAGTGCTCGACATGTAGCAAAATGGACGGTTTTGGGAAACTTCCCATTTCAGACCCCCTTCCGACGTTGGGGTTCAGAGTAGTGAGTGGGTGGGGGGGGGGGGGGGGGAATGATCGTGGACCTGTTGATGAGATGGAGGGGGCAGAGATGAGACATGAGATGGTGGGAGTTTAGTGATGATGGGACGTGAGTGGATGGCGGGGTCGGGTAAATGAATGTCAAGTGGGGGTATATTTTCGGGACTTTAGGACTTTAGGACTTGAGGAGCTGACATAATATGTCAAATAAATAAAGTAATCCCAAAACTTAGGATATCCACTATTTTTTTTATTTTCTTTCATAGCATGCAAATACAATAAATCCATTGAATGATGATTGGGGTAAATTTCAAGTTTCTGCATGTTTATTTCTCTTTCATTCTACCTACCCTTTAACTATTCTAACATGTTTTATCATTCTTTTGCAGGGTGCATTTAGGCTTGCAAACCCAAAATCTCCTTTTTTTATGAAACTCTAAACTACTCTATCCCTTATTCCTTCCATTGACTCAGATTAAATTGTTGAGTCAATTTCATTTCTACCTAACTACTGATCTGTCAAGATTAAACTTTTTGGAATATCCTTATTTTCTAACCTATCCAACAGAAATTTAAAATTGTTCAATCATGCTTAGATTGTATGATTGAAAAAAATAATCTAATCAACAGTGGCATTTTGATTTGTAGCACTTTCAATATTATTCTTTTTGGGGTTTTTCTTTCTTTCTCTTTTTTTTTTCTTTTCTTTTCTATTTTATTTATATCTTTTTTCAATATACCCTCTTTTCTTTTCTTTTTATATATATTTTTTTGGAAATCATTTCAATATTGAAAATCATACACAATATGAAATTCAAACTTTATGAAATACTCAATCACCCTGAGATCCTATAATTTATAGGACCCTAACACAATGATTACTGTAGAAGCAACTAGCCACAAGTTTGAGTTTTATGTTGTGAGGTGTTTTCCAATACACAAATCCGAGGTATGTGCACAGATTCGAGATGACACGTACCTGAGGAATGTGCTCAAATTTGAGCTCCACAGGATGACACAAATCTACTATAGGTGACCGAGCTTCCAAGGGTGACACAACTTTGAGATGATGAAGGTGTCCGAGCTCTACAGGACCAAAATGAATTTATACAGATGGTAGCATTGTTTTATCATAAAATAAGGTTTGAACTGT
Organism: Pinus albicaulis; assembly: GCA_034641835.2. Classification (NCBI taxonomy): domain Eukaryota; kingdom Viridiplantae; phylum Streptophyta; class Pinopsida; order Pinales; family Pinaceae; genus Pinus; species Pinus albicaulis. Next base: position 1,167,879,117 of record CM076578.1, read on the forward strand.
TATTAATACCACAGGTTTGTGATCTATCACAAAGGATACACCGAAATCCTGGTCCAATATTGTAATTCCAATATGAACGAGATTCTGTATTACTGATCCAAAGTCCTATAGCTTATCAGAGACTGTAATTTCGAAATTCAAACAAGCACAAGGTGCTGACCCAAGATGTATATCATGAGTTCTATGGTAGTAAAATGATTGTCACAGGTCTGAGAGTTATAGTTATGTGTCACAGATCCAAGGGCACAACCCTTTCTCATAGGTCTAAGGGTAAAACTCCAATCACATATTTTAACCCAAAAAATATCTTCAAATTTGATCTTCGGCCTCCTTCAATTCATGAGTTGTGAACTTGTATTATCCTCTGAATTTATCTTCACTGATTGATGATAAAAAAATGAACAATTCGAACTTATATTTATATTAATTCTGGCTTTCAAATGAAGGGACACATCCCTTGACCATGAAGCTAATTTGTTGCATAGGCTCATGTTGGCTAGGGAAATAATATGAGATATTGTCTTAAAAATTCATTTTATTCTAGACTAAGAGGAGTTAGGGGCCAAGTGATGGCTCATTATAAAGGGGAAAGAGTCCTCTATAAGTTAGTAAAGGAGTCACTATAATATGATTTCTTCAATATGTCAAAAAATAATTTTCTTGATGATTGTTAAAGATTTTATAGTATAGGCCTTGGGATTTTTTAGGATTATTCATGCATAAGGACATTGGGACTAGGATGAGGGTAGGGAATATTCATTAGGGCTCCAAGTGTGGTCTCAAAAAATCATCCATGTCATCGAGTGTGTTTTTATTCCCTTCAATGTACTCATATTGACATCAATGACAATTATTGACTAATAATATCCCCTTTGAAATCAATGGAAAATGGGGTGTCCAAGTACTCCCCCTATAAAAGTGTTTCTTGTCATTTTGCTCCCCTTTTCATGAGCTCGTACCTATGTTGATGTGTTTTCTTAACGCAATGTAAGAGAAATGACCCACATATTTGGTGAATATATTCGAATGCTTCTCATGGTAGGGGTTTTGTGAAGATATTTGCAATTTTTTCCTTTGTATTGACGTATTCCGATATGATATATTTTTTAGCAACTTATTCTCGGATAAAGTGGTATTTGATTGGAATATGTTTTTCCTTCGAGTGCATTACCAGATTCTTCGAAAGACTACTGGTGTCAGTGTTGTCACAATAGATTATGATTGGTTGATTAGTCTCTATGTTGACATATTTCAATGCTTCCTTCATCCACAATATTTGTGTACAAAAATATACAATACTTATATATTCTCAGTTGTGGAGAGATATATAGAAGATTGTTTTTTTCTGAGCCAATATACAAGATAATCTCCTATGAAGAATTAATTTCCACAAGTACTTTTTTGATCATCTACACTTCCAACCCAATAAACATTAGTGTAAGTTGTCACGGTCAGAGTTTTGATTTTGGGATACCATAGGCCAAAATTAGGAGTACCTTTCAAATATCTAAGAATTCTTTTCACATCCAATAAATGAGTTTCCTTAGGAGATTATTGAAACTTTTGCCATCATTCCTACTTCTTGCTTAATATCGGGTCATGAGGTAGTGAAGTGTAGAATAGCTCCAATTATTGACATGTAAAAAGTTTCATCCATTGAAGGGGATTCAACATCTTTGCTTAATTTGCAATCTGTAGTCATTAATGTGCTCATAGGAGCACATTCTTCCATCCCATATCTATTAAGCATGTCTTTAAGATATGTTTATTGGGATATGAACTTACCTGCATTAGTTTGAGTTACTTGTAGTCTAAGAAAGTAATATAGCTCACCAATCATAGAAATTTCAAACTTAGAAATATTTTGAGCAAATTCTTGACTCATCTCATCATTGTTGTCGACAAAAATTAGATCATCAACATATACAAGAGTAACCAACAATTTATTTTTGTCCATATTCATGTAGATATTACTTCCTACCACCCCATTTTTGAAGCCTTTTTGTTGTAGATAATGATCCAATATTGTGTACCAAGCTCTAGGAGCTTTTTTCAATCCATATAATGCCTTTTTCAACTTACATACAAAGTATTTTCCTTCTTCTAGATAAAACCCTTTCAGTTGCTCCATGTAAAATTCTTCCTTTAGATCACCATTTAGAAATGTTTATTTCACATCCATTTGATAAACTTTGATTCCTTTTTAACAAGAAAATGCCAAAACAATTCTTATAGATTCCAACTGATATATAGGGGAAAATGTTTCTTCAAATTCAATTCCTTCAATTTGTGATTATCATTTACAAATAAGCCTTGCCTTCTTTCTGATGATCTGTCCATCTTCATTCATTTTTTTCTTGAGCACCCACTTGGTTCCAATTATATTTTTATCTTTTTGACAAGGTAAAAGTTCCCATGTTGCATTATTTTCGATTTGAAACATTTTTTATTCCATAGCTTCCACCTAATTAGGGTCTTTACTAGCTTGAGAAAATTTTTCTAGTTCTACAATGGATAGTAAATCAACATCATATTTTCTTAGTGTAGTTTTCATCATTCTTCAGGTTTGTATTCTAGCATATACATTACCAATAATATGTTCTTATGGATGGTTCTTTTGGAGGAATTTTACTTTTGATGGAGTTTGAGATGGTTCCTTTTGATTTTCTTGATCATTTTCTTCCTTTGTTGACTCTTCTTCCAATTCTTCAAAAATGGAGTCTTCTTCATGGACTTCAATTAATTTTTCTGGAAGTGCTTTGCCAATATTTACATCAATGCTTCCCACTACCTTTCGTAGTCGATTATTGTAGCATTTGTATGCTTTTCTCCTTCTAGAATATCCAAGAAATATTCCTTCATCAACATGAGAATCAAACTTGCATGGTGAGTTATCATTGATCTTCATAAAGCATTTTTCTTCCAAATATTCTAAAATATTTCACCGCAGAAAGTCATCCATTATATAATTCATATTGAGTCTTGTCATTATTTAGTCTTAGTTTAGCTCTATTCAAGGTGTATATTTCTGTCCTGACTGCTTCACTCCAATACTTGGCCTGCAAATCAATTGCTAGTAACATTGTTCTTGCCATTTTTTTACAGTTTTGTTTCTTCTTTCTACAACTCCATTTTATTTAGGAGTTCTAGCTACCGATATTTCTCTTTTGATTCCATGTATTTTACAGAACTCATCGAATTCCATTTAAGTGAATTTTCCTCCTCTATTTTTTCTAAGACACTTGATTCTTTTTCATTTTATACAAGGGCTTTGAAATTCTTAAAACATTCAAAAGCTTCAGATTTAAATTTTATAAATAATACCCACATCATTATAGTATAGTCATTCACAAATAGAGCAACATACCTTTCTCCTAGTAGAAATGGAGATATGGTTGGTCCACATAAATATGCATGTATGATCTCCAAGGGTTTTGATGTTGAGAACTCCTTAGTCTTGATAAAAGTTCTAGTTTTCTTTCGATCTTGACATGGGCCACACACAACTTGTTTTGGCTTTATAATTTTTGGAATATCCATCACTGCACTTTTTTTTCTTATATTAACCAATTTTATGAAGTTTAGATGTCCCAATCGTTTGTGCCATAACCAAATTTCATTTTTTCAACTCATATATCATTTTTCTTCTTGAATTTTACTCAAAATGTATACATTATCAGGTGTTCTTACTCATTTTCCTGCAAGTTATCCTGGAGAGGATTTTCTTATCTCACAGCCTTTAGTACTAAAGATAACATTATTTCCTTGGTCACAAATCTGGCTAACACTTAGAAGATTATGTTTGATCCCTTCCACCAAAAATTCATTTTGTGCTTTTACCTTTCCATTAACAAGAGAAACTGTCCCTTTCCCGAAAATTTTAGCAAATCCACTTCCAAAGGATACATTTCCATCCTTTTTGTTTATTGAGATAAACTTATTTTGGTCACCTATCATATGTCTTGAACATCCACTATCCACAAACCATTTATTTTCATCACTATGTGCACATAAATCTAGGCCACATTTATCTGTAGTGGGTTCCTCTTTATTCAACTCTTCCCTTTTTGATATAAATTGACAATTTTTTGCATCATGGTCAAAATAATTGCATTTTGAGCATAATAGATCATACTTAGCCAAAGGATCAAATGAATTATAGGTCTTGATTTGACCTTGTTATTTTAAGCTTCATGGCATGCTTTGATAATTTATCATATATCTTGAGCTATTATCCCTATAAGCCTTGCAATTCTTACATTGATGACCAAAGTTTTTACAATGGAAACAACAACCAAGAAAGATAGTTTGATACCTATTAGGATAGCCTTGGCTTCATGTAATATTATTCCCTGGAGATAGATTTCCTTCATTCCTTGGGTTTTTGTAGGTGGACCTTTGTCCTTGGTGGAAAGACTTCTCTTTTGGACAATTGCAAAGGATGTCAACACAACTTCTTTGGATTTTCATTGACATCCTTGTTTGAACTTGATGATTCTCCTTTGAAACCAATTCCAGTATTATGATGTTGAGGTTTTTGAGTATTAAGGATGTCATCAAGAGTTTAATAGCTTTTCCAAATCTTATTGACCTGATTCAACTCTTTCCTTAGAGAGACAATTTCAGCTTAACGTTTTTTGCATATTTCTTCTCTTTCTTTTAGTTTGTTTTTTGAATAATTTCTCCTTCCTTTTTTCTTCTTCCTTTTATACTTTGAGAGAAATGACCTTGTTCCTTAATTTCTCATTTTCTTTAATGGAACTCATTAGTAATTCATCCACATTTCCTTCATATTAATTTTCAAAATCATCATCATTTGTAAATGGCATGAACAATACTTCACTTCTTTCAGCATAGTAATCTTCTTCATCGCACTCATAATTATCCCTTTTGAGTAGAAAGTTATTTTTAGTTGATTTTTTCTTTGTAATAAAGAATTATTCTTCATTACAGTCATTTTTTTTAGAGAATAAATTCTTCTTATTTCACAATTTCTTTTTGAACATCCTTATTTTATATTCGTTTTCATCATCACTATCATGTTTATGAGGACATTTTGCAGCATCATTCCTTTCTTCCACACTTGAAAAAAATGACAGGACACCTACCTTTGAGATGGGACCCTTTCCTTAGTTTCCTTATGAATTGTGCTAGTTCTGTTTCAGTATCAGAATCATCACTGCTATAATTACAATTTTTTCCCTTTCTTCAATGATCTTGAAGCCTTGAATGTAGCTTCCTTGGAATTTTGGGTTCCTTTTCTAACTTCATATGCAATGATAATCCCATGAAGTTCACCCAATTTTAGAGTATCTAAGTCTTTTATTTCTTCTATTGCACTTACTTTGGAATCAAACCGTTTCGAAGGAAAAAGGCTGCAATAACTTCTTTGTCATCCATCTTAAGACTCTCAAATTTTCTTCTATGAGTTTTGATTTTTTCCTTATTGACCTTAGAGTCTCCATCATAGATAGAAATAAGGTTTTCCCACATTTCCTTGGCAGAATCACAGTTCATCACTTTTGTAAATTCTAAATCATAAATTCCACTCGTATTGGAATTTAGTGCTTTGGAATTTTCTATATAAAATTTTCTTTCATCCTAATCTATTGTAGGAGTAGGTGGAACTTTATATCCATCGAAAATTGATTTCCATACTTCAGTTCCAAGAGATATTAAATAGAATTTCATCCTACGCTTCCAAATGCCAAAGTTTGTTCCATCAAATTGGGGGATTTTTCCTGAATCCTGATTCTTCATTGTGACTTAAGGATCCTTCTTCCAGTTGTTAGGATGATTATGAAGAAGTTGGATCTGATACCAATTGTTGGAAATACTGAGAGGGTGGTGAATAAATATTTATTTTCAATTTTTATTTTTACCAGTTAATATTCTTCACAATTATAATTATGAAATGAATAATAAGAAATTTATTAGGAACAAGTGAGGACACCAGTCCTATTTTTACAAAAGTTTGAGTACAATGATGTATGAGGCATCCAACCTATTGCCAAGATCCAACTTGGGATTTTTGAGGCTCCAACCTCTAGGGCTCTAACCCTTCAAATTTATAACAAATAGAGTGTATGAGAGACTTAATTCAAAAATTGATCATCTTCTCCAAAGTAGTCTTCAACGGTTATTCATAAAGTAAACACAAGGGTCCTTCTATTATGCTACAACAATGCTTTAATACAACATTGTTCAAGAAACTTTATTGCTTCTTCACCAAGAACCTTTAATGTTCTTGTTTATCAACTTTCACCATTCATCATAGGAATCTAAACAAATATGAGATCATTTCTCTGATTCCCTCACAAGTCCAAGCTTAAGAAGGATTGAGTCTGAAACCCTTCACTAATGTTTAGATGTATCACCATAGATAACATACAAATATTAGTTTTGAAGCTGCACTAGAAGACTATCCACACAATGATTATTAGAGAAGTAACTAGCCACAGGGTATGAGTTTTATGTTGTGAGTTTCTATCCAATACATAGATATGAGGTATGTGCACAATACAAGATGACAAATACGTGAGGTATGTGCTCAAATTTGAGCTTCATAGGATGACATAGATCTACTATAGGTGACCGAGCTTCCAAGGGTGACACAATTCTAAGTTGCTGAAGGTGTCCGAGCTCTACAAGACCGAAATGAATTTATACAGATGGTACCATTTTTGTACCAAAAAATAAGGTCTAAATTGTTATTAACACCACATATTCGTAGTATATCACAAAGGAATACACCTAAACCCTGATCCAAGACCATAATTCCAACAGGCCTGAGATTCAGTATCACTGATCCAAAGTCTTGTAGATTATCGCAATTTGGAAATTTAAACAAGTCAAAGGTGCTGAATTGCTGATCTGTATGAGATCTTAATGTAAAAGTTCTTGAGGATGTGCTTGCAAGTGTTGAATTTAAGTTTTTGTAGGATTTTATGTTAATTTTTATACACATAAAGAATGAATTAAAACTCTGAAAATGGAGAAAACAACATACAAATACACTATAAAAATAACCACAACATAGCAAGTGATGAAAGGGTTCACCTCTCCTGGGCTACGTCTCCTTGGTCCAGCTTCCAATGGCTTGGCCCTATATCATTATGCTAAAAAATGGTGGTTACATACATTTACAGTGCTTAAATGGCTTCAAAACTTGTTCCATTAGCTTCATAACTATAAAAATGCCTATCTAGTATCTTTCTGGTCCAAAATTGGTCAAAAATTGAAGAATTTATGAGCCTCCCTAGCTTTGCTACTATTCGCTCTACAAATTCCCAAAATTATGGAGCCATTCCACAAATTCACCCCATAATCCGCTAACAGAGTGCAAATTTTGCGGAATTCTGGGCGAAATTTTGGGGCAGTTAAAACGCCCAATAACACCATAAATATGAATTTGTAACCATAAGATATGGTTTAATTAAAAAAAAAACTAATTGAAAATTTTGGTCGGCTCCGTTGCGTCGCACCGTTGGTCCTAAGCCTTTGGTCATGTGTTATGCATATATGGGGGGGCAGGGCTAAGCCCTAGCCCCTTACCCCAAACCTCTACCTATGTTACACTTAGATATAGGTGGCTACCTATGATTTAACAAGGATTGTGGTAGCCCATGTGGTTAAGTCGTTGTGATGTTATGAGGGAGGTCCTACAGTCGATTCCTGCAGAGTTCAGCTTGATACTTAACCATATTTTCATGGCCCTCATGCTGCCATGTGCTGGCCTCTAGTTGGGCCATGCAGAATCATGTGGTTGGCCACCAACCAACCAACACAAAATGACAAACCAACACTATTCATGGCTTGCCATGTGTCAGGTTATGGTAGGCCCCCCCAAAAAATGAATTTAAACCAATCAAAAGAGGCAACGTGTCAGCCTGCCACTAACCCAAAATTTTTCCTAGTAAGCTGTCATTTTTGAAAAAAATTCCTATTTGGGAAAACAAGCAAAACTTGTTTCCGGGACCATACGGTGTCAATTTTCCGAAAAATGAGTTGCGCCAGATTCGATACAATGAGATATACGTGGTCATTCAGGCTCCACACCATTCAAACAAATTTAATTTTTGAGCATATTTTTTAGCACCTAATCACTCCTCCCCACTGGAAGCTTTTGGACCCCTAAATATCACTTTAAGTTGTTCAATAGATGAGGGTGCAATTCCCTCACCTTTTAAATCTTGTTCCATTTGGCTTTTCTGGGATTTTTTCCTTTGAGCCCCACATGAAGGTACTCCACATTAGCTCGTTTTGAAGATCTTGTTCTTCTATCAATAATGGTGTCTTGTTGTGGTTGATCAAGGTATTCGAGAGAAAATTACTCAATGGAAGGAATATGAACATTCTCTCCTTGATATTCAATGAAAGGAGGCTCATACAACCTTAAGTTCCCAAGATTAACAACAACATAAATTTTCGTATATGAAGGAAAATCCAACCTGGAGGCATTATCACCAATCTTTTCTAAAATTATGAATGGACCATATTGAATTGGTTTCAATTTTTTACTTTCTCCTTGAATCCTTTCATTGCTAATGTGAAGCCAAAATTCATATCTGACTTGGAAATTATAATCTACATGATACTTATCGTGTCTTTTTTTGTAACTGACTTGAATATTTTCTAGGTGTTCTTGAACTTCTTGATGTACCAATTGGATTTTTCAATTAACCTTTTAGCTTTGTCTATGTCACTGTGAACATCAATAGAAAAATCATTTCCAAAACTGAAATCCAAAGGAGATTTAGGCAAGTATCTCGAACATGCCTCAAATGATGATGTTTAAGTTGAAGAGTGTTTGGCTCGGTTGTAAGCATGATGAATATAGTGAAAATGTTCATACCACAACTTAGGATGCTTGATGAAATAACCTCGAGGAATATGTTTCACCATCCTATTCACCACCTCCATTTGACCATCTTTTTATGGATGAAATTCTGCTCTTTTTCAATTTGGTGTGCATGAATCACCACATGATTGACCAAAAATTCCCAACAAGGTGAGAATATCGATCACTAACAATGGATGTGGGAAATCCAAAATTCAACCATACATTCTGAAAGAATAACTCAGCAGTTTTTTTAGTTGTAATTTTATTTCTACATGGAATCAAAAAACACATTTTTCTAAACATATCCACAACTGCAAAAAAGATAATCATGATTCCTTTTTGACATAGGAAGATCTCCAGAAAATTTCATAGAAACACTCTCCCATGGATGAGAAGGTACTAGAAGTGGTGCATACAATCCTAACTTTATATTGCTAAGCTTACTGACAACACATAATTAATAAACCTCTAATAAAATGTGACACACTTTCAAGAATACGAGGCCAATAACAATACCTCTCTAGATGTGCCATTGTCTTACATACATCGAAATGACTAACAATAAATGAAGTATGCAGTAGAGGAAATTTTAGCCTAAAAGTGCCCCTGAAAATTTCATGTAATAATATGTAAACCAATAAAAATCCTTTAAATTTAAAAAGAGGTACATGTAAATATTTTGGAGGGAAAAGAAGATTTTTTTTTTTTAATTTTTTTTTTTTTGAAGTATAATTTTTTCTTATCTCGCTATAGGTTTACTTAAATTTCAAGTGTATACACTTGTTGGATGCGTAATTAAATTCCACATCCAACGAGTACCCATTGTGCATAGTTTTGAGAAGACCCACATTGATAAAAATTGCAAATACATTAAAAAATCGTGTTGGTTTTTTAATGTATTTGCAATTTTTATCAATGTGTATCTTCTCAAAAGTATGCATAATGGGTACTTGTTGGATGCAAATTTAATTCTGCATCCAACGAGTGTCTACATTTGAAATTTGAGTAAACCTATAAGGAGATAAGCCAAAAATACAATTAAAAAAATAGTTTTATTCTTTTCCCTCCAAATTTCATAACTCTTATTTTATTATTTTAACTATTATTTAATGATTTTTCCTCAGGAGGCCCTTTTAGGCTGAAATTTCCTCTAATGTGCCTCTCTTATAATGTTGACTCTTTCTCCATGTGGAATACACAACTTACCAAGATGGTACAAAAAGTTATCATGCATGTGATAATCCAATTCCTCTACTTGGTTTCGTTGACTCAAAGTTGCATATACATCTTGAAAAACACTATATAAAGCATATTGTTCAACATAGATATCGTGCAGAATAGAATAATGCTTCATAATAGTAGTAGCACTAACTATATTTTTGGAAATAATGTCAACAACTTTATTTTGGATACCTTTCTTATACCTTATCACCAAGTGGAATTGTTGAAGAAAAGCCATCCATCGAAAGTGCCTTGATTTTTGCAACTTTGTTTGTGATTGCAAGCATTGAAATGGTTGATGATCAGTGTGAATGATTATTTCCTTACCCATCAAGTAGTGTTTCCAATTTTTCACACTTTTCACCAATGCATACAATTCCTTGTCATATGTGGGATAATTAATCATTGCACCATTAAAAGTTTTTGAATGAAAACGGATGGGCTTACCATGCTGTATGAGGATTTCACCCATGGCATAGTCACTAGCATTAGTCTAAATCTCAAATGATTATCTCAAGTATGGAAGTGAAATTACTAAGGATGAATTTATCTTTTCCTTCAATGCATCAAATTACTTTTGTGGTTTACCTCCCCACTGGAATACCCGCTTCACACTTGTTAATGCATGCAATGGAGTTGCGATAGAAGATAAGTTAGTAATAAACTTCCTCCAATATTGGATTGCTCCCAAAAATATTCTTACCTCCGTAACTTTTTTGGGCTTTGGCCAATTCAAAATGACATCAACCTTGGAGGGATATACTTTCAATTCACCTCCTCCAACAATATGACTCAAATACATTCAAGAAGTTTTTCCAAACTCACACTTTGACATCTTTAAAAATAATTGTTATTTCTTCAACATCAAGTACCTTTTTGACATGCATGACATGTTCTTCATGATATTTAATGAAAATCAAGATTTCATGTAAGTAGACTATCACAAAATCATCTAGAAATTTCCTCAATACACCATTCATCACATGCATGAAGGTATCGGGAACATTGCAAAGACCAAAAGGAATAACTAGCCATTCAAACAAACGTTATTTTTTTTTAATGTTGTCTTCCATATGTCACCTTCAAAAATTCTAATTTTACGATAGCCACTCCTTAAGTCCAACTTAGTAAAATACTTTTCATATTTCAATTAATCAAGTAAATCATAAATTCTAGCAAGTTGGCAACAATTCTTTAATATAGTTTTGTTCAATGCATGAAAGTCCACACACATGTGGCATGTTCCATCCTTCTTTGGCACCAAAACAATAGGTGACCTACATGGCGAATTACTTGGTCTAATGATCCCTTTGTCCAACAACTCTTGAATTTTCTTTTTGATTCCTGCACTTTCCATCACTGACATCCTGTACATGCCAATTTTATGAAGAGGACAATCTTGCTGCAATTGTATTTCATTTTGGATTCCCCTCTTGGGAGGCAATCCTTTTGGCTCCTAAAACATATCATCATATTAATTAACAACCTCAACCAAATCAGATTTCAATATTAAGTCACAACCTTGAAAATCTTCATTTTCAACATCATTCTTTTGTTTTACCATTAAAATCACATAAATCTTGCTAGAGTTAATGAGTCTCTTCATTTTTCTCGCATTTACAAGTGAAAGATTTAGTTTCTGTCGAGGTGCTCTAACAATGTAATCAATACCATATTTAAGAAAGTAATAATTTTTTTGATGGCAATGAAAAGTATCTTTCCTATCATACAAATATGGGCTTCCCAAAACAATTATGGAAATATAAAGTGGAACTACATCATGTTCAACTTCATCAAGAAAGTTTGATGTACTTGCAAATCTAAGTATGCATTTCCTCATAACCTATAAGTTTACATTCTTGCATATCCAAACTAAAGGATAAGCTCTTGGATGAGGAATGGTCTCTAAATTTAACTTCTTGACTAAGTCTTCATAAATCAAATTTTCTTGTGAACCACTATCAAAGAGTATATCAATTTTGGTGTGCTTCGAAATAACCCGAATATAGAAAAGTTCAATTCTAGTTTTCTCATCTTGAGTATCATTAGGAGAACTTGAAGAGATAGTGCTTGCTATGTAATTACCTTTCATTCCCATTGTTCTGATCTTTGTTTCATCTCATGAATCTGAGCCTAATTCATGTTGTGTACTTGTAGTTGTCTTTTGCTTCCATTTTTTGTTAAACTTATTTTGTTTCATCTCAGGATGAAGCTTCCAACATTGAGCTTTATCATGACCCTCTTTCAAACAATGTTTGCATATTAATTTTTCTCCTTCCTTCTTGACATATGCATTATTATGTCCTTTCCCTTTGAGCTTACTCTTACCCTTGTCTCCACTTGTTAATGGATTCTTGCCACCCTCTTGTGAAACGTTTTTCCCTCTTTCTTCAAGATGTGTTTCCTGAACACAAACCTCATATAAAATTTTAGGATTAAAAACAAGGATAGTATGTCTTAAATAACTGTGTAAACCCCCAATATATTTCAACAAAGTTTCTTGTGATTTCAAGTTTACACCTAGTATCAAACACCTTCTTTTAAACTCTTGAGTGTAACTTTACACACTTTGACCCTTTAGTTGTCTAAAATTCTACCAATCAATAATATCCTTTTCCATATAAGCTAATGGATAAAATTTTCTTCCAAGTGCAGCAATAAAATATATCCAAGAGGTTGAGAGCTTATCATGCATTTTACATATCCTCTTGTGCTTTGGCTTCCCACCGAATCAAAGCATCACTTTCAAACCTTATTGAATCCAACTAAATCTTTGTTTCATCATCTTTGATGTTTTGAATATTTCAATAAACTTCAAGTTGATGAACCCAATTATCAATTATTTCATCATTTTCTTCACCATTATACATAAGCAGTTCAAATTTGATATCAAGTTTTAATAAGGGAGTTTTACGATGCACCCTTGGGGTATGTGGATGTGTTTGAGTAATAGTGGTTGTGGAAAAGGAAGAAGATGAAGGTGAGGATGGAGGTGAAGATGATGGTGGAGAAAAGGGTGGTTTGTCACCATTTCCTTTTGAAAGCTTGTCATCATCTCCTCCTTTTCCTCCAAAAGAACCCTCTCCTTTTCAAGTCTTGGAACTTTGACCTTGCAATCTTGAATTTCTCTCTTCATATAGAACCTTCACCATTTCAGTCATGTCAAAGAAATATTTTCTAAAATTATTCTCTTCATTTGACATATTATCAACTCCTCCTTCATGAGACATACTTACGGAAGCTTCAAATTGAATTTGAGGAAGAATTGTGGTGGAGATTATGGAAAAATTGCTCTCCTTATCCTTGACCTACCTTGAGGACTTGTAGCCACAAGCTTTCATTCTCCTCTCTTGAGCTTCAAACATGTAAGCATCATAAACACTTCCAAACAATTAAATCCTCACAACAACAAATAAAACCTAAGCTCTGATACCAAACTTGATCTGTATCATATCTTACTGTAAAAGTGCTTGAGGATGTGTATATTTCAAGTGTTGAATTTGGTTTTTTGTGGGTTTTTATGTTAATTTTTATACACAAAGCATGAATTCAAACTCTGAAAATTAAAAAAACAACAGACAAATACACAATAAAAATAACCACAACACGACAAGTGATGAAGGAGCCCACCCCTCTTGGGCCACGTCTCCTTGGTCCAGCTTCCAATGGCTTTTCCCTATATTGTTATTCTAAAACATGGTGGTTACATACATTTATATTTGTCCAATGGCTTCAAAACTTGTTCCACCAGCTTTAGAACTGTAAAAAATGCATGTCTAGCCTCTTTCTGCTCCAAATTGGTGAAAAACTAAAGAAGTTATGAGCTTCCCTAGCTTTGTTGCTAGTCACTCTACAAATTCCCAAAATTCTGGAACCATCCCACAAATTTTCCCCATAATCCACTAACCGAGCGCCATTTTTGTAGAATTCTGGGCGAAATTGTTACACTATTAAAATGCCCAATAATACCATAAATCCAGATTTTTAACCACAATATATGGTCGAATTAAAAAAAATATATATAGTTAGAAATTTTGGTGGAATTTAAAACATCGCGCCCTCGGTCATGAACTTTTGTTCATGTGGTTTGCATATATGGGGGGGAGGGGGGTCCGGGGCTAAGCCCTAGCCCTTTACCCCAAACCTCTACTCGTATTACATTTAGATATAGGTGGCAAACTGTTGTTTAACAAGGATTACGGTAGCCCTTGTGGTTAAGTCATTGTGTTGTTATGAGGGAGGTCCTACGGCTGATTCCTCTAGAGTTCAGTTTGGAACTTAACCATGTTTTGGTACCCTCGTTCTACCATGTGGCGGCCTCTGGTTGGGCCACGTGGTACCATGCGGTTGGACACCAGCCAACCAAAAAAAAACACCAAACCAACATCATTCAGGGCTTGCCACGTGTCAGGATGTGGTAGGCCCCAAAAAAAGGTAATTTCGACCAATAAGAAGAGGCCACGTGGCATCCTTCCAGGACAAAATTTTTCCCAATCATCTATCATTTTTGAAAATTTTGCCTATTTGGGAAAATGAAAATAACTTGTTTCCGGGAGCATACAGTGTCAATTTTTTGTGAAACGAGTTGCGCCAGATTCAGAACAATGAGATATATGCAGTCATTTAGGTTTCACACCATTATGAAAACTTCCATTTTTTAGGATATTTTTTAGCACCTGATCACCTTAGCTATATATCATGAGTTTCTTGGTAGGGAAATTATTTGTCACAAGTCCAAGAGTTATCGTTATGTGTCACAGATCTAGGGGAACAAATATTTGTCATAGGTTTGAGGGTAAAAATAAAATCACATATTCTAACCCAAAACAAATCTTCAAATTTGATATTCGGCCTCCTTTAGTTCGAGAATTGTGAACTTGTCTTATCCTCTGAATTTATCTTCACCATTTGATGATAAAAAATGAACAGTTCAAAATTATATTTATATGAATTTTGGCTTCCAAATAAAGGGACATGTCCATTTACCATGAAGCCGACTTGTTTCATAGGCTCATGTCGGCTAGGGGAAATAATATGATATATTTTCTCAAAAAATATTTCTCTCCTAGACTAAGAGGAGTTAGGGGGAAAGTGAAGGGCTCATTAGAGAGGGGAAAGAGTCCTTTATAAGTTGGTGAAGGATTCAATGTAATATGATGTCTTCAAGATATCAAAAAATAATTTCCTTTATGAATGTTCAAGATTTTATAGTACAAACCTTGGGTTCTTAGGATTATTCATGCATAAGGACATTGAGACTAGGATGAAGATTAGGGAATCTGCATTAGGGCTCCAAGTGTGGTCTCCAATAATCATCCATGTCATCAAGTGTGTCATCATGACCTTCAATATTATTCATATTGATATAAATGACAATTATTGACCAACAAGTCTTGCTTCTAGATGCAATGTTTTTTTCAGTGTCTCCATCATTTCGTCATCCCTACTAGAAGGAATTTCCTCATCACTAGGTGGAATACTATCCTCACTATAATCATTCCCAACATTACTGGGAGACTCAATAAGAGAATACCAACCATATTTAATTTCTTTTTAAATGAATTAGAACATGATATTCATTCCTAGGTCCATCATTAGCTTCACTAATAATCTCATTAATATGAGGAAATATGAAACTCAGTAGGAAATTGAACACCATACCTACCATTTCCATTGGATCTGTCATGAATGTATTTACTTGAAGGAAAATAATCATCACCCTTAACTCTCTCAGTTCCATCAAAATATTCTCCAAGATGAATGTATTCACCATCAACAACATGATCATCAGTGCCTTTAAAATATTCACGTTTAGGGAAATCATCATCATTCCCACTTGGAATAGTTTCATCACCAATAGTCATCTTCTTAAACATTTTGATTAGTTCTTTTAAAATCATCACTTGGAGGATATTCTTCACCATCCTCATCAATTCCATGCAAATCCTCAGTTGGATGAAATTCTTCACCATCCTCATTAGTGCCCTGGAGAACCTTTCTTGGAGGAAATTCTTCACCATCCTCATCAGTGCTCTAGAAATCCATGCTTGGAGGAAATTATTTACCATCCTCATGATTGCCCTAAAAATCCTCTCTTAGAGGAAATTATTCATCATCCTTATCAATGCCTTAGAAGTTATCATTTGAAGAAAAGTATTCACCATTATCACGAGTGCCTTGAAAATCATCACTAGGAGGAAGTTCTTCCTCACACTCATTAATTTCTTGAAAATCCTTGTTTGGAGGAAGATATTTGCAATCATCATAAGTTCCCTAAAAATCCTCATTTGGAGGAAATTATTCTCTATTCTCAATAGTGCCTTGGAAATCTCGGTTTGGAGGAAATTCATTGCTATCCTTAGTATTTCCTTAGAAATACTCCCTTGTGGAAAATTTTCTGCCATCCTCATTGGTGCCATAGAAATCCTCACTTGGAGGAAATTTTGTGCCATCTTCATAAGTGTCCCAAAAATCCTTGCTTGGAGGAAATTATTCACTACTCATTAATTCTTTAGACATTCCTTCTTGGAGGAAATTCTTCTCCATCCTAATTAGTGCCTTGGACATCCTCTCTTGAAGGAAATTCTTCATAATCCACATTAGAGCTTTTTAATTCTATTGCTAGACAAAAATCTTCCTTACCTTCATCAATGGTGCCTTCAAAGTCCTTAGATGTAGGAATTTCGTGATCAACATGCTCCATATTACTGGTTGCACTATGATCAAGTTCATCACTAGATGAAAATAATGACTCTTTATTCACATTATATGCATCCCATTATATTCACCAATACTAATACAAGAGGTATGTGAACATGATGTTGATGATTTAGAAATATAAACATTACTATTAGATGAATCCATTACCATGCAATTGAAATATGGAATGATACAAATTTTCACTCTCCCAATGGAAGTCACATAGCTTAGAGAATGAGATTTCCCTCTAAAATTTTCTCCACTATTTTTTTTGTTTTTAATTTTCCTTACCAAAATTTCCCTCCAAAATTTCAGTTTAATATTTTCCCTCCCCAATTATTATTTTTTATTTAATAATTATTTATTAAATAATTAAATAATTTCTTTTTTTTATCCCATACTAAAATTAATAATCATTCAGATAATTTATAATTACACCATAAGGCGTTCCTATTTGAAAACAACTCCCCCAGCTGCCACTATGTGCATGTATGCACCCTCGGATGAAATGTTATACAATTGAAATGTTTTAAGCCATTGAATCCACCACCTCATTCATTTATGATTCTAAATACCTAATAAATAACTCAAAGGCCTAAGAATCTCTCTCACTATGCAATAAACCATCTCTCATGTTTCTCTTGGAATGCAAACTACAGTGGTTGTGATCTCCTCTCCATCGATGGCGATGGAATTTATTACTCTCATATGCTCAGATGAATATCCAATTTAGATCTCTTCAGTCTCAACAAGATAGAGAACCTGCAACATTTAATAAGGGATCACATATTGCAAACTATCCAACAAATTATATAGGACAAGATATAGGAAGCCACCACCAACACCACACCACGAAGGAAATTTTCCTTTTGGATAATTTTGAATAAAAGAGCGCTGATATAATTGAGGTCAAATGTATTGTGAATGCTTTAAACAACTACACCAAAATGGAAATCATCCGATCCAAAGAATATTTCAGTCACTTTAAACACAATGCTTCAACCAGAGGCTTGATTCCCAATTGGGTGGTTGTGTAAGTCATCAAGATATTTTGTAAAAAAAATTCTTCTATTTTTTTTTTCCGGGTTTCGATCTGCGTACCTCCGAGATGCATTTTTTAATGAAATATCTTAAGTCTATTTGTTTGTTAATGAAATATCTTAAGTATGTTTGTTTGTTAATGAAATATCTTAAGTATGTTATAGTGAAGCATTCAACATCAGTTTCCAAGTTTCAAACTATTCTTCTAGTAACATTCAGTTAAAATTTTATGCTCCATCCTTCACAACCCACTCAAATTCCATGAATCAAAGACTGCTCATTCTGGTAGAAACAAGAATGACAATAGTAAATGGAATATATGTTTCTAATGTAACAACACCTCCAAACTCCACTACAGTACCATGAGGACACTACATGCTATTCATAGTCAACAGTGGAATTCCAAGCATGGGAAAATGGAATAATTTTTCTTGATCGTGGAGTCCTCCAGGATGTTTAATAATAAATCATATTGGCAGAATAAAAATTCCATTGTATGTGACCCATTACAGAATCGTGATCATTTCATTACTTTCGAAATTGTTGTTTGGGGTTAAAATGATAGAAGATTCCAAAGCCCCTTGCCTCACTCTATGGGAACACGTGCTCAGGATTCTTCTTATTGTCATCTCATGTCTTTTTTTCTTTTTCTAGTCGCACATTGTTTGTGGTAGGTTGTTGTTATGCTCTGTTGTAATTTTCATTTTTATCACCTTGTTTATTTTTTCTATTTTGGTGTTGGCCAAGATACAAAATTCTCTCTCAATGGATTGAAGCTAGATTCTCCTTATTGTGGGTTTATTGTTTATGATAACATATCACTGGTGTAAATTGATATATGATGCTAATATAAAATTTATGAATATGTATGTTTAGTTAGTATTAATTTAAAACATTCTAAAACATTAATAATTTCAATTTAAGGTTATCAACTAGATTTGTTGTGATTATTACAATCTAATGCATAAAAATATTTTAGTTACTTTCGATGATTAATATTTTCAATGATAAATAAAATATTTAGAGTCTATAAATTAATATAATTTCACATCAACTTTTAAAAGAAATAAATAATTATAAAATAAAAAACAAACGAACGTATGAAACTAATGTCTCTAGTTTCTTAGATTAATGAGGTTTAGTGTTAGGAAATTAACTATCACGAGTGGATATGGCATGTAACTTTTTATATATGTAAAATTTCATCTCCTTTCCTTTTCCCTTTGCCATTATGCCGGAAAGGTGAGGTAGACAAAACAGTGCTCCTTTTGTCAGTTTTTTCTTGTCATGATGAGATGAAGAACACGACTACCCAGTGGGTGCTCAAGGGGTTCAATATTATTTCCATGCTACTGATTTTGAATTTTAAAATGAATTGAAATAATAGGTATTTTAGTGTTACTGTTGGCTAAATCTGTAAGACATAGGGAAGAAGGAAGGATGATCATTTGTGCCTTTGGATGCATGTTGGGTGACATGGACTTCAATGCGAAGTATAACACTAGTAAGCAAATTTACAAATATTTAAATTTGTATTTGATTGATTTTTTTGTTTTATTTAGTATGAGAATTTACAAATCATGAAATCTATATTTTTTTTTTATTCAAATTAATTTTTGATAATGGTGTTCAATGTTATATGTTTTTTTTTTTTTTTTCATAATGATGTTTAATGTTATATGTTTTTTTTATTCCTTTGAAATTTTATTTTAATGAGATAAGAAAATTATTAATGGCTTTAATTAATTATTTAATTAATGGTAATGAGAATTTTCTCATGTTCTTTGGTTTATGCTCTTTGGGTTATGGGTTAATGAAAATTTATGGTTTTCATTTTATTTTTTTATATAGTTGTTAATGGTATGTTTAGTTGTTAATGAAATAAAAAATGGTTCCAATAAATATTATTGGGGAGATGATGTTGTAGAGTGTTAGATCAATGAGATTAATTTAAAATTAAATTAAACTAATGTAATTATATAAATTAAATCATTGGTAAATGTCTATAAGTATCAATTCACGATAAGCATCAAAACGCATCAATGATAATGATATTAAATGTATGAATATAAAAAAGATAATAATGCACGATAGATAATAATTTTTTAGAAAAAAATAATTAGGTTTAAAAAAATGTTTCAAATTATATGTTTAAATGAGGGTGGTGGATGAATATTGACATTGATTTAGCTAGCAATTGCACCTTATGTTGCAAAGGCATAGGAAAGAGTACCATAGAAGAAAAAAGATGTGATATGTTATGTCATCTAATTAAATATTTAAATATAAATTATTTTATTTGAAAAGAAAATTATTTTTTCATAATGCATCCAAAAATAATTTCCACTAATAAAAAAAATAGATCTTGGAGATCAATTAGGTTTTCAAAAGTTTTCTCTTTCAAATTTCATGTCTCAATGGTAGCTGTTGGAACGAGGCTCCCTAAGCTGTGAATTTTGTATATTTTTTGTATTAACTAGTCTAACACTGGGGTTTTTGGGGTGGGTCAAGGCCCCGAACGCATTGTAATGGGTCAAAGGGTAGACCTAGAGTCCACAAACCATGGTTTGTGGACCACAGGATAGTGTAGGCTACATCGATATAAATAGATGAATAGTTTGAGTCTAGAGGTAGGCATGAATTAAGATTGATGCTACGTGCGAACTATTAGATATGTTTTGGGCTGTTTTGGGTAATGACTCCTACTAGCAGGTCAATTCTGAAAGGGCCAGTAGTATAGGGGTTTGTTAGCAAACCTTAACCTCCGAACCTGGGTCAGGACCCCTCAAGACAACAAATGGTTCCATTGCCAGGACCCGTATCATTTTGAGAGAGAGATCGGGTAATGCCACAAGGTCCTTGGATACCTGAGAGGGTGGAAATTGAAGATTGGTTTGAAAGACAGATTCAGGAGTTTTCTATAGAGGAGAATCGTAGCATGAATTTGACGGCTAAGAAGTGGAAGAACAAGTACATCTTCACTGAAGTATATGAAATTTTCTTTGTAACCTTTCCACACAAGCTTCAGAAGTGGTTGGAAAGGCTCGTAGAATTCCAGACGCGCTGGAAAGACGATCAGGTAATGCAATGGACACCAGAATTGATTCAATAGCTGGAAAGGACATACAATATGATCACCCATACTATAGATCACTAGGTAGAGAGCGTGCTGGGAAGATTCATGACAGAGTTCATAGTCGATCAGTTCGTTTCCTACTTTGAGGTAGAGTGAAGGTTCTTCAAGGGTTTCCGGGGTAAGTTCTTGAAAATGTTTCCTTTATTAATCAAAATATTACTGTGCGAAAAGGGTGTTCTATGAAGCCAAACCGAGTGAATAACCTCTGATCTGAGTGAAATCAAAACACGTAGTGGCAAGTACTATTGAAATAATCAAGAAGGAGATAGATCTGTCTACAACCCATTAAGAGAATCGGCTATGTAGAGCCCTCCAGCTACACCACCTTCAAGTCAGCATAAGGGTAAGAACTCACCCATACCTCCATCGCCACCAGAAGACGATATTGCCACGCACATGAAGCGACCTACTTTCAAGGGTGTAGGGGATAAAGATATGGACCGATTTTGGTTTGTAGAAGAATCAATATGGGCTGCGCAGAATGTGGCTACTGACGCTGTAAAGAGAGTGCAACTATCACTCACCTTTGAAGGAAGGGCCTTGGATTGGTATATGGGGTACGTAGGACATCACATGGATCCATCTATTCTGGAGATTATGACAACATTAAAACAATAGTTTCAGAAGCCTAAATCCTACTCTCAAATAGTGGTCGACTTAAAATACTTTAGACAGGGACCCACTGAATCAGTATGGGAAGCTCATCAATGGCTAAAAAAGGTTATTAGAGATGGGGAATTTCAGTATGATCATAGGCAGCAGAAGGAATGGTTTATCGCTATGCTACTGCCTCACCTACATGGACCTATGGGTCAGTAATCGATCAAAACGCAAGAGAAGGCCTTGGATATTTTTATGAAACTAGAGGTTGCGCGAAGGGATGATGCTCAGTTTGGGGTACAACAGATCCAGGGGAAGTTGGAGGCAATGCACCTTGAAATACGAAACCTGCGAAAAGAATGTGGGAAAGAGGCTAGTCTAGACATATGGTGCATAAGATGTAGGGTGTCCGGCCATACCAAGGATCAATGTCCTCTACTGGGAGATTACATGCAGGTTGGGGGACCTAGCCCATTGGTTCCTAAGGAGGCCGCGAGACAAAGTGGCCCAACGTTATGGTGCGCTGATTTTCGTGTCGCCGAGCTACATGATAGTAACCACTGTCCTCGTATTGGTGCTTACGTTCCAGAATTGAAGTAGCAATGGTGTCGATTTTTCTCCTCTGTGGGGCATGACGAGCATAATTTTCAGACCTATGACTTGATGATACATCGAGGAAACCTATACAGGGTATAGGCTGACCCTTCTTCACCACTATCTCCCTCAAGTAGAGGAGGCTCCCTAGCCAGGGGCAAAGGAGGGGGGAGGGGTGGAGGCATAGGTCGGGGAAGAGGAAAATTGATCTGTTACAACTGTAGGGAGATAAGGCACTTTGCGAGGGACTATCCGAACCCTGTTCGACAATCTTGCCATTATTGTAGACAACTGGACCATGTGATTGAAGACTGTCCAATTCTGGTAGCAAAAATGTAGGAAAAATAGCAGACACCTACGCAGAATGTACAGAGGGTTAAGGTGGAACCACGTGACGAAGGACGTATTAATGTCATAACACGCAGTGGCATGGATACTGGAGGAGCTCAGGAGAAAGCCAAAGCTATACCTTTTATTCGAAAAGCAACGGTCAAACACGAAAGCTTGGGCCTACAGAAGAAAAATGAAACCTTCATCGCAACTCGCAAGGACTTTACTAAGGATGAGGCGCCTACTTCAAAATCTCCAGCAAACTTGAGAATAGACCATGAAGTTAAACCATTTCTATAGGCATGTATGAAGCTGCTACGCAACCAGAAGGTAGTAGAAAATCTGCAAGAACTAATAGATAGCTGCGTAGAGAGGACTAAGCTACCCCTAGAAGTTAAGGATGTGCACAAACTTTACAAGCATAAGAAATGCACTGGTCGGGAAATGCGGCTAACAGTGAAGATTGGCAACTATGAAATGGATCAAGTTATTTTGGACCTTTGATAAGATGCAAACATATTGCCCAAGAAAACTTGGCAGCAAATGGGAGAACCTAGGTTGGAATGGTCCACTATCTAGCTACGCATGGCCAATGAGCAGAAGATCATACCATTGGGAAGACTGTCGAAAATTACGGTAGATATCGCAGGATTTAAGGTCCACACCCAATTTGAGGTCATTCATATTGTGGAAGATGCGGACCCCTATCCTGTGCTTCCAGGATTGGATTGGGAAATAGACATGGGAGGTATTATCAACCTAAAGAAAAGAAACATGGTGTTTGAGAATGAGGGTACAAGGGTGATAGTTCCCCTAGACCCTGTAGAAGGAGAGAGGTATAAAAAACCAATGTGTGAAGAAGAGGATATGGATCACATCTATAAGTTAACCGCTTGGGATGAATATTAGATCAATCATAGGACTGATGGTGTGCTTTGCTTGGAAAAGGACAACGAATGCTTCTGTGACTCTGACCGGGAGATAGAAAATTGGTATAATTGGTTACATGATGTATTTGCGTTGCGATGTCTTAGAATCACAAATAACTTTCGATGCATATCCTTAGAGGTAAGAGAACTTCCCTACTTTGATGGTTCTTGTAGTATTAGGGAGTTTTTGTGAGCATTTGAAGCTGAAGTCCCATGGGAGCGAAGGCTGTGGGCCCTTAATCTAGTCATGCACGCAAACCTGGCAAGGTGGTGGGACATGCATAAAGGGATGTTCCAGGATTGGGATGAGTGTCAAGAAATGATGGTCCTATGGTTTGAACCTCCAGTTCACCTATGCATAATGACTTTCCTTGGCCGAGGGGACCCTCATGAGCACTTGTCCGCATGGATGGAGAAATGGTGCGAACGAACTATGGAAGAATGGGTTCACCTATTCATTCATGCCTTGGGGCCAATCCCCACTGCATGGTATTTAGATGTAGAACTACACCAGTGTACCTACCACTGGGAAACATTGAAGGATGAGTTTTTAGGGACATTTGGGTTGGTAGGTGGAGCGGAGGCACTTAACGAAGCTCTGCAGGATATATATGCCTTAGTATTTGATGAATCGCGCCCTTGCGCAGCACAGGGGGCACCAACATGGGACAAAAAGATGCAGGATATTGTCAAATGCCATAATTTATCAATAGAAGAGTGTGATGGAGACCCGCGAAATGTCTCTATCTCAGAGCCGGAGGGAGAGTGCGCAGTCCCTGGACCCCCACTATAGACCGTCGATGTCACTAAGCCTCTGAAGCTGCGAGAAGTCAACATTGGAACAATGGAGCAACCTAAGCTAGCTAAAAATGGGGACTACTGGGATGATGATACTGTAGGAAAAGTTGCAGAACTCCTCATAGAATACCAAGACTTATTCCCGACAAAATTCTTGGAACTTAAATGGATTACAGGGGACCTAGGGGTCATGCACATCACTTTAAAAGCAGATGCATGCCCTGTGAAGCAACACCCTTATCGGTTGAACCCTAAGTAAAAACAAAAGGTCAAGGAAGAAATAGTCAAAATGATAGCCTCAAGTATCATCGAACCAGTTGAAAAGTCAGATTGGATAAGTCCAATGGTGGTTCAGGAGAAAAATACTAAGGGAGAGATACAGATCTGTGTTGACCTGCGCAAATTGAATGATGCCTGCATACATGATCCCTTCCCTACGCCATTATCATACAAAATCCTTGACAGCGTAGGGGGCAGGAAGCATATTTTTTCACGGACAGCTTCTCGAGCTACCATTAGATCGGGATCACACCTGAAGATCACAACAAAACCATGTTCGCCACTGAATGGGGATATTTTTAGTACACTGTCATGCCATTTGGGCTCAAGAATTCCCCTGCCATATTTTCGCGGGTGGTGATCGCAGTGTTCGAAGAGTTCATCCACAAGTTTTTGGAGGTATATTTTGATGACTGGACTATCTTCAGGTTGGTAAAGAAGCATGTATCAAACCTGCATATGATTTTGGATGCCTGTAGAAAGCACCAGATTTCCCTGAATATCAAGAAGTTCATATTTTGCGTACCCTTCAGGATCTTGCTTGGTCACATAGTTTGTCGACAAGGATTGATGGTTGATCTCGCCAAGGTGGCAGTTATCATAAACTTGGCAGTACCTACAACTGAGAAATAGTTGCGCTCTATCCTTGGACACACAGGCTACTATAGGAAGTTCATTCAAGGATATGCGCTGATCACAACACCTATGGAAAAATTGCTAAACAAAGACATTTCATTTTTTTGGGATGAGGAGTGTCTAAAGAGCTTTGAGCTACTCAAGGAGAGGATAGTCTCTGTGTCTATTCTCATATTTCCTGATTGGGTGAAGAATTTTCATGTTCATGTAGATGTTTTAGGAATCGCCCTGGGAGCTGTCCTTATGCAGCCTAGCAACAAAGAAATTGACCATCTAGTTGATTTTGCTAGTAGGAAACTTTCTGGTGAGGAGCACAACTATTCCACTGCGGAGCATGAGGGGTTGGCCATGGTATACACCCTGCATAAATACCAGCATTACCTGTTAGGGGGGCACTTCAAGATGTTTATAGATCACTCGGATTTCAAGTACCTAGTGAATAAGCCCATGTTGGGGGCGAGGGGGGGGGGGGGAATCTGTCGGTGGCTACTGCTGTTCCAAGAATATGAATTTGAAATCATCATCAAGCCAGGGAAGTTGAATGCTGGGCCAGACCACTTATCCAGAATTGATAGTGATGAAGAACCAACCAACCTAGAAGAAGGATTTCCTGATGCGCAACTATTCATTATTAAGGTAGTTGATGTGCACTTTGCCGATACCATTCACTTCTTGACTATGGGAATGGCACCTGCAGAGTATTCGGTACAATAGAAGAAAGAGTTGGTAACCCATGCAACATATTTTACCATCATCGCAGGCCATCTATATAAGTTGGGAGTTGACGAGGTGCTGCGAAGGTATGTTTTGGAGCATGAAAGGCATGCAATCTTAGCGGAAGCTCATAGGGGCATAGTAGGAGGTCATAACACAGGGGAATAAATGACACAAAAAATCTTGAGAGCTGGGCTATGGTGGCCTACATTACATAGTGATTCTCACAACTATTTCAAAGCCTACGATACATGCCAACGGATAGGAAGGCCATTGCACAAAGACAAAATTCCCCTACAACCGCAAATGGCCCTGCAAGCATTTGAAAAATGGGCCATCGACTTTTTTGGGCCCATCAACCCACCCGAAAATAAGACAGGTGCGCGCTACATCATCACTACAACTCATTATGTAACCAGATGGGCCAAAGCACAAGTTGTGATTGATTTCACTGCAGATACCACTGCGCACTTCATTTTTAAGCATATTCTGACCAGGTTTGGTTGTCCAAAGATCTTAATGAGCGATAGAGGGACACATTTTGTTAATGAAACAATACAAGCCTTAACCGAAGAATTTCGGATCCACCATGCAAAAAGCACCGCGTATCATCCACAGGAAAATGGAGCTGTAGAAGATTTTAATAAGATCTTGGAGCAGGCACTAACTAAGGTCTGTAATGATGATCACAGTGACTGGGACGTGCCCATTTCATTAGTCCTTTCGGCCTATTGCACCACTTGCAAAAAACTGACTGGAAAAACACCCTTTCGGATGGTTCATGGAAAGGAGGCCATTATGCCCATGGAATACATTGTGCCTAGCCTACACATCGTAGCCTTTACGAACATGGTGGAACCTGATATCATGGATTGGAATTTAGTGTAGCTCGTGGCTTTGGAGGAAGACTGTTTCATTGCTAATTTCCATTAGTAGGTTTAGAAGGCTCGAGATAAGGCATGGCATGATCGACATATTTGGCAAAATACATTTGCGGAGGGTGAATTAGTCCTACTGAATGATAACCAATTTGCGAAACACCCAGGGAAGTTCCGTCAGCACTGGCTAGGTCCCTATATGGTAAAAGAAATCATGGATGGAGGACTTGTTTGGCTAGCTACCCTATGCAGCGATATGATACTAGGATATGTCAATGGCAACTGGCTCAAACCATACCGGATCAAATGACTATATGGCTAGATTAGTTGTATGGGTCGAAATACGCGTAAGGGTCGATCGCAGGTTTGGAAGCCTAGAGAAGTGCGTTGGGCATGCAGGGGTGCGTTGGGAGTGCGGGAGGTACGCTGGGAGTGTAGGGGTGTGCTGGGAGTGCAAGAGGTACGCTGGGAGCACAAGGGTGCGCTGGGAGCATAGGAGATGCGAGAACTAGACATTGGAACAGTAAAACTAGGATTTACCATTGAAAGGAGTGGGTAGCCAGAAATTAATGAGGTGATTTCCGAAGATTTTTTACTATTTACTTGATGGTAAGTTTCTAATAAGCCTCACCCAACCATTGGGTGACCCCCATGGCTATAAAAGCAGAGGGATAGATCAAAAGAGGGTTTCCAATATCTTGAATAGTTTGTGCATTGTGAAATTCTGTGACTATTGCACTTTGTTAATGTCTGGGCATACTGCACCCTCTGATAGTAGCAACCCTGAGTTCATCTTTCATGCCAGAATGACGGCAACCAATCCTGTTGAATCCTCATAGACTGTGGCCTCGATGGCGCAAGAATCAAAGGAAGTAATGGAAGACGACCTCTAAGTGGAGGAGGTTATGTCCATGCCAAGCCAGGAGAAGAAGAAGGGGAAAGGAAAGGCGCAAGGGTCGGGAAAACCTGCGAAATGGGTTGGAATTAAGCCCCACACCTCTCCTCGAAATGTGAAGTCCCAGTGGTGCCCCAGGCATGCTCACCTAACCCATTGAGGAGACCTGTGTCTGCTCAAGAAGAGACCCAGATTATTGAACCGATCAACTGTCTACCAACCTATGTTCGGCCTCATTGACCCTCGACACGCACACCTAAGAATATTGATGGCCTGCGCACCTATCTGCAAATGCCACTAACTCTAGGTGAGGTCCCCATCATTGGAGAACCTTTTGGAAAAATACACAAGGTAAAGTTTGACAACCACGACTTAGCCAATTTGGAGGCCTTCCCCGAATTGGCAACTGAGCTATATCTCGAAAGGTTATTGGAAGACAATGGGCTGAATATAGTCGCCATGCCATGGGCATGCGGATTGGCTGGTTCTGGGATATTAAAACTATTGCGGATGCCTCACTTTGGCCACTACAATGTCACATACCGACTTGTGCACCACCTTATTTCCATGGTCCATGATGGTAGCTTGTCGATACAGGATCAAATTTCCATTGATGCTGCACTTATTCACCATATTACTAGGCTCCCCATGGAAGGGCCAGACCCTATGCTGCACGTAGGCAAAAGGTATGAGAAAAATATCGCCGAAAAGGTGTGCAAGGACTACCATGTGGAACAAAACGCTCGGGGGTTCTTGATCAACACCATTAGTGAGCTCGATGTGCAGATGGGTACCTTATAGTTAGCATGCAAGATGATGCGCAAGTGACAGGTTGCCATGGTTCCTGCATATGTAATTTAGCTAGCAAGCCACTGTGAAAAAGGGGTATGCTACAATTGGTCCCAGTTCCTTGCAACGAATTTCTGGAGAATGTACATGAATCCTATTAGTCATCAGTAATTTTCACTATCTGAAGATGACTAAGTATTGGTCCTATATTTCTAAAAAAAATTCCCTAAATATTGTGAGTCTTAGAAATCTCACTGCCTCCATTATCCTTATAGAAAATTTTCACTATCCTATAATTTTTCCATACCATGTTCACTCTGTTAGTCCTAAAAAGTCTCCTTATATGCTTGTGACACTCATCTCCATCCCTTTTCCACCTATGACTTCATTGGCTCTGTTTTTTCCTTTGCCCATAACTCCATTTGCCATCTAGGGTTTCCTATAGCCAACTCATTTCCCATGATTACCAATTTCCTCAAGCATTGATGGTCTCAAAACTATCTCTGTAGGCTTTTAAGATAAATCAAGTACATTGGATTTTGGATCTTCAATACACCACTTTGTCAATACTTTATTTTCACACTTGAAGCCTCCAAAACCAATTTTTAGTCAAGGTCAGGCCAGGGAACCCCCTCTAGGTCAATTAGGGTTTTACATGCTTGGAGGTAATCATTGGGTGTTTAAGGCACTACTTTTCCTGTGCTAAGAAATTTTCAAAAGAAGTTTTTCTTATCAAATCATAAACTGCAAGTAAGGACAATAAACACTTGGCCTTGTAGGAGAACTAGGGTTCTGCACTTAATGATCCAATAGAGTGTCAATACAGGGATCAAATTGCAGAAATGGCATAAATAAGGTGAGATGATGAGTTGACTCCATGTTGACAACAAAGGAAGCTATGAAGATGCTACTATGTACAATCCTCCAAAATTTGCCAAGATTAATGTGTCATTGCCTCAAAGAGCAAAGGTATGAAGAGTATCATTAAGAGAGGTAAATTCAAGGTTTTCAATCACCTTCCATACAAAGGATGATTTCAGCTCCAAGGAGGAAGCAAAAGATGTTTTTAAGCCTGTTGTTGTGTAAATGAATATGTCAAGATTCAGGAATGAAAGGAAAGACCATTTCAACGTCTTATGGAACCTGCAAATCAAAAGTGGCCAAAGGGTAAAAACATGATCAGAACTTCATTATGCAAGAAAGGAGGGTTTTGAAGGTATTTCCTTGTGTTTTAGTCTCACATGTGCCTAAAGAAAACATATCAAAGCCTCAGAATCAAAAGGGATAGAAACTTCCTAACTGCCAGCCAAGGTTAAAAAGCTAAAATTCTCATGGTGTGAATCACACAGGTTTTGAAACTGTCACTGTGTAAACATCAGAGAATCAACTTCATCACTTCAGTCACCTATAGAGAAAAAGGCCTAAAAGAGAATTAGTTTTAAGGTAAAAAAGTTTTGAAGACCTTAGAAAGTAGGTTGTCAAAATTAGGAAAATTTCCTAAGCCCATAGAATTCATTACACACTTCAAACAAATCGGTGTTTCCTTGCAAAGAATTTGAAATTTTGGAAGGAGAACAAACTATGAGTTTTTTAGCCAAAATTGGCTAAGTGTCAAGGCGTTGTGCCCCTATCCATTTTCCTCATGTAATTTTACATGGCACTGTGCGCCTGCCAAATTTCGCCCGACAGAACCCGACAAGGGCCTTGGCACTACGCGTCCAATACATAGTGTTGCGTGCAGCCTGACCCGAAACCTTGAGCAGGCACTGCGTGCTCGACACATAGCCCTGTCTCTTGCCCGACCCGACAACCCGTTCAGTGCTGTGTGTCCAGCCTGACTTGACACCCCGTGCAGGCGCTGTGCTCTTGGCGAAGAGGGCCTCCACACCAGCTCTTTCACTCAAATCAACTCAAAATTTTCCCAAACTTCCTCCAAAGGTTTTTAAAGTAGCTTTAAAGAGTAATTGCAAAATATCAAACTCCCTTTTAAGGTTTTTGCTATCATTTGATTAAAAGAAGGAAACCTTAGGGTGAAAGCCTAAATTTCATGCCTAAGAACATTGATTAAGCCTCCCTCATTTGTCTATAAGAGGAATATCAATCAAAACAGGGGAAAATTGAGTTGGTTGCAATGGTTTGAAATTATTCATCCATCAAAGCTTGAAAGCTCTATCCCTTACACTAAAATCGGATTGACTTTACCTTACCCTTTTCCATTTCAAAATTTGACATAAGAGAAAAGTGTGTCCAAGTAGATTTTTTGTTTACAACTCATCAAGGGTGGTCATTAGGGTTTTTCCTCACCCTCTCTCACTCATCCTTCACTTGTGAAAGGCTGCCATTTCATCACCATTCCAATTCCTTTTTCGTATTAGTTTTACAACATCCCTGAGGTTTTCTCAAAGGCATGAGCAATCAAATGTAAATGAGAGAAGGGAAATAACAATGAAAAATCAAACAATGAGGAAGGTGGCAATGAAAGTCAGACATCAAGAAGATAGAGGGAATTAAAGTAGAAAGCAATGATGATGATGAGGTAGAGGTCAATGATAAATATAGCAGAGAAGAAAATGGTAGTAAGGCGAATGACAGTAAAGAAGAAAGAACGGAGGAGGCAGAAAACATGGAAACAGAAGGCAATGGATCAAAATGATGATGAAGAAGGTAATAATGATAAAATCAAGCAGTGAAGAAGATGCCAATAATTCTGAAATAAATGAAGCACATAGCAGTAATGATGTTGGCATTAGGTCAAAAAAGCAGTGATGATGATGACAGGCCAAAAAACCATGAAAAAGCAGTAAGGCTGCTAACTAAAAGGCCTATGAAAAATATGATGGAACCAAGGGCTAAATAAAAAGAAAAACTTAGCAAAATGGTTGATCCATCCCCTACAGGCATCCCAAACCTCATGAGGAAGATAATTACAAATTTTGGCAAGTTTTTGACATTTTTGGTTTTTGACTAATTTTAAGGGCCAAGGGTGTAGCGCCTCAGACATCCATTGGAGGAAACTTGGAATTTTGGGGTTCCTTAGGCCAAGGAAATTATGCAAACCAAATTTCAGATCATTTGGAGCCGCTTTGATCCCCAAAATGGTCAAAACACCCAACATTTCAACTTTCTGCCATGTTTTCGGGGCTGGCGTTGTGCCTTTAGTAGCCTTGGGAGATTTTATTTTTGAATAGGTTAGTGGGATCCAATCAGAAAAAAGGCAGATTTGGAAAGTAGACTCAATAAGATTTCCAATGAGCCATCACGGAGCCCATTCCAACATTGGGGAGGCTTCCAAAACTTGGTTTCAAGATGACCCATTTTTCCCATGCACACATTACGCCCTTGCCCTAGAAATGCATCCTTGAATCTCAGTGCTGCGACCTGGAAAAAAAATGTCAACAAAACATGCTAGGAAATATTTTGGAAGTTTTTGGGAGCCTAAATGTCAATTTTTTTGCTAAAAATATTTGAGAAGATATTTTTCATTTAATGCATTAGGATATTTGTGCCTTGGGCCTTGCATGGTCTCAAAGGACAAAAGTGACATTTATGAGTATTTAATGATTTATAAAACCCTAGTTAGGGTTTTTTTCCTCCTTGCTTGTTAAATACAACATTGAGGCCTCATTGTACTTGTTGGTTGGATGTTGGATATTTTTTGAGCATGCTATGAAATAGATTTGGAGTTTATTGGTGAAATTGGTTTTTGGTGCCTTGTGATAGTGTTGGATTGTGCTTCCATGGATCAGGATCACTCTTAGGATTCATTAAGCTTGGTTAAATGGTGATGTATTCCATTTTTATGTTTGTTTTATTAAGTTATTCATTTTTTTATGGTTCATTTAGTCATAGGATAGAAATAGAGAATAGGATTTGCCTTCTTGGCACCATACTTCTGCCTGCTTCCTTGACTTCTTTGTTTTCTTCCTCAAAGTTTTGCTAAAGAATCCTTAAATTCTCTTTAGTGTTACTAAGATGTTATGTTAGAATGCTATTTTTTTGCAAAGTAATTTTTAGAGAATCCTTCACAGCTCTCTTAGCTTACTTATCTGTTGTTTTAAAGATCTTCTTAGCCTAGTTGATATTGAAGAATCCTTCATTGCTCTTCAAGTTTTTATTATGCTATCATATTAGAAGCTTTTTATTGTTTATTAGTTTGTTAAAGGATCCTTGATTTCCCATTAACTCACTATTTTCACAATTCCATGTTATTCCCTTCTCCCTAGACCTACCTAGATCCATTTGGCCTTGCAAACTTGCCCTTTGAATTATCTTTGACTCATGTTTTACACTTTTCAAGACCTTTGTAGACTCCATAGCCCAATGGATTGATACTCTTTCACTCTATTAAACCCACTTGACAACCTACCCAACCAAACAAATAAATTAACAAACCCTAAACCTAATAACTAGCCTAAAATCAAAACCTAAAAGCTATCAAGTTACACTTTTCATAACAAACATAGAGAGATCCCTCTCTCATCTAGGAAGGCTAGGTCCTAGGACTCCAAAGACTGGTCTGATGTTACCCCTATTCATTTGTTCTTGCCAATCTAACAAATTACGGGGACCTAACAAAGCCCCGGATCATGGACGAGCATTCTGCTACAACTAGTTGTTGCTTCTCATCGCGTTGGTCGCATGGAAAGCCCCTGAAGACTCGGTCCTCCCTGAGCTCACGCCAGATATATGTGAAGGGGCGCAATACGCTAATTTGTGGGATTAAAAGGACACGAAACATATTGAGGACAATCAAGTATTCTAAGTCCTACTTCAGAGTGGGCTCACATGGCAATCAACTCCTAGTCGCGCTTGTCGCCAACAGTTTATGATAAGTACAAAAGCATCATAGCATTTCAAGTAACCATGCATAATGTACAAATCAAAGGCCGCAAGGATCCAGCATGGATTTCACTCCCATACATGGTTGTGGATGAGGAAATTGACTGCCTAATTGCGACTTGGCCTCCACACTGGATGCTTGGCTTCAAATCAAGAACGAATGACACTGCAGGGACGAGCACCACAAAGGTCACCCCACCCGACACCACCAAAGAAACTAGAGAACAGGGTAAGGGTATTGGGAAGGAAGTGGACCCGCAATTGTAGAAGGGTTCAGAGCAGGGCAAGAGTACTAGGAAGGGTAAAGAACTGACATCGCAGAAGGATTCACAACAGGATATGGGTGTAGAAGGTCTGGATGCGGGATGTGCTAACTCCCCTCAAGGTATGAAGTGGACTGGTGACCCTGTTAAAGAGCCACGGAAGAAGCAACAATCTCAATGACTGGAATGTGACACAGGAGTTACGCTGACAGAAGAGGACCTAGAGCAGATCACAGATGTGGTCACCCTGGCTGCAAAAGACAAATGGCTAGCTCTGGAAGAGCAGAAAAAGGCCACGGTCGACACCCTCCAGGCTGAGATCTGGGCTCTACAGCTGTAGACTGACACCTTGCAGAAAAGTATGATCCAGGTAAGGTCGGCTTCAACAACAAACAGTGTGTTGATCAGTACAGCAGAAATCTGCCTCTGCCCTCTACCAAGAAAAACCCTCATGCTGAGTCCACTTGACTTAGGATCACAAGCCCAGGCTTGCACAGAGGTACAAGTAGACCTAGCCCACCTACCACATGAACCATTACAGGTCCTCCACGCATCATTTTTTGAAGAAATTCAACATAGGGACTGTCGAGTACATCAACAACTCAGTACAACTACGCAGATGATAGAAGAAAAGACCACCGGAGTATCCCAAGAAAATGCTGCATGTACCCTCACTGCCATGCAACAGACAAAGTTGGAGCACCTAATTAGTAGGCACTGTGAAGATGTCACCGAATGTATCCTGGTTTCTGCCACCCCCAGGTCAAGATTGAGGGGTTGGTTGCAGCTAAAGGCCTCAAGGACCGAGATCCAAGTGGTCAAGACAGAGATGTAACAACAGATTGCGGCCTTGCAAGCCAAGTTACAGCCAGAAACACCACCTGAGGTAAGGGCCCAACGAGTTGCTTAGGTTAAAGAGGCCACCAATATCATTAGAGGTAAAATCGCTCAGGGGACAGAATTGTTGGAAATATTTATGAAGCTGTGGACCAAGGTGTAGTGCGACCCTCTCATGCGCGAAATCAACCAAGAGTTGCACCAGAAGGAAGAATATTTTGAACAAATGGAGGCTACGTTGACCACTCTGGTCCCCGCTCAGCGCTTGGCCTGACTACGCACCATCCATGCGCTCCAAGATGACATGGAAGCTCTTCGGCAGTGGAAGAAGACTTTGAGTGATCACCTTAAGCCATGGGCAGATGAGGCCCTCAAGCTATCTTAGGATGTCAACATCGCAGTTAAGCAACTGAACCAAACTTTGGAGAGCGTCACTACTGCTACCGAAGGCCCAACTTCGCAAAAGTTGGTGGAGATAGCCTAGAATTCTATTGCGCAAAGTGAAGGAGTGTTGCCCCCGCTGGTTGATGTGATCAAGTAGCTTCAGGTGAAGATGCAAAACCCACGACCATAGTGACTTGAGACAAGTCACAAGATTGTGTTGTGGGCCTGTTGGAACAGGGCTCCCTAAGCTACGAATTTGGTATATTTTTTGTATTAATTAGTCTAATGCAGGGGTTTTTGGGGTGGTTCAAGGCCCCGAATGCATTGTAATGGGTCAAAGGGTAGACCTAGAGTCCGCAAACCATGGTTTGCAGACCATAGGATAGTGTAGGCTACACCGATATAAATATATGAATAGTTTGAGTCTAGAGGTAGGCATGAATTAAGACTAATGCTATGTGTGAACTATTAGATCTATTTTTGGTTGTTTTGGGTAAGGACTCTTGCTGGCTGTGTGCGCGGAGATCCTTAGTCCTGCTGTGTGCGGACCCTGATAGGCTGTGTGCGTGAGCTACTTTTGGTTGTAAGTTGATTTGAATGTTAATGAATGCGAAGTATTGTTAAAGTATCCGTGTGTTATCTAAATTGGTTCTGTTTACTATTGAAGCGCATTTGTGATGCCTATTTGAGCTATGAATGTATCTGTGTTATGAAATTAGCATAAGTATATCTGTGATTTGATATTGGCTGCGATTATAGTAATATGTTATGATATTTGGTGATGCGCACGTGGATGCGAATGTAATTGATTATATCTGATAGCTATGTTTTGGTTATATGTTAATTACATTGTTAAAAGGGATGTGAATAGACTTATTATGTGCGAACCTAGTAAGTTATAATATAGATCTACCTCAAATTAACTACTCTCTCTTAGGGTGTTGAAACCTGGTTCCAGCACCCTCCCGTACTACTTCGGGTGAGACCTTGGCCTGCACAAGTAATTCATTGCCGGAAGGGCAAGTAGTATAGGGGTTTGTTAGCAAACCTTGACCTCCGAACCTGGGTCAAGACCCCTCAAGTCAACTGTAGCTAAATGAAGAATGGTTATTAATATAAATATAAAAGTATGTTGTGATAATTTAATTTTAAGTATTTTATATATAAATAAATATTCTATTAATGATTACTATATATATATATATATTGTATTAATTTTATATAAAATGTATGAATATAAAGAAGTTAATAATGCGAGATATATAATAATTTGTTAGAAAAAAAATAATTAGGTTTAAAACAATATTTGGAATTCTATGTTTAAACCAGAGTGGTGGATGAATATTGATATTAATATAATTAGAAATTGCACCACATGTTGCAAAATAAAGATAATAATGGCATAGAAGAAAGAAGATGCGATATGTTATGTAGTCTAATTGAATATTTAAATATGAATTATTTGATTTGAAAATACAATTTAGGGTTGGAGAGTTTGGATAAATAATTTGTTTTTTATAACCTAAGGTTAGTATAGATAATATATAGAGTATATTGACATAAGAACACAACAAAATATGAATGTAATGAATACTACATAGAAGAAAGACGATGTGATATGTTATGTGACCTGCTTAAATATTTAAATATGAATTATTTTATTTAAAAACAAATTTTAGGTTTGGAGAATGGATAAAGAGATTGGTTTTTTATAACATAATTTTAGTATAGATAATATATAGAGTATATTGACTTAAGGACACAAAAAGCTAATAACATAATCAAGACTATCGAGACACTATCTGTAATGATAATTGTTATATCATTGTGAAATTTATCTACAAGTAGAAATATTTGGAATTCCAACATTGAAAATGGTTGGCCATCATATGTTGGAGCCTTGAAGGAAAGTATATTTTACCTAATGGATTGTTGATTGGTGAAACCGATCCCATACCGTTGATTACGAGTTGATGGGAAAGAGTGTTATGGATTGGTGTTGTTGTAGGTGAAAATTTGTTTGTTAATAGATGAATTGGACTATGTGAAGCGAGTTAAAATGAACCATAGGTAAATAAAATTTTTGGATTCATAGTTTTATCTTAAGGGCTTCCATCTATTACAATGAGAGTTGTTGTAGCATGGAGCCTATGATAGGGAGGAGGCTCTCTTTTTCACAATGAGTTAGTAAATACTCCATATAAATGTAAGTTTCCATAACTTGTGATTATGCTGCATTAATGTTGTTTTTTCGTGCACTATATCACTTTCCAATTTTTTCAATTCTAGTTTAAAGTTTAAGTTTGAATTTTTCAATTTTAGATATATTATGATCAAATTCTTTAATTATGTTCTATAAGCGTATATTCTATTGACTACATATGTTTATTCATTAATAGTATAGATATCAAAACAAGAATTTATAAATGAAGTAACAATTTATAAATGAAGTAACAAATTTGGAGAATGATTTGGTCATTTCAAGAAATGTATTGGGTAGATAACCATAATTCCTCAACCTGAATTTTCACAGATTGCTCTAAATGCTCAATTTTGATAACCTACACATTTTTATAAAGATAATGATGATATACAAGTATTTCTGTAACATGAATATTTGTGTATACATCTTTCATCTATTGACATTCCATAAGGCATGCGTTGTCTCACTCTTTGGTTACCATATGAGTACTCCAATGCAAGCCCAGAGATAACTACAAACCCCTGAATTAGTTCATCACCTCACAAAAAAATCATACCACCCCTTTTTTTTGGCAACTCAGAATTTAATTGCAGCATCAGTGGTATTTGCATTAGCTATAAGAGCTTTTAGGAATTTTACGATTTCGGATGAATTCAGAGAAAACCAAAACACAAAGGGTGGAGTTCCTTCATGGGAAGAACTTTTAACTATGTAAAACTATAATTTGCAATAGAATTTTGAATTAATTTTAGGTTTAAAGATAATTAGAAGAATAGCACAGAATATAGGTAAAAAAATACGATTTCTACCATTGGTGTCCCTGTGCCATAGAAAGTTTTTACTGAAACAAAAAAAACTGAATATCTTGCGTGACACCCATTTTAATATTTTGATTCAAGAAATATATCCATGAATTAACAACAATAAAAAATAAATATGATGCATCTAGAAGCACTTAAAAACTTTTGGGGTTTAGGGTTTGTATGATACCACATACTTTAAAGGCAAGTCACTCGCCTTGGTGCACAACACTTCCACTTTGTCTCTAGTAACATTAAGCGACCTCTAAAATAAAAAACAAAAATACTCCTGTATTCTACCTCAAATAATAAAACATTCGATATGACACTGAAAACATATGTAGAAGTGGTAGGAGTACCCTATCTCCTACGCACACAATTAACTCATCCCTTAGACTGAGTGTGAATTTGAGGGGTTATCCACTCGTGAAAATCTAGTTCTTCACATGATACACACCCGGTTGGTCAATCTAGAGTTGATCCATCTGTTATTACACCCGGTCAAAAATGATTTCCCTTCCCTGTCAACGCCCAAATCTTAGTCATTTTCATCTACCAATCTAATTATTTTCACCTAAATTATTCACTAAGATCTATCACAAACAAGATTGATATCTTTCAAATTTATCCAAACTTAAAAAAATATGCACAGTTTTGATTAAACAAACCCTATTAGCTAGTATTTCAAAATAATCTTCCAAACCATGTTAATCACTATTGAGAAACCTAGGGGTTTCTATGTTAGGTGCTTTCTCTTTCTTTGATAACTGCTTGTGCTGTGATTTTATTAACTTCATTAGATTCATCTTTCACTTTATTATAATTATTTTTCTTATCATCAAACATATACAAAACAATAAAGAACAATGAGACAATATAACATAAGATATAGGCTATCAGTACCTAATGACGAATTCCAATACCTATGACCCTTGATCAAGACCAAGTCAAACCTCTCCTTGATGAGATTCTCTTCTACAAAGTCAACTTCAATCAAAATGGTCTTCCAACAAATGCTTGTTTTTTCTTTGACCTCAATTTCAGACCTATACTTTTGACGGTGATTCTCGGCCTTCCTGCTGCAAACCTAACTGACACATGTGACCGGAATATTGTAAATATGGTCTCTTCTCTTCTTTTCTTGGGAAATTTTTCCTTCTCCAACAATTTAGATTGTATTATAAATATATATTACTTCAAAAATTCACTCATCATAAATCGTAAATTTAAAATTTAGACTTAAAATTGCAAATAGAATTGAACAAAATGGACAGTAATATAATCCATGACAAAAAAAATTAATGCTGCATAATTTTTGAAGTTTTCAACAAGAAATAGTGAAATTAGCATCCAGAAAAAACATCCTTGATCCTAGTGAAAATTAAGCACCTATACTAGGTGGGGCCCACAAAGCTTTTTTTTAGGTGTATGTATATTTATAGATGTATGTGAAAATTATATTTATAGAATTCATGTCTATTTATATATGCATGTCTATCTTTATTATCCCTTAATTTAGATGGACAATAAACTATAATCTATTCTCAATGTGGACTTGGAAATAGTTAACTGAAGTGGAAAATCAGTTAGCTAAGTGAATTTCGAGTTAAGTGGTTGGTTGGTGGGACATGAAGGTTGAATTCAGTTATAATAGAGTGATTCTAGTTGTAACAGAGTTGGAAGTGCAGTGGTGCATGAGTTGTGCAATTTGTAAATCAATTTAACTTAGTTAAGTGAGTTAAAGTTAGTTGTGCTAGTTGTAACTGCATATACACTAGTGAGAGATAAAGTGAATTAAATATTAGTTAATTAAAATGTAGTGATCTCACATGCAACTGATGTTTTTAGTATTATTAACTACATGCATGTCAAATCCAGTGGAGAGCCAGTTGATTTCTAGGTGACAGGGAAATAAACTATAAGTTGTGACATTATTTGGTTGCATACATGCAACCACACACACGTTGGATGTGCCCATGATATTTACGCAGTAAAGGAAGGAAAGGTATCTATAATTCAGGGTTCTTTACCATCTGGGATTGCACAGTGGAGGCAGGTTGTCTGGAGACAGGAAAGTGGCTAAGGAATTGCCAATTTTTGTATGACAGCATGAGACAATTAGCTCATGTACTGAGGGTTATTAGATTGGAGCTTTGTATGTAATTGTTTCATGATCCATGATATAATATACAATAGAAGATAGTGGGGTTTTTATTTGTAAGCTTTCCCTGGGAAATTATCTGTGTTGTGTGTGATTGATATTTCTTTATGATATTGTAATTGGCGATTCTGTTTTTCTTTTTAATTCTGCAAAAAATTGTAGATTCGAATCTGTATTTAATAGTAGTACATTGTTGGATCAGGAGAATCCAAGATATACATGTATTTTTTATAATTTATACATGGTATCAGAGTTGTGTTATAAATTTTCTACATGGTATCGGAGCACAGGAAATTGCAGAAGTGAAGCAGGAGTTGAGTTTGTTGGTGGATAGAATTCGAACTTGCAGAAAGACTTTCTTGGTGCTACAGTTGATTCAAGATCGAGATGGCTTTCAATGGCTTGAGCTTGAGGTTATAGTATGCACTCGAGGGCATATCGAAATAAATTTCTTGGAAGGACAAGATGGAGGCAGTATTCGAAAACAATGGCTTGAAGGAATTCATTGAAAAAGACGTTCCTAATCTAGATGTTGTAGATGCTGCAAAGCTTGATGCATGGCAAAATAAAGTGGCAAGGGCAAGGAGGATCTTGTTGGAGGGAGTACGAGACCACATTATCTCAAGCCTTTATGGGAAAGTTACACCATATTCTATGTGGAAGGCTTTGACAGATATATTCCAAAGTAGTAGTGAACATAGGAAATTGGCGCTCAAAGATAAACTCACGAAGATCAAGATGGCTAATAACAGCACTATTCCAGTGTACTTAGCAAATTTTTTCCAAAGTCGGGATGAACTTGGGAGCGTAGGAATAACTATCGCTGATGATGATTTGGTGAGCTTGGCTCTCCTAGGACTTCCGTATATTTGGCACATTTATGAAGAATTTGTCAACGGACGAGAATTTTTTTTGGATTGGGAACGATTGGGGTCAGATCTGGTGCAGGAGGAGTTCAGGCGGAACACGAGAGATGGATATTCATCAAAGCATGATGATGAAGAGGATTTTGCTTTGGATTTCAAGGAAAAGAAGGGGCAGGGGAAGAAATTCCATTCTAAATCTAAGGCCGATGAAGAAGGCAAGGAGGACAACATGTCCAAAGTGAAGTGTTTTCACTATCACGAGCATGGACATATTGCCACAAACTGTCCACAAAATAAGAATAACAAGAAGGCTACTATAGATGCAGCTGGTGAGGCCCTTGCCTTGCAATTTGAGCTTGAATTCTCACTTATTGCATTCATGGTGTCAAGTGCAATGACTTCGATGTGGTACTTGGATAGTGGTGCATCTTTCCACATGACGGGAGACAGAGAAATTTTCAGTAGCTTGGAGGAGAAGGACCTCCAGATGCATTTCGAAATGGGTGATGACAAAAGTTATAGCACTACCGAGATTGGTATTGTTGCTTTCCAAAGGAAGTGAGGTAAACTCTTCTTTTTAAAAGATGTAATGCATGTACTAGGCTTAATGAAAAATTTAGTTTTAGTTGCAATGTTGGAAGAGAAAGGCTATGATTTGGTCTTTAGTGAAGGTAAAGCCTTCCTTCGGAATAAATCCACAAAGAAAGTCAAGAAAATTGAGATTTGTGTGAATAATATCTAT
Organism: Pinus albicaulis; assembly: GCA_034641835.2. Taxonomy (NCBI): domain Eukaryota; kingdom Viridiplantae; phylum Streptophyta; class Pinopsida; order Pinales; family Pinaceae; genus Pinus; species Pinus albicaulis. The sequence goes on from CM076578.1 coordinate 1,167,920,593, forward strand.
AGAATTGATGTAGATGTGATTTCTACAGAGCTTCCAACCATGGGAAGTGTGAGAAAGCCATGCAATTGACCCTTGAGAGGGAGATTGATTTTGATGCAGGTAAGAGTGAACCTCAAGATGTCGAGCAGCCTCATGCAGAGGATCATGGAGTGGGAGAAACCACTCATGTAGATAAATTTCAAGCCAGATGGGGAGAGGGAGTGCATGCAGCTATACCACTAGATGAGAGGTGGGGTGACATGCATGAATAATCCCAAGAAGAAGTTTTGGGCAATATTCATTGAGATGGTGTGGATCTCATGAATCAAACCTGCCTACTAGGAGCCCAAAGAGTAGCAGTAGTAGGATCATTTGGATTTATGCAGTCAGATGTTGTGAGGACATGAAATAAAAGTGACAGTGTCAGATACTAGAGCGTAGTTCAGAGTTGGCAGCAAGTGCAAAGTGCATGGATGCAGGTATCAACAACGCAGTGGATCCTAAAGACATGTGCAGTAGCTAGAAAGTCAAAAGACTTTGATGACAGATGCATTATATTGATTCAGTTGTTTAGAGGCTATTCAGTTTCAGAAGTGTTGCATGAAAAGGTTGCATGTGTGATAAACAATAGCGAAGTGTTGCATGGAAGAGTTGCATGTGCGAGAAACACTAGAGAAGTGTTGCATGCAGGGGTTGCATGTCGCATGCATGGAGTTGCATGTCGCATGCAAGGGTTGCATGTCACATGCATGGAGTTGCATGTCACATGCAAGGACATTCCTTTCTTGTTGAGAGGGAGTGTTGAAGTTTGCAACAAGAAACAATCAAATTGGCATCCAGAAACAACATCCTTCATCCTAATGAAAATTAAGCACCTACACTAGGTGGGGCCCACACAGGTTATTTTTAGGTGTATGTCTATTTATAGATGTATGTGCAAATTCTATTTATAGATGCATGTATATTTATAAATGCATGTCTATATTTATTATCCCTTAATTTAGATGGACAATAAATTGTAATCTATTCTCAATGTGGACTTGGAAATATTTAACTGAAGTGGAAAATCAGTTAGCTAAGTGAATTTCGAGTTAAGTGGTTGGTTTGTGGGACATGCAGGTTGAATTTAGTTGTAATAGAGTGATTCTAGTTGTAACAGAGTTGGAAGTGTAGTGGTGCATGAGTTGTGCAAGTTGTAAATCAGTTTAACTCAGTTAAGTGAGTTAAAGTCAGTTGTGCTAGTTATAACTGTAGATAAACTAGTGAGAGATCAAGTGAATTAAATATTGATTAATTCACATGTATTGATCTCACATGAAACTGATGTTTTTACTATTATTAACTGCATGCATGTCAGATCTAGTGGAGATCCAGTTGAGTTCTAGGTGAAAGGGAAGTAAACTATCAGTCGTGACTTTATTCGGTTGCCCACATGCAACCACACACATATTGGATGTTCCCATGATATTTACGTAGTCAAGGAAGGCAAGCTATCCATCATTCAGGGTTCTTTACCATCTGGGATTGCACAGTGGAGGCAGGTTGTTTGGAGACAGGAAAGTGGCTAAGGAACTTGCCAATTTTTGTATGACAGTGTGAGACAATTAACACATGTTCTGAGGGCTCTTGGATTGGAGCTTTGTATGTAATTGTTTCGTGATCCATGATATAATATACAATAAAAGATAGTGGGGCTTTTAGCTGCAAGATTTCCATGAGAAATTATCTGTGTTGTGTGTGATTGATCTTTCTTCATGATATTGTAATTGGCGATTGTTTTTTTTTTAATTCTGCAAATATTTGTAGAAGAGATTCTGTATTTAACAGTAGTACATTGTTAGATTAGTAGAATCCAAGATATACATGTATTTTGTATAATTTCTACAATAATCAAAATTTATGAACACTTACATTTCTAGGAAATATCTACTAACTAATTGTGAAAAATGGACACTCTACCCAACCATAGGTTCCTTGCTACAACAACTCTCACTGAAATAAAGGCCAACCCTTAATCTAAAACTATGAATCCAAAAAGTTGACTTACTTATAGTTGACTTTAACTCTCATCACATAGTCCAATTCCTCTATTCACAAAATTTTCACCTACAACAACCCCAATCCATAACACTCTTTCCCATTAGCTTGTAATCCAAGGAATGGAATAAATTTCAATCAATAATCCATTAGGCTAATCCACTTTCCTTAAGGCTCTAATATATGATGGTCAACAATTTTCACTGTTGGAGTTCCAAAATTTTGACTTTTCCAAATACCTTGACTTGTAAATAAATTCCACAATGATAGCCATTATCGTTACATATAACCTACATTACATTCATATTTTGTTGTTTCCTTAAGTCAATATACTCTATATACTATATGTTAGTATGAATCTTAATTCCAAGCGTACAAAAAAATACCACTTTAGCTATGCATAAGAAACAGCCCTAACAGCAAAGATGGCTACCAATATCCTTAGATCTGCAGTTATTTGATCAAGATAAATACTGTAAAAATCTAGATCTATGCATCAAAAGACATTAAGCAACAGATAAAACAAGATTTACTCCATGCATCCAATAGACAAGACAAGAATATGTTGAATGAATTTTGTATTAATGGCACTTGGGAGGAAACACAGAAGGGTGTTACTAGTTCTCCTCAATGGGATGGGTTCTTGTAAGTCCTCAACACTTCAGATCTAAAATTCCTCTCTCTTGATGGTGTAGAAAACCCAGACAAAAATGGTAGCAAAATATGACTATGATGGTGGATCAAAGTCAGGCCAAAAGTATGAATCCGGAAGTGATCTTTAGGCAACAAAACGTAGTGAGTGAATGGGAAAACCCTTCTATTTATAACAAAATATTGAATTAGTCTAGATATTGGTGCATAACTAAAATATTATTAACCAAATCAAGATCCAAATTTTGTGGAATATTTTATTATATTTGTTAGAGGGAAAAAGAATTTGACTTTGGTCAAATCCATTTATTTGTAAATAATAAATAAATAAATGATTTATTTATTATTTTAAGGATGTGGTTGAGTAATAATCAAATAAATAATGATTTATTCAATTATTTATAAATTATTTAGTCAAATTTAACAAGGAATATTATTTAAGTAAGGTTTAAATAATTATTCCTAGAAAATAATAAGATAAATAATGATTTATCTAATTAATTTCCCTATTTTGGGTTAAATATAACCAGGAATATTAATTAAACTGTTGTTTAACTAATTATTCCTTGAGGAAAAAAAAAAAAAAATGTAGATTTATTTAATATTTCCTCATGGGGTTTCCTGTTTAGACCAAAACAACTTAATAAAGGTGGTTTACTAAGTGATTTTTCATAGTGAATGCAATTTTACTTAGGGTAAAATTGGTCTTACATGGTGTACCTGGGTCCATATAATAAAAATAGTTTATATGACCAAAAAATGGTGTAACAGATTGCCCCCCAGCGTGCGAGCTTTAAGAGCTAATCGTATGACTGAAGTACATTGTCAAAACTCAATCACTAGATACCGAAGGGGAAGTCAAAGAGAGAGAAGTATAATGTAGACCAAAGTGCTGAAAGGACTAGACCCTGAGGAGGTGAGACTTACTGGTGTGACAAGTCTCTTTTATGAGTGAGTACCTGTGCTATAGGCGACAAGGGAGGCATAACTATGCCCGCCGAGACAAAGTACAAAGAATAAGGCATCTAGTAAAAAATGGACCGAACAATATAGTATATGCTGGCATAAACATGAGCCAGATAAACAATAAGATAATGAATCCCACATACATATTGTGCCTAGGATAATAGCTAGGACTTGTACAATAATATTTGAGTACATGAGATATAAATACAACCCAGATGCCCCTGAAAACAGAAAAGGGCTCTGAAAATATGATTGATACATGCAAACAAAATGGTGCTGCAAGCGGCTGAAACTGACATCATCAAATGTATGGAGCTGCATCAAAGGATGTAATGAAGAGGTCATCTAGGTATGTGGGTATGTGGGGGGCTACCTATAGGACCACCCCCTCATGAGGGCTGAGACATCTCACACACCCAGGAATCACCGATATCAGCTACTACATCACTAAACCATCAAGTATATGAATCTCGATCATGCTGAAAGGAGCTGGAGCTGAGAAACAATCAATTCAAAGGGTAGTGAGGTGTCGCTTTTCCTGATCCGAGGCACCGAACAAGAGTGGAATCTGGAACCAAGGTACACTGCCCTCTAGACTTGTCTTTTGGAATGAATGAGCTGACGTCAACAGAAGGAGGTCCGCCATAGGTGAGGCAATAAGGGATCCTCAACTAAGGCACGAGAAAAAATAGTAGAGAAACTGAAAAAATAACACCAATGATGATGATGAAATCAGGGGTACTGAGTAGCGAATGGATGACTTCCCTTGTTAGAGCATAAAGGGCATGGATGACCTAGCAGCGACTAACACAATATCATGAGGGATAGGGGACAGTGGGACTGAAGGCCATAATATGCAACACGAGAGAGGGACCAAACGTGAAGGATGAGAGGACTATGCCAAAGATGCTAGGGACTCGGGATAGACCGCAGATGCTGATGACTCAGCCTCAGGATGCTCTAAACAAGGGTGACTCCAATGGTCTTTGCCACACGAGGAAAAGGTCCAATGGGGGATAAAAACATGAGTACAAGAGGGTATCTCATGATGAAAATCAACACAAACAAGGATAAGTAAGGAGGAAAAGTGGTGCCCCAAGTATAAGTGTTGTAAGTGAGGAAATCCAATTTGGAGAAGAAGGTGAATAGACCCTTCATGGAAAAAATGTGTCTTGGTGAAGTATCAAATCACGAAAAACTAACATATACCCATTTGAGTGCTCGGTGAGAGCTTTCCAACGGTGCAGATGGTTTGTCAAATGGAGCTACGGTTTGGCCACAACAGGTGAAAGAAAAAACAAGGGTTTCTCTTTTGATAAGGCATTTTCCCTCCAAATTCACTCATTTGCATGTGGAGCTTTGGTGAATGCAGAGAAGAGAGAAGGCCCTAAATTTTGCGGCGATCGTAGCGGACAAACCGACCGTTGGAATCGAGATCCGTCAATTGTAGGTAAGAGGCCTAACCCTACTCTTTCTTTTCAGTGGATTGAAAGTTTAGATTAGGTCCCTAGGGCTCAGGAATAGACCCCTGCTCCTCTTCATGGCCAGGTCACACTTTTTGGGGCAAAATGTGCAACTTGGGTAATAGGTTTTGAGCAAAAAACTGCGACCTGTCCCAATTTTGGGCACCCCGCAAGGGCGGACACATTGGGGAGTGTGGTTTTGTGCTATTTTGAAAGCAGGTTTTATGATGAGATATAGTCTTTCCTATCTGTATACTAACAAATATGATGGTTTTGTGAAGATATGGCAGAATTACAGATCAACTGGAGAGAGAGAGACCTGGGCGCATTATGGTTGGAGATCCGGGAGGATCAAGGTGTCTGTAGTGCACTGGCCAGGTTTGGGGTTCTGAAGTTTGTGGAGAACCCTTTGATGAGAGCTGGAGATCCCTTATTGGCTCGGATTGTCAGCTATTGGGATCCGGAACATGAGGTCTTTATCGTGTAGGGCCACCAGATGGAGTTGATGGTCTAGGATATATATTTCCTGACTGATCTCCCACCACTTGGGATGGTAGGGAACACTCAGCTAGTATTACCACGGGGGCAGAATATCATGGAGTTTGTTGAGTTCCATTGTCGACTAGGTCTCCAAGTCAAGGGGACTTGGATACCCATCGAGGATTTGGAGAGGTTAGAGACCCGTGTTGTGGCCGCAGCGATGTTGCGGATCCTGGGCAACCAGGCACTCCATCACATCACTGGGGGGCAGATGATGCTTGTGGAGAGTGATTTGAGTGGGACCTACTATGGGTGGGCCTAGATGATGTTGTCGTCGTTGAAACAACAGTTGTCTCTATGCAAACGACAAGTGAACCATGACTATGCATATGGTACATTTTTGTGCTCGTTCTTCTTTGAGAAGATCTCGACACTTCGACCTCGCATACAGCTCCAAGATGGGGGCCCAAGAGAGCCTAGGATGTGCTAGTGGGAGAAACTACTATGCAGAGGAGGCGGTGGGGCGGTTAGACGGGTGTACTGACCTGATTTCTTTGTTCATTGGGATTAGATGCCACTATATATAGACGACTATCCCTATAGTGGAATGAGTTATTACGGGGACCCGGATTTGCCACTACCACCTAGTCGAATATGGGGGCCCGATGGTAAGTGACAAATTTCTAATCTTTTATTTGCATGTAAAGGTCTAGAATATTGTGTGTGGTATTGATTCTTTCACTTTTGGTATGTAGATACAACACCGGTAAAACTGGTCGAATATATGGGATGACCTATAGTATCAGGGACCGTAGGACCTAGTGGAGCGAGGGCGCAGCAAAATGAGGATGCAGCAGCCCTCCTTGAGGACATTCGTCATAAATGTGAGAGGCTTCTGACTGGTGTTTCAGAGGGTGGCTGGCAGGACTTAGATGACCAGTACATAAAGCCATGTATTAGTCTACCCTCTTAGTGACAAGGGGTCATGTGGTGCATGGTGATGGCCGGACAGGGTATGCGTGATCTACGAGTTGTGGGAGCAGAGCCATTGGCTCGAGATCCTCCAGATAGTGATTAGTGTGTAGGGGTAGGTGGTGCCCCCAGTTTTTAGTTTTGTAACATGTTATGGGCATGTCATATGTATCAGAGTGGATGGACTCTAAAACATTTTATACGACACATATTATGGATATGTATCGTTTTGATATTTTTACGTCATAAGGCGTTATTATTTGAAAACAACTTTCCTAGTTGCCACCGTGTATATTTATGCAACGTTAGATTGAATGTTAAATGATTGAATATTTGTGTGCCGTTAGATTAATAATAAAAAATAGTTACTGATTAGTAGTTAGAAAAATAGTTCGGAGATCAATCTTGCAAAACAACCAGTTCGTTCTCATGTTGCATTCCTTCCAGGTACTTTGCAAGTGCTTAATATTCTCATGGGACCGATTCCTTCATATCTCGGGAATCTGAAATGAATTATTTCAATGTCAGACAACCGTTTCACTAGATCACTTCCTTCTGCGTTTGAGAGTCTGCTATATGCAGAGATTGTTTTGGGAAATCTTGCGTTGTGTAGCCACTAGAACTTTAATTCGGAGGAATTCTTTCAATGTCTCAGACAACAGTTTGTCTACTGTTGTTTAGATCAGTTGCTTCGACGTTTGAGAATCTGATATATACAGACGACGTTTAAGAATCCAGGTCCTTAATTTTCTTGCATGTCTTAATTATAAACAATGCAGTACCGCTCTCCATGATCATATTTATAGATTTCGTAATTGTTTCTTCTTTGCTTGCACACAATTCATATGTAAATTCTTTTCAATTCTGGGTACTTTGCAAGTGCTTAATATTCTCACGGGACCGATTCCTTCATATCTCGGGAATCTGAAATGAATTCTATTTGAAATGAATTCTTTCAATGTCAGACAATCGTTTCACTAGATCACTTCCTTTTGCGTTTGAGAGTCTGTTGTATGCAGAGATTTTTTTGGGAAATCTTGCATTGTGTAGTCGCTAGAACTTTAATTTGGAGGAATTCTTTCAATGTCTTAGACAACAGTTTGTCTACTGTTGTTTAGATCAGTTTCTTCAGCTTTTGAGAATCTGATATATACAGACGGCATTTAAGAATCCAGGTCCTTAATTTTCTTGCATGTATTAATTATAAAAAATGCAGTACCGCTCTGTATAATCATATTTACAGATTTCATAATTGTTTCTTGTTTTCTTGCACACAATTCATATGTAAATTCTTATGTAATATATTTCTTATTGTGATGATGATCAGGAACCAGGCTTAGAAGATAAAAGAAGTGCACTCGATCTATTAACCAATGAAACTCTTGACGCGCTGAAATATATAGATCTTGCTGAAATATATAGGTCTTAAACTTTTCAACGAACATGTTTAGAGTGTGAATATACACAGTGGCAAGTATAAGCCCGTGTCACAAAGGCACCAACAAGGATGCATTCAAAACCGGTAAACTCATCATCGCTCCCATTTAATCCCAAGAGAGAGCAGTGAAAGCTTTGAACAATATAAATAGTTTTCGTAAATAGTTTTCATAATGGTTACTTATCAATATTGTGGAATTGATTTGGCAGGTTTGCGAAGAGACTTTCTAACGAAAAAAAGGTCAAGACCATCAATATCGTTGTGATGGTCTTGAAAACTGCTGCACTTTTCATGGAAAATTATAAAAACTAAATGTTAGGGGTGGAATTTCACTTACTTCTGTGGATCTAAATTTATATAGATTTTATTATATAATTAAATGCTAGTTAGTGTCTCCATTTTACTTTTAGAATATTGGTCAAGAGACATCTCACTTAAATACAAGACTGCCACTTTATTACAGACATATTGATAAATTTATTTTCAGAGACATCTCACTTATATACCAGAATACCACTTTATTATTTTGATAATTTTATTTTCGTCCCATGATATATATATATGTGTGTGTGCGTTGGCGATGGTAGTATAAAAGCATTTTTTTGGTGGTTTAAGTTTAATTTAAGTGTACGTGTCTATGGTATTTTAATCAAATTTTTCTCGAATGGAGTATTATTTTTGTATTTAATTGTTTTTAAATAATATTAGTATTTGTATATTGAATAGTGAATATAAATAATTTTTAATATTTTTTTATATTTAATTTTTGGATATTATTGTATTATTATTTGTAATAGAAAATTATGTTAATTTTTATAATCTTTTTGTATGTTGAATGGTAAATTTAACTTATTTTTTAGAACTATTAATATTTTTATATTTATGTTATGTTTATGTGTATTGTTAGAATACCATTTATTAATGATTGTGGGAAGAAAAATATTCAATATGTGTTTAACCAAAAAAGTGTTTAATTAAAAAAAATGTATCTTATTATAAATTATAGGCTTTTTTTTTTAAATAAAAATATTTAATAAAAAATGAAAATAAAGATTAGTGTTTGTATATAGAATAGTGAATATAAATCGTTTTTAATATCTTTTATATTTAATTTTAGGATATTATAGTATTGTCATTTATGAGAGAAAATTATGCTAATTTCTTATAATTATGTTGAATGGTAAATTTAAATTATTTTTTAGAATTTTTAGTATAATTTGTTTATGTGATGTTGCAAAGAAAATTGTTCAATGAGTGATTCACTAAAAAAAGGTAAAATGTTTAATTATAAAATTGTATCTTATTTTAGTAAAGATTTGAGTTTTTTTTATTTTTTTTAGAAGTATATTTTTTAAATAAAAATATTTAATAAAATTTCAAAATTTAAACATTAATTGATTTTATATATATTCATAAAAATAAATTGTTATTACTATTCATGTTGAATGTAGTTTCTTTATAGGGGGGAAACTAAGATGGCCTAAATCAATCATATCTATGTTATGAACTAATTATTTAATAAAATTATTTTTAAATGTTTATAACCATTATTATTTTAAAATTTTATTGAATAAAATGTATCTAAATTTTCATACATCCAAATATACATAGTTTTTCTTGTTTTACAATAAAAAAATAAAAATAAAAAATAAAATAATGATAAACTATAAGTACAACCCATGGTATTGACCCATGGTATTCATGTGGAATGTAGTTTTTTTATAGGAGGAACTAAGATTGCCTAAATCAATCTTAAATTTGGATCTAAACAAATTATTTAATAAAATTATTTTTAAATGTTTATAACCATTATTCTTTTAATATTTTACTTAATAAAATGTATCTAAATTTTGATACATCCGAATATACATAGTTTTTATTGTTCTCTATTATTTTTGTTACAACTATTTTATTATTTCAAAAATATATGTTTTTTTATTATAAATTGTTTATGTTACAACTGTTTTATAATTCATGAGTATTCTTTCTTTATATATAAAAAAATATATTAATAATGATTTTTTTTAAAATATGTGATATTTTTTAAATTTCCAAATTATTTCAGAGGAAATGATTTATCTTGAGCAATAATGATGAATGTTCATAATTCTCATTTCTTAAATAACACTAAATTTACCTTTAGAGGGGTCGGTAACAATTGTTTGTATCAAAGTCAAGGATACAAAAGAAATGAGACATGGTGAAGAGAAGCTTCCAACCTTACAACAAGCCCTAAAAAGGCATAATGTTGAATGTATGAAATCCATGTTCCCTGATACACATGAGAAGTGCAATGAAAAATCTTGGAATTTGGAAAATGTCATGAACCTTATCTCATGCTCCATTGATTTAGATCTAAAGTATATGGAAGAAGAAAAGCAGGAAAATGGATACATATCAAGAATGTATGATTCTTTAGAAGGAAACGACGTTGACAAGGCTAGAGGACATGATACATATCAAGAATGTATGATTCTTTAGAAGGAAACGACGTTGACAAGGCTAGAGGACATGCTTTATCTTAAGAAATAATGGACCAAATAGTAGAATTAAAAATAGAAGATGAATATTCATAAAATGGGTTACTCAAGGATTTTGGAATCCATATGAACTACATTATCTCACTGATTCAAGCAAGTGCTCAAAAAGAGACAGATAATAGTGATATAGAGACAATTTATTCATAAATAAGAGAAAGCTAGAATTATGACCTGAGATAGAGTTATGAGAAGAGAAACATTCCAATTGTAAGGAGGAGTCAAATTTATGTGAGTAGTAGTTCATTCAACATAATTCTCCACCGCTTATTCTGGAGGAGAAATTTCCTACTACCTCATCAATTGAAGAAGGTCCGCATGAGAAAAACAGAAGAGACTGTCACCCTTCTCTTTTTTGTCTAGCAGTCTCTTTACCTCTACCCTTAAATTCAATGACTCAAAAATTACTATACAAAAGACACTTACCTATTGCAATCAGTTGAAAAAAAATAATCTCTAAAGGGTCACTAGGGGAGGAATCTATTATTTAAAATATCGGGAAAATAATTTCATTTCAAAACAAAAATTTATTACATTTAAAATGTGTTCCCATTCTTGTCACTACAAAAATTGATTGTTGTTTTTTATTTGATGGGAAAATAAATGATCTTTAAAAGGAACTAAAGTCTTGAATTATGATCCTTAAAGAAGTCGCTAGATTCTCTGATTATGAGCTGATTTTTTCTTCTAACTTTTGGGTTTTCATGATGTTTGCTATTCAAGGTGAAAAGTTCCAAAGAAGTGGAATATTGGTTGTTCAAAGAGGAATTATGGAAATATGATTGTAGATAATTTATTAATCTAAATGATTGTAGATAATTTATTAATCTAAATTATCTGAACTGAGATTAATTAATCATCCCAAAGCGTTAAAAAGGAGCTAAATGTCTCTTATCCATAAAATTGAATATTAAGATAACTCTATGCTCTATGTTCAAATGACAGGTGAAGGTGGATTTACCATACTTAAGCTTCTTAGTAGCCTCTTATGAACTACAACATGTCATAGTGATAAGTTTTTATTCCATTAAGTAATTCTAGTTGCCCAACTTGGTCATAAAAATCAAGTACATCCTTCATACAGAAAAAAAAAAAAAAAACATGCAGATTTCGTCATATAGAGGTCTTGAGTACTTTGGCCAAAATGTCTCATCCATTATGAAAAGACACATCTTGCATGTAACTAATAACAAAGAATTTTTTCCACATCAATTACCCAATATGGATATTTTGATTTGAGGTCCAACAAACATAATTCTCCACCCCTTATTCTGGAGGATCAGTTCAAGCCAAAAAAGTTCCTACTACCTCTTCTTTCTTATATGCTAATCTTTCCTATACCACAACCTTACGGCGTTTCCTTTGCAACATGTGGTGAAATTGCTAGTTATGTTATTGTCTCGTGTTAAATATGTGTGCTAAATTCCAATCTAGAATATGGTTTGAAATGCTATCTACATAGTGATTTTGTGCTCTAGGTACATGACTGAATGAAATGATTTCAAATTCACACATCAAAATCTTCACTCGTAAATATTTTCTAAAAAGGATAGGATTATGCACATGATAAACACCATTCAATTGCATGACAAGAAGCAGGGAATCTAAATGAACATGAAGGCGGAGGATGCAATGTGAAAGGGCATCGGCTAATAAACCTCGCACTACATCATATTCAACCTGATTATTGGTAGCAATACCAATGCATACCCCATTCGAGAGAACAAGGGAGTGCAAGGGGGTAAAAATGGCCCATCCTGTCGAGGCTAGATTCTTGGAGTAGCGACTTGCACCATCAGAAAAACTGATATAAGGAGTGGACAGGAGGTCCATATGAAAGGTACCACAAGGCAATAAATGGGAAGATGATGAACAATGCTGGCAACCTAAGCACAAAGTAGAAATCGAACGCACTCCGCGGGAGGGAGTGATCTGGGTAGGATTTCTACTACACACACATCGACGGTGAGGTGGAGTGTGGGAGCTACTAGAGGTGTAGCTTGTGCTGAGATCATGAAATTCACCATAGGCATGGGTGGTGCGATCCCATTTATGGGTGGGAAAAATGAATTCAAGGGTGGACATGGCTTCCATGATGTTGTCATCGCTATATAAGATGGAGTGACTGAAGGAAGGGAGACCACATGATGCGGCAAAGCTACCTGACTCATCATCATGAGAAGAAAGGTTCACATGCACATCATCGCGAGGGATGACAGAAGAACAAGCAGATAAGGGATTTACTGATGTTGAGCCCAGGGTGATCACTGAAGGGAGGTCAAGCGAAACAACAAGGGAAGATTCAGAGGGAGCTTCCACCAAGGGTCTCATGGATGATGAAAGGTAGAGGATGGTGGCCACAAGCTCTGTCATCTTGACATCAGGAGGGGGAATGTCAATGGGAGCGGGTAAATCCTCAGTCTAGCCTGTAGCATACTACGCAAGTATGGGAGAGGCAGATTGATTTTGTTCAATCTTGTACTCCCGAACCATCTCTAACGAGGCACAGTAATGCGTAAGGCGGGGACAGTGGTGATAATAATAGCCATGGAGATCACACAATGCACAAGGTTGGTTAGTGTGAATAGTTTTAGGATTCTTTGCTGCGGTCAAGGAAGAAACAGATGCTTCAAGGACTGTAGACTCAGGAAACCCAACTTTAACCATGGGCTTCATACGGGGTAGTTCAGGATAGTTATGGGTGGCATGGCCTACGATATCACACAAAGCACAGGGCTTTATTGGCAGGGGAGGTGCAGGGTCTGTCGGGGCATCTTTGTCCTTAGAGGCCCTCTTGCGAGCTTTGCCCTTTTTACCCATAGCAGTCGCAATAGGAGGTGGTTCCTGTTGAGGTGGTTGAGGCACTATTGTAGTGGAAGAAGTCATGGGGACCGGTTAAACTGGGGTCATAGCAAGATAAGGTTTGGGTTGACCTAGCGGGGTAGCAGCTAGAGGATCAAGGTGCCAGACGAGAATCCCAAGGGTCAAGTTAGGGAGAGAGAGGGTAGCCATGACAGGTGTCGTATAGACTCCTGGTGGTGGAGCGAGGAACGGTATCTGACCGAAGGGGTAATGCCCAGGCGAGACAGCTCCTAAATGGTTAAGGCCTAGAGGAACCATTCCAGGAGGGTAAAGAGGCTCATGAGTACCAGCTGAAGGGCTAGGGGGAAGAGGTCTAGAAGGATAAATTGAAGGGCTAGGAGCATGATGTGGAGGGCGAGGAGGCTTCTGACTAGCTGAGGCAGGCCACTTGAGGGTAGCCTGAGATGATTGCATCATGCAAAAATTCGATGAGCTGGGATCAGAGACAGGAGGAGGAATACCACGGAATGCACCAAGAAATGATGAATATTTGTAGACTCCAGGTGAAACACTGGTCAAAGGATCGACGATTTGCTTTTTGGCCACCGAAGAGATAGTGGACTCAGGGGAGGTCTGATACTTCGGTTCGTAATATGTCAACTGGTCAATGGTGACTATCTTTCCATTACGAGGGAAGGAAATCTTGCGGTGGATTGCAGAAGGGACAATAGACATCGCATAATTTTAAATATGACCCAATAGAATGTTGTAATCTAAGGGGGCATCTATGACTTCTACGTCAATGCCAACAGTCTTTCCTGCAAGAGTAATAGGAAAATTGCGAAATAAGCCAATGGGCTAGGAGGCGTGGCCATCCCACGCTCAGAGAGTGATCGTGGAAGGAGCCAACTCAGGTGATCCGAGTTGCTTCCAAACTGAAGCAAAGATCACATAGGTGGATGCCCCCTCATCAATAATGCACCAGGAAATGATAGCTTTCCGGATCTTGACTGGGATTTTGAAGGCAAAGGAAGCAGGGAGAGGAGGATGTTTTGACTGGTCAACATCAGAGACAATCAATCGATCATCGAAAGGATCTAAAATTCCCATGGCAGATGTTAGAGCTTTTCATTGTGAAGGGCACGACTAGAGGAGTTCCAGCGTTGAAATGGCAACAGGGGATTGTGCCAAATCATCTACTATGTTATATGAATGGGCAGCTTTTCCAGAAGTAGAATTTTGGTGTAGTGGTCCTTTAGGGATCTTGGTATGAACCTCCACCTTGGGCGAAGGGATCTGTAAGGGACCATTAGGAGTCAAAAGAAGCTCTGTAGAGACCAAAGGAGGCGGCTCAGGGACAGACGTAGTGAGAGGCTTGTTGTACTGATAGGACTGAGTCTAAAGATTGATGTCTATGGTTAGAGGTTGATCAGAGTTCATCATGAGAATCTAGTAATCAGAGGTACCAGATGGAAGAGGTTGAGTGGCCACCTGACCTTCAGGTGGTTGGGTAGCCGCAAATCCTTGTTGAGGGAAAGGATCGGTAAGCACAGCCAGTTGATTAGATGCAGGACTGGGAGGGACGGAAGGGATGGCTTGTTGTCCTCCCAATGTTTCTTGAGACTCCCACAGCTTCCACATCTATGGAAAAAGAGGACAATCATGCGTGTAATGACCATAAACACCACAACAAGAACAGGGCTTGTTTGTGCAAACAAGCCTGTCATGCTTGGGCTAAGTGCCCTGCTGTTGGTTCGTAGTGTTAGGAGAAGTACCTTGATTAGGTCCAAGATTACTAGGGGCAGCTTGATTTTGAGTTCCTTTCCTCTTCTTTTTTGAGGAAGGAGGATTATTCGTGCCCTACTGTGCATACACCTACCCCTAAGGGGGCGGTGATTGCTATTGCGAGGGTTGAGAAGGAAAGGGAGGAGGAGGTGCTAATGCTGTAGGATCTGGAGCACTAGGCTATGGATACAGATAATAAGGAGGTTGGGTAATAGTGTGGTAAATGGAAGGTTGGGAAAAAAGAGGAGGCATGCTTATCCTAGATACGTGCTACCGGGAGGGGGAAAAGTGCAAGAGGTGCTGACCCCCCTGAAAAAAACCATAGCCCATGGGAGGTTGAGCATACAGATTAGAGAGACCTCCAATGATACTATTGGCAGCGTGAGATGCCCCTAGTGCATTGGCACCACCAAGTCTAGGAAGATCGGGTAGAACGGTATAAACATAACCCGACTAAGCATAGATCAGGTCATATTTTAATGCAATTTGGAGAGCGTCTTCTTCGGTTTGAGGAAAGTGTGATGCGAAATATTTTCCAATATGTGGCAAAAGAGATCTAAGCAACCGGTCCATGTATACATGGTCTTCCAAGGTAGGAGCTCGACATAGGCTCTTTCTTCTCTGCCATTCCAGGACATGGTCGAATAGGCGGGTCGCAAACGATTGACAGAAAGAGGTCAAGAGTTCGGCACCAATGTCATAACGAAGGGGAAGTTGGAAGTAAGATAAAAAATCCCAGGAAATATTCACAAAGGTGGTATGAGAGGAAGGGGCCTGATCAACATACCACTTAGAAGCTTCACCTGTAAGCATATGTTGGAACAACCGAAGACAAACATAGTCATCGTTAATGGAGTGAGACAAACACCACATGTGGAAATATTGAACATGATTTGTAGGATCTTCTCCAGCAAGGCCTTCAAACTTTGGGATGTCAGAAGGGAGCTTCGTCGGCATAACAGGCCAACTAGCGTCATGGTGTATAGGGTCGTTTATCAACTGGTCGAAATCGGGGAGGCTGAGGCCTGCCATGAAGGGGAGCAAGAGCGCAGCCAGGGTAGTGTCTGTTGTAGTCCCATTAGTGGTATTCTAGCATGAGGGCCAAGGTTACCGCCAGCATTAGGTCCTGCAACAGACATGGTGAAGGTGTCAGGTGGAGAACCAAAGGTGGAACGAGAAGGAGAACCCAAAGGACCAGAAGAAGAGTCAGTGTGCAGACTCAGTGGAGGACTAGAATCCTATGTGGAGGAGTAAGTCTTCCTAACAGAAACTGAGCATGAAGGACAAGAAGTCTTTGGGATAAATGCCTTGGTGGTGCAATGATGATGACACAAACATGGCACAAAGGAAAAAGAGACCAGCAAGGGAAAGGAGGTGCAGGATCAACTGATTACAATGTCGAAACAAGGGTAGAAAGGAGCAGGATCAATTGATTTCAATGTTTTAGAGTCTTTTCTTCGCGGTGTTAACCAAGCCCTTTTTCACTTATGGTGTGTGTGCAAAGTTTGTAAATTTTAATTTTTAAACCCATACATTTGTAGAGAAAAAGAAAAAGTGTGCTGTATAGCTATAAATAAACCTGCAAATGACAGTATATAAGCCTGCAAAAACATAAAATAAATAGCTAATAATGCAATAATCTAAACCCAAGGAGGCGGGTCTCTCAACAACTAGTCTATAGGTGATTAAAAAAATAATCAAAACACACTAAAAAAGCCAACAGATCTAAGGTTAGGAGGGACAGGGATCTAAAGGACAAAATCTGCTGGAAATTGATGCAGAAAACAACAACAAATCAGAGGAAAAATTTATGTAAAAAGAGGTGGCAAAAGGCTATCTCCTGGAGGGAAATGGAGGGAACCCTAGAGGAAAACCCAAAAAAAGCTAAATGAGGTGATTTGGATGGATAAAAAGCCGATCTGAAGTAGATTTGAAGGTGAGGTGTCAGATCTAAAAAATGGCTGAAGACTCTGAAATTTCAGACAACCTGCAACAACAAAAATTCTTCCAAAAAAAGTGGAGGGTACTGAAGCCCTAGGGGGCTAGGTTCCCACTTAGTTGAGCAAAACAGAACAAGTGAAAGTCCAAAATGAGCGGAGATGGAGGCCAGACAACCCTGAACAGAGGCTCAGACAAACCCAGAAAACTTTCAAAAAAAACTCCTACAAAAAATCCAGGTCGTAGTGTCTAACCTGTTTTCAGCAGAGGTCATATTTTTTGGGCTGATTCCCACTTCCTGAAGCTCCACGTTATAGGTTTTGGGCCAAAAATTTTGACATGCACTTCTGGCACCCTCGGCAACATATTTTAGAAAAAAATTTCGTCTCAGCTGCGGTTGATTTCTATCACTTGCACAATAGGTCCGAAAACACACAGAAGTTAGAATTTTTATCGTTTTAGGGTTTTATAGGTTAAAAAAAACATCAAGAAAATAAAAAAAAGGGGGCTGAAGAGAAATCCTAGGGTTTGAAGTAGCTGGATATGAAAGGATCAGAAAAACGACAGCGGTCGTAATCGTAAACCCGTGTGGAGTTGTCAGTTGTTAGTATGAATCTTAATTCCAAGCATATGAAAAAAGACCAATTTAGTTGTGCATAGAAAACAACCCTAAAAGCAAATATGGCTGCCAATATCCTTAAATATGCAGTTATTTGATCAAGATAAATGCTACAAAAATCTAGATCTATGCATCAAAAGACATTAAGCAGTAGATAAAACAAGATTTACTCCATGCATCCAATAGACAAGATAAGAATATGTTGAATGAATTTTGTATTAATGGCACCTGGGAGGAAAACACAAAAGGGTCTTACCAGTTCTCCCCAATGGGATGGGTTCTTGTAAGTCCTCAGCACTTCAGATCAAAAATTCCTCTCTCTTGATGGTGTAGAAAACCTAAACAAAAATGGTAGCAAAATATGACTATGATGGTAGATCAAAGTTAGACCAAAAGCGTAGATCCAGAGTGATCTTTAGGCAACAAAAGGTGGTAAATGAATGGGAAAACCCTTCTATTTATGACAAAATATTGAGTTAGTCTAGATATTGGTGCATAATTAAAATATTATTAACCAAATCAAGATTCAAATTTTATGGAATATTTTATTATATTTGTTGGAGAGAAAAGGAATTTGACTAGGGTCAAAACCCTTTATTTGTAAATAATAAATAAATAAATGATTTATTTATCATTTTAAGGATGTCATTGAATAATAATCAAATAAATAAATATTTATTTAATTATTTAAAGGTGATTTGGTCATATTCAACAAAGAACATTATTTAAATAAGGTTTAAATAATTATTCTTAGGAAATAATAAGATAAAGAATGATTTATCTAATTAATTTCCCTGTTTTGGGTTAAATATAACCAGGAATATTAATTAAACTGTTGTTTAACTAATTATTCCTTGAGGAAAATCAAACAAATGTAGATTTATTTAATATTTCCTCAAGGGGTTTCCTGTTTAGACCATAAACAACTTAATAAAGGTGGTTTACTAAGTTATTTTTCATAGTGAATGCAATTTTACTTAGGGTAAAATTGGTCTTACATGGTGTACTTGGGTCCATCTAATAATGATAGTTTAGATGACCAAAAAATGGTGTAACACTATATATACTGACCTTAGGTTATAAAAAACCAATTTCTTTATCCAAACAATTCTCAAAACCAAAAATTTATTTTTGAATAAAATAATTCAAATTTATATATTCAATTAGATCGCATAACATATCACAACTTTTTCCTTCTATGATTCTCTTTCCTATGCTACCGCCTTACGACATTCCTTTGCAACATGTGGTGCAATTGCTAGTTCATATAATTTCTAATATATGTACATATATTTCATTTTTATGCCACATTTACTAAACTTAATAATCATTCGTATAATTTTTGTAATATATACATCTCTTTTTTTGGTACTCTTCACATCATATCAAATCTTTGGATGCGTTGGAAGACATTTAACAAGAATTTTTTGTACTTAAAAGGTTAGTATTTTTTTTACTATTTACCAAATAATTTAAGAAAAATACTTGTGTGCATAGGTTAATAATTTTATTTTGTTTTCCAAAGGAAAAATCAGCAATTTATTATAATTTTTTTCTTGAGGGGTAGGGTAATAAGGTGTGGGAATTGAAATACGTATTTTTTTAAAGGGGAAAACAAAATAATAATCAATAAAATATCTCATTATTTATTTATTTATTTTTAAATTTAAATTTTAGCTTTTTAAATAAATTTAGAAGTTAAAAGAATGTATATGTTTGTAAGAAAATAAAATATATTGGAAAATGTATTTAAGAAAAATTTAAGAATGTTTTTGGAAATTCTTAAAAAAAAATTAAAAGAGTAAAAATAAAGAGAATAAAAAAAATTTAAAGATATATTTAAAAAAATAAAAAATTGTAAAAATAAAGAAAATCACAAAAGTAGCTCATGGAGGCAGCTTAATTGGCAATTGGTGTGTTAACAAGTATTATGTGAATTGTAAGATTCATATCCTAGTGGGTCAAACCGAAAATTTTAGCCGTAAGGACCAACTCAATTGGTCGAGTTCCCTTTGCTAAAGTATCTTGTCAATGAGAGGTCACAGGGTCAATTCTCCTCGACACACTTAGGGTTAGACTTTGCTAGTTTGACATGTGATCCCTTGGGGTTAATCTACCTGGATTTTCCTAAAAAAAAAAGAGGAAAAAAAAGAATCAGGAAAGAAAAAAAATTAAGATACATTATAAATTATCTTGAAAAACATATTATTATTTAACAGAAAAATTACATAAGTTAAATAAATAATTAAAAAAACAATGACAATTAAATTCAAAACATTAAATAAGTTTTAAAAACCTAAAAATACATATATTTAAAAATAATTGAAAAATATCTCATATATAATTAAAATGGAAATAAAAATATATAAAAAATAAATAAATATAAAACAAAAATTGAATAAAAATAAAAAATAAAAATACTTAAAATAACAATTATATTAAAAATAATTATTGAGGCAATTCTATTAGGAATTATAAGTGTTATGTAAACTATGAGATTTAAGGTTTAGATACCCTCAATAACCTATATGTGTTGAAGGGGCATACATAAGCACCTAAATGTATAGTAATAATGGTCAGAATAAACTCTTTATGTCATGCAAGTATGAAATATATATATATATATATATATATATATATATATATATATATATATATATATATATATTCGGGCTATAGTGGATGATAATGATGATCCCTCAATCACCATTTCTCTTTGTGAGTGCCAAAAGGCCGCCCGTGAGGCTCAACCATTATTTGTGACCTATTGACTAAGCTCTATAAGTAGTGCTTTACCACTTGCAATGAACAACTACTAGTTGAACACTGTGGGTGGAAATTTGACACCCATGAGGAAGAGTGATGATGCCCAAGATCCCCATTTCCATGCACTATATGCAATATATGTGTATGTGTATATATATTTTAAAGTGTTTTGTTCTTTTACATTTTAATTGTTTAAAAAAATTGAATATCTATATATATATATATATATATATATATAAAAAATTTCAGTTGTTTTAGTATTGAATTGTTTTATAAAAAGAATTATGATTATTTTAATTGTTTTTATTTTTTTAAAGATTTAGTTTTTTATTTGTATGGTTTTGTTTTTTATTTATTTTAATTATTCAACATTTTTAATTTTTTTTTCAAATTTATTTTAAATATGTTTTACATATTATCTCTTTTTTCTTAATTAATTTTTTTTTAAATTTATTATTATTAATTATTTAAGATAATATTTAAAAAATTTCCTCGATGAGGTGGCAAACGAAAATTTGGAGGCCCAAGGTTAGGGCGTTATGGAGCAATCAACACATAATTAATGTTTGGACAACGAGTAATGAAAGCCCAATAGTAATTTGGGACGATGAAGATTCTGGAGTCGTATGCATATATGTGCATTGGGATGGTGGCTCCAGGCCATTTGTCTATGGTGGGAAATGAAGGAGTGGAGATAGTGCAGAACACAGTTGCAAAGGTGAAGGGAGGAAATGATATTTGGCTTTTCTTTTTCTTTGGTTGGTAGGTGTTGGTGATGAAATGTGTGGGAAGGAAGGATGTTGATTTGTAGAACCCCAAGTTAGAGAAATATGCAACCTGAGAACCGGGCTTGCATTCTTCTCTAGTGAGCACAATATTGATAAGGAAGGACAACATGAGGGAGCTTGGCATCTATGGGTCTAGCTTCAACTATAATTAATGGGAGGTAAGCCTCCCTCTCATTTTTTTCTATTTGTCTTATATTTTTTTGTGAATTCATAGTTACAGTGGTTTCTGCTTTGGCGAGAGGGTGTGAGCTAGGTGGAGGCTGACAAGAATTGTGAGCCCTATTAGAGGTCATGAGGGTCCTCATTTTATCGTTGGTTTGGTTCTTAGGAGCATTGGGTGTTGTTTTAAAGCTTCTTGTATATTTTGGGGATGTTGGGATTCCTTTGTTATCTAGTAAGCATCCAAAAGTGTAATGTGCTAGTCATTGGGGGAGGTCGGTTGGTTCAGGGGTCAGCCCCTTTTAGACAAGGTGTTGTATATCGAATAACCTTGTTGCAAGAGGCTGGTAGGGTCTTCTCAAATTCTCCTAGTGTATTCACGAGCTAGTAGGGAAAAGGGTGGTATATTCAGGCATATTACTGAATCGATGCTTGTACTCTATGGTGGAAAGACACTAGAAAAGTGCTTGTTGGTATGGCTAAGGTTGGGCGATCTCTTTTTCTCTACATTTTCGGTCCTAAATTTGTGGTGAGGGGGTCTTGGAGATCCAAGTGGGGAGGAAACCGTGGGCATGGTGTTTCTCTCTCTATGACCCTAAAATATGAGGAGGAATATTTGTTTCAACCGCAGGAGTTTTCGCCGGCACATGTGGAACTCCCACCTACATTTGAATCTTTGAAGGCCCAAATTCGAGTGGTGACAATGACATTGGAGTAACAAGAAAGTGACAAACAAAATGATCACAATGAGGTAATGAGATTTTTGTAGGAAATCCAACATAATTAATGGCACATATTGGACATCAAAATTTACCTTAAAAGAAGCCAAAACTAACTTGAGGAACAAATGGATGCTTTTGAAGGGAGGATGGCTCATATGGAATCACATGTGCATGGGGATATTAGACATCCTAGAGATGATGTTCCTAATTATCTAGATATAGGTAATATGGCTAGTTGAGTAATGATTTTGGGACATATTTTGTATTTTGGCCAATTTTTGGCCTTTTGGGTTGTAAATCTTCAGTCTCCCTGTTTCAAATGGTTGTTATCTTTGCTATTTTGTTTATACTTAAAGGCCAACAAATATAGTAGGATCGATTCTTCCGATATGATAAATGGTTGTAATCAACAATGGATATATCTTCTGAATTGACAGAAAAGCTTGATTCATAAAAACAAATGTTTAAATTTTTCATTTTTTGTATTATTTAAATTTTCAAGTTTTTTTTTTTTTTTTTTTATTTATTTATTTATTTATTTTTATTTCCATAATATTAAATGTTGATTTTTTAATATGTTGTTTATAAGGTTTTAATTATTAATTATTTTAATGAAAAAAATGCACTAATTTTGTTTTCTTTTATTAATGTTATTTTTAAAATATGATTTTTTTATTTGAATTTTAACATATATTGAGAATAAATTTTCTTTTTTTCATCATTGATTTTCTATATCATTTTAAAATAATAATAATAATAATAATAATAAAATTAATGATGTAATTTGTTTTGTTTTTCTGTTTGTTAGGTAATGTGTGTCGTGAGATGCCCGACATGTCCAACTTGTGGCTTGAGTTGTCGTGATCTAGTGGCATATAAGCTGTCAAAATCACTAGTGGATCGCACCCAACTTGGGCCACACCATCCCTTAGCATGATTGGATTTTTTCCCATGAAGCTTCGAACTGGTGAGCTTTTCACCACGAAGTGTCTTAACATAGCACCTTGTCAGCGTTTCTTTTATGCCTCATGAGTGATTTAATTTGTTCTGTTATTTTGTAATTAAAAGTGATTTTTTTAAATATCATAAAACATTTTTCATTTTTGTTTTAAAATAGAAACATATAAATTGAAATTTTTGTTTAGGAAAATTGCATCAAAAAAAATATATCTTAATATATATAGAGAAATACCTCCATTCATGGCATCCCAAACTATAGTGGGTACTTCTAGGAATGTTAGCCAAGAAAATACTAACATGCTTTAAAAATATGAAGTGACTAAAGTCTAAAAAGTAATTAAGAATGTTAAAGGAGTGGAAATTTATGCTAGGTGAAAAAAAATGGGGCATTATTCGTTTGTGAAGGACAAACCAATCAACAATTTACAACAAGTACTTGTATGTTGTCTTGAGTTTCAATATGTGGAAGCTAATTATGGGTTTCTTGGATTGTTACAAGATATATGTGTGGTTTCGAGTAGAGAAATTGGTTATGCACTTGTGAAATAAGCTAAGAAATATACCTAGACTAGATATTATTTCAGAAAAGAAAAATATAACATGCATGAAGGTTTTTCATGCCCAAAGGTGTTGGACACAATGGCGGGAAGATGTATTTTTCACCATTGGGTAAGGTTCAATTCTTATGAGGGCTTAACATGGAGCCACGGGGGCACCTTGAGCTAGTGGTTGAATTTGTGGTTGCACCTAAAGATATTAAATTAAATGGTATCATGAACTGTGTACATATAAGTGGATCAAAGGCCACCCCATGTCCTCTTTTACTACAACCCTTGGATGGGGTGCAAACAATTCAAGAAGGTGGGGGGTTTGCTTGTACCAACCTACATTCCAGTGGGAAATCGTAGCATATGCCTATAACGTTTCATTACAAGCCATGTGAAATGCATAGGATTAGAGTAATATACAACCACATAGTGAATTCATTAGGTATTTATTACAACATTAACTTGATGGATAATAGGTTGTATATCACAAGAATATTGAAGAGTATTATTGCAGGTTGTACCATGTCCTTGGTTGAGCAAAGCTAGTAGTGTCCCTTCACCCATTCTACATTCAACAGGAAACAATAAATGGGAAATCAAATCCAAATATCGACCTTAGAGAGGAAACCCCCCCATTGGTCTTGGTACATAGCTTGGGTCAAATTCATTATTTTTGGCATGGGTGAACACAAGAATTCCATAATCGAGAAATTCCTTATTTTTACATATTAGAGAAGGAAGGCCAAACCTCATCTATTTCTAGTATATTCTAATGGAGAACTAAAAGGAAAATATGGATTTCTTCAGGAGAGAATAGGTAGGAAAAGATGACTAAGCCAGGTTGTTTCCATTGCCCTCTTCGTAGTTCTAATCCACTCCAATATTTTCCAATTAATTCCAATCACATGCTCTAGTTTAAGGTAGAATTTACTATCTTTGTTAAATTTGTAAAAGTCTCTGGCCATTCTTGGTCTCCTTAGGAATCTTACTCCATTGGTCGATAGAAAAACCTAGCAAATATTCCTCCATATTCTCTGTTATTTTATGAGTAATTGTAATGATTTTCTTGTTTCAAGTTCTGTCATTCGCACTCACATAGGAGACTATAATTTACACTATTCACTTAACATGAGTGGGATCTCAAATCCAAAATGGGGCTCCAATATTGTTTCAAAGCATTCAAATTAGCAGTATTCTTGTCTTTTCCATCCCTTAAGTGTAATATTGTTGATTCAGTATTGGTTAAGTAGGTTATTTATCCACTTTTGGGCGCATCTCTTTTCACAATATTACACCATGCCCCATCATAGAGACAAGGTGTGCATGGGGACAACTTATTATCAGGAACGAGGGTACTTAAGAGCTCATATGAGAGTTGGAATATCAACTACTAGATTCACGGACCTTACTCCCCAATAGATTCCAAAGGAAATTACCTAGGTGGAGAGGGATTTAGAAAATGAGTGGCACATCCTCATAAACACAGAATTGCTAGCAAAGGTAGCATACTAAGTTCCAAATTATAGACACACCAAAGGATGTTACAACTAGTATATGTATACCATCGAAATTTATTGGCATTTAAACTTTCTCTTGGGCAAAGAACTTGTGGACATAAATGAAATTAAAGAGGACATTACCCACACACTAAATAAAATTTAGAGGAACATTATTACAATGGATCATAGGCTCGAGCGACTAGAGAAGCATATGGGAATTCCTCCTGACCTTAGTTGTTCCTGGGTAGAAACAAGGATCCCATACCTGTTGAAGCCACCAAATTAGATAAATCTATTTGAATGTTTTTTAGTTACTTTTATTTTAACACATATGGTTTCGTTCCATAGTATTTTGTTTCATAATGGCCCTAGATGCCTTATAGATTTAGTATACATTTTGGTTTCTAGAACTATTAACCTATTACGTAACCAACTCCCAAATTAGAAGAAAATATAGTTCAACAGCTTAAAAATTGTCCTCTTTGAGGGGGAAACCTATTTTACATTACATAAATGAACAATTATTGGGATGATACAAATGATAATATATCCTTGGTATATATTGGAGTCTAAGGGGTCATAATATAATCAGAGCCTACATAACAATAATAATGTAAGGGCACAACAATATGGGGCTACACTAGCAATAATAATAAGGGGGATACATTAGTATTATAGGAACCTAACATGCCTCTCTCCTTCAAAAAAGTGTTGTATTCTCACCCTCCTATGTAGAATATTTAGCAAGTAAGATCTTCCACTTAATTAAATACTCTACACTTATTGATTATGTAGTTGTTGGGTTCTTGTTCTCATGACTTCTTCAGGCTCAAATATGATTTTTCCTTCTTTGTCAAGTTCTGTAAACACTGTTTGAACTAGGATATTATCACCGATAACCTTCTTTAAGCATGAAACAGGGAAAATTGGGTGTACTCAGGAAGATGCAGAAAGCTCCAATTTGTATTCCATAGTACCAATATTTTGCAACACCTTGTAAGGACCAAAGTACTTAGCTTATAATTTGTTATCCTTATTAGCTTGCTTGACGGACATTTGTTTGTATAGTTGTAGTCATAAAAATACCAATTCATCTAAATCAAAACTTCTTTCATTGTGATGTTGATATGCATGCTGTTTCATTTGTTTTTGCTCCAGAATGAGGTTATCCTTTAAGAGTTGGAGAACTTGTTGTTGATTCTTGGTGTGATATTCCACTACTTGAACCTTATAATTTTATCTTGAAGATGATGTGATCGATGTTGGATGATATCCATAAAGTGTCATAAATGGGGTAATTTTTGTTGTAGTATGGACGGAAGTGTTATACCACCATTAGGCTAGGGGTAACCACTTGACCCATTGTGTTTTTTTATCAGATATAAATAAATGAATATATCATTCAAAAAATTTGTTCACTATCTCAATTTTCCCGTCAAATTGGGGATGATAAGATGATCTATGAGCTAATTGAATACCAGGACAAGAAAATAATTCCATCCAAAAAATTCTAGTGAAAATGGAATATTTGTCACTTACAATAATCTTTGAATTTCCATGTACCTTTTGAATTTGTTCCATAAATGCAATAGCGATTGTAATTGCTTTAAAAGGATGAGTTAATGCACAAAAGTTTTCATACTTGGTAAGTCTATCAACTAACACCATGATGGCACTCTTTCCTTTAGAATTGGGTAAACCTGTGATAAAATCCATAGAGACCTCCTCCCAACACTGACTTGGAGTAGCTAAATTTTTTGTAGAACTCGAGGTATTTTATGTCTCAACTTTGTTTTGTCTAAAAACCAAACACTCTGCCACAAAAATATGAATATCATATCTAAGGCCATCCCAAAAAAATTCTTTCTTGACCCTGTGGTAATTTTTAAAAAATCACGAGTGCCCTCCTAAGGGAGAGGTTTGAAATTCCAAAAGAATATTTAGCTTGAGTTGGGAATTCTTACAAATATAGAAGAGATTTGTGTACCTTAATGAATCATTTTTCTAGCTAAATGTATCGGATGTACTGGGATCTTGTTGCAAATTTTGAATGAGTGTCCACACATCTTCGTCATTCTTTCATTCATCCCTTACCTCAGTAGTCCAATGACATTGGATAATAGAAATGGCACAAATAAATGATTCCACATCCTCAACCTTTCTTGAGAGTGCATCTGCAACAAATTTTTGCTTCCCTTTTTTGTATATGATTTTAAAGTCATAACCCAACATCTTTGTGACCCATTTTCACTTCTATTCTAACAATAATCTGTGTTCCAAAAATTACTTTAGACTATCATGATTTTTTTTTACCTTGAAGTTTCTTGCCATTGGGTAAGGGTGCCATTTCTTTATTGCATGTAGTATTCCTAACCTTTCCTTCTTATAAATAGTTTTCAATAAATACTTTCCTTCGATTGGAAGAATTTCAAAAAAATGGGTCTTCCTTCTTACATTAATAGAACACCAATTCCATTTCTGTAGGCATCACATTCCACAATAAAAAAATTTGTGAAGTTCGGTGTAGCTAAGACTGGTGCTTGCCACATTTCCTCTTCAAAATGTTCGAAGGCCTTTGTTGCTTCAAAAGTACAATAAAATACATCTTTCTTTAGTAATTTTTATAAAAGTGTTGCTATTCTACCACAATTCTTATAAAACTTCCGATAATACTCTGTCAACCCAAGAAATCATTGAAGATGCTTTATGGTTGTGGGGATTTTCCATTCCTTAATGGATTTAATTTTGTTAGGGTCTACCTTAACACCCTCATGAGATACAATATGACCCAAATAATCCACCTCTTGCACTCCAAATAAACATTTGGAGGTTTTTGCATATAATTTTTTCTCTTCCAATAGTTTGAGCACCCTGTCAACATGTTGTACATTATCATTCCAAGACTTGTTGTAGATTAGTATATCATTAAAAAATACTAACACACATTTCCAAAGGAAGGGTTTTAAAATGGAATTCATCAAACCTTGATATGTGGACAGTGCATCAGTAAGGCCAAAATGCATGACCAAAAATTCATAATGACCCTTATCAGTTCTAAATGTTGTTTTTAGAATGCCTTCATTCACTCATTCTAATTTGATGATATCTTGAACGAAGGTCCATGTTGGTGAAGTAAATTGTTCCATGTAATTCATCCAAAAATTCATCAAAGATAGGAATGGGAACTTTATATTTAATAGTGAGCTTGTTGAGATCCCTATAATCTGAACACATACATCATGATCCATCCTTCTTGTGCACGAATACTACTGGAGAAGAGAAATAACTTTGACTAGGTTCAATTATACCAACCTCTAGCATTTATGCAACTATATGTTCAATTTCACTCTTTTGGGCATATGGATATATGTAAGGTCTGATGTTTGGAGGAACACTTGTTGGAATTTAAAGAATAACATGATCATGATCACGAATAGGTGGGAGGCCTTTGGGAGTCTTAAATTCCTTGGAATGATTGTCCAAGGTTTTTTTTTAGATTAGGAGAAATAGTTGATTTCAATGTTTGAAACTATAGTGAGCATAATTGTACAATTATCCCTCATTGTTATTTATTTAAAATATTTTTCATGCTAATAGAGCTGATTATATTTCATGGTTTCCCTGTGATACCCATTAATTCAACTTCCTTTCCTTCTCAAACAAATTTCAATTAAAGTTCTTGAAAATTAAAATCTATTGTCCCCAAAGATTGTAAACCTTGGACTCCTAATACAACATCCACACCACCAATTGGAATGGAAAGCATTGGACTATTAAATACATATTCTTCCATGGTTAGCTTGATATTATGGCACTTTCCAGAGTAGTTTATAGTTCCTCCATTTGCAACAATCACTTGACACTTTTCTGCTGGATATAGGAAGAAATTCAATTCCTTGGCTATCTTACAATGAATAAAATTATGGGTACTGGCTGAATCAATAAGAGCTATTATTTTTATATTCTTGATATATCCTTCCATCTTAAGAGTTTGAGGAGTGGTAATTCTTGCTAATGAATTACACGATATGGTCATATTAATTTATTGTTTCTCTAGGGTTGTTTCTTGGTGTATATCCTTCTCTTTTGATGTTTCGTGTTCCTTTTCTTCCTACTCTTCACTATCTGTGTAGAATAATTTCTTCTCAAAATGCTTATCACCTTTAGTGTATTTGATATCACAACTACAAAAAAACCCTTTTTCCATTTTTTCCTCCAATTATTGTTGTTTCACCCTTGTAGGTTGTGGAAGTCTAGGAGCAACAACACTTCCATCTTTATAGTTGTGAGTGGTAGCCTTCCTTGTTTCCATAATTTTTCTTTCAAATTTTCTTAAAAACTTGAATGCCTTCTAGAATGAATCGAGTTCCCAAAGAAGAACCTCATGTTGGATGTTATCTTTTAAATTCCCTGTGAAGAAATTAATTCTATGCTCCTCTGGAATATCAATTACCCTGATATTCAATTTTTGGAATTCCTCAATGTGCTCCACCATTGAACCCTTTTATTTGAGATTTATGAATTGGCTAAAGAAGTGTTTATATTTGTATTCTCATAATGTGCTATCATTTCCTTCGTAAAAATTGACCAAGTGAAAAGTGGTTTATGAGGAAAAATCCATTGATACCATACAAAATTATTAGGTTCTAAATATAAATATGCAATGTGTACCTTTTGTGTGTGTTGCACATCATGGAGATCAAAATATTGATCCATTTCTAACATCCATGTTATCAGATCCTTGCCATAAAGCTTCCTCATGTCGATATTTGGAATGTCACTAGTTCTTAAACCCAACATTGGAGTCTCTAAAATCATAATGCATATTCCTTTTGTCCTCATCATGATTTTCATGGATTATCTTGTTACCATTGAGAAGTAGTTCTTGCAATACTTTTTTCAACCCTTCCATCTTAACATTCATGATTTCTTCCACATCAGCTTTTAAACCATTCATGTTGCCTTTTATTTATGCTCTTAAACCATCCAAGTTTCCTTCTATTTCTACTTTTAAACCATTCATGTCCCCTATCTTTGTGTAACTCCCTCCTCCCACATTTACCCAAGATAATCGATCCACCGGGGTAAACATGTGACAAAGAGTTACTATGATATGATTCAACTTCCCAAGTATAGTTAAGGAAGTGGAACTGACAAGGAAATAATAATCTAACCTTCCTCATATGCTACAGGACCTTCAAGAGCCAACCAACCCTTCCAGGTTCTCAACCTCTGAGATAACTTGTTGTTTTCATGAATTACGACCCCAATCTCACTGATGAGAAGCCCTACATGTGACTAAAACTCTTCAGTTGCATGCACAAAAAGACATCCATGTGACAAAAAAAAAATTCAGGAAGTTTTTTTTGTAGGAAACCTAGATTTTGAGCCAATTTTTCAGGGTCAGAACACAGGCCACTGCCCACAACTTCATGAAACTTCCAGAAATGATAAATAACATGATGAAAAGGCTTGTAAAGAAAAACTTGAACACAAAACTGATCCGAAAAAGCCTAGGCATGACATACATTCCATAAAGCACATCATGAACATGCAATCTATAGGTCATATAAACACGCAGGAGCATAGGGACTTCATATTTATCTAAGAATCACCAAGAAGGATTGATTCACTCTAACAATAGTTGCATTACCATCTATTGAGGTCATACCATTTCATTGTTCATTCATTTACTAAACAGAACATTATGAGAGCCATGACTAAGATCTATCATAAAACATGTTTATAACCAACATATAACCAAAATAATAAAAATGATAGAACAACCATTAAGATCACATAATAAAATGAAAATTTACACATAATACACAAGAGGAAAAGAGATCTTATTAACATATTCAAAATGCAACCAGGTTAGGGACTTCCACTTACCACCTCACCATAGATTGGACTGAACCATATTCAAAGAATGAATGTGAGACTCACAAAAAAACCAATCAAGGCTTCCTCATGCTTTACCACAATCCCACCAAGGGATTCCTAGACACAAACAACCAACCATACAATGCAAGATTTACCACAATCCCACCAATAGATCTTTAGGCACTAAACAATCATGGATGCATCTGGATCTCTCCACCTACACCATGAGGAATGTTTCTATCTCTATTCCCTAGGATTTACCGTATATCCTTCCATTCACCAGTTGAGAAATCCTAGGCCTAATTGAGACTCCACCCTCCACGATTTATTGTATATCCCGCCATTCACTGGTCAAGTATTCCTAGGCCTAATCAAGGGAATAAGCCTCTAGGATTTACCTTATATCCTGCCATTCATAGGTCGAGGATTTGTAGGCCCATAGAGGTACACACAATTTAGCTTTACCACAATCCCACCTTCACTAGTCTAGGGATTTCTAGGCCTTGTGTTCTACTCCAGATACCACCCCATTCTATTTCGAACCATACGAAATCAAACTCAACCAAGTAAAAGAGAAACCCATCACACCATGGCAATCCAGAAATGGAAATGCAAGGCTGAAATTCATTGTCACACCTGGAAAACCCATGCCAATGACAACAAGAGAACCAAATACACACATGTATGTATCTTGCATTCCAAATCTAGAAAGGAAATCATACATGAAAATTAATATATGCAAGTAATACCATTGTATTTTCTTTATCTTGCTATTCCTTGCTTAATATTTTCTTCCTTTTACCTTCTTTGTCCTTCCTTTTATTTCCATGATCCAATGCTATAATTCTCCAAGAAAACTCTAAGTGTGCAAGAGTATGAGAGAGTAGAGAGAATATAGAGAGAGCTCAAAACTTAACAAAGAAAAGCTAACACTGAAAAAATTTGTGAACAAATCCTCATAAGCCTTTTTATCAATGACGCCTCTAATTTCTTTAATTTTCCATTATTTTCATTCATTTTCCTCCTCACGTGCAAACCTATGACCTTTCACCTTCCGTTTCTCCTATTTCCTTTATTTTCATAAATAAAATGCCAATTAATGCCTCTTTCCTTTCCAAAGTATTTTCGATTTCCTTTTCCAATTTCCCTTAACCATAATAAGCTAAATGAACACACAAACTAGGATGTTTTTGCCCAACATTCAGCTTGGAATATGTGTCTTGTGATCGTGGTATTATTTTAACTCTATTAAATTTATTACATGAATTTTTTAACCTGGGGTTGTTATAGACCCCTCCCCCTTAGGGTAACACTGTCCTCAGTGTTCAATGACACCTACAACCAACAACACTGCTAAAAACCAAAACATACTACTTATGGAGATTTAGAACTTATTTCGATACAATATTTACAATTAACAACCTACTGAAAACATAACCAACATGATAAAAATAACAACATGACACCAATACCACTTATTAGAGCTTTATAACACAAATAATGGTGGTATTTACATCCTTATACATATACACATACCAAAACTTCTTTTCCTCAACAACCAAACAAGGAAGGATACATAGCCTGTATCTGATCAGACATCTCCCATGTAGCTTCATCGGGACCAAAGTGCTTCCAGTGCACCTTAACTTGCTTGATTTCTTAGTTTCAGAGCATGAGCATCTTTCTCTGCAAAATGCACTGAGATTCTTATTGTAACTCTCCTTCTGGTTCCACCTACAATACAAACCAATTAATAACATGATAAACATCATTTACATATATTTTAAGAAATGAAACATGGAAAACATCATGGAATTTCATTGTTATAGGAAGTGCAAGTCTGTAGGCCACTGGTCCAATCCTCTCAAGGATCTTGAAAGGCCCACAATACCAAGGTTCCAGCTTCACACATCACCCATTCCTCAAGGAGCTCTTCTTGGGATTGATGCACAAGTACACCTCTTCCCCAACCTGAAATTCCTTAAATGACCTATGTTGATCTGAATAACTCTTCTTCCTGTCATGTGATAACTTTAGATTCCTTCTGATAACCTGCATTTCCCATTCCATCTCTGCCAACATGTTTGGTCCTATCAACACTTTGTTCACTAGATCACTCCAACTGACAGAAGTATTACAACTCTTCCCATAGAGTGCCTCAAACAAAATCATCCTCAGTGACTCTTAAATCCCATTTTTGTAAGCAAACTCAACAAGAGGAAGATACTCTTCCCACTTCCGTTTTCGATGCATCACATACATCCTCAATATATCCTCCAAAATCCTATCGACCCTCTTTGTTCGTCCATCTGTCTGTGGATGACAAGCTGCGCTGAAGGCAAAATCTGTACCCAAACCTACAAATAACTCTTTCCATAATCTAGAAGTGAACTTAGCAACTATTTATGACACAACATTCTTTGGTACGCCATGCAACCTCACCACATCTCTGTGGAATACCTATGCCACATCACTTGCTAAATATGTAGACTATACTGGAATGAAGTGTGCTACCTTTGTCTACCTGTCCACCACAACCATGATGGAATCATGTTGTCTAGATGTACTCGAGAAACCTATGATGGAATACATATAAATAACCTCCCATTCCCAATATGGAATAAGAATTGGTTGTAGTAAACCACCTGGATGCTTACACTTTGCTTTTACCTATTGACAATCCAAACATCTAGCCACAAACTCTGCTACTTCCTCCTTTAGATTAGGCCAATAGTATAACTTCTTCACATTTTCAATGTTTTATGATATCTCGGATGACCTGAATATGGATTAGCATGAAATTACCTCAAGATAAGCTTCTTGAGCTCACTGTTGTCTGACACATAGATCTTGTCCCTAAATATGACCAAACCATCTGTTGTGAGATGATAGTCCACATCCTGATCACCTGTACCATGTTGTAACCTGTGCATAAGCTCCCTACACCTATGATCCTATTGTCCTACTTACAATCTTTGATCATGTAAATCCATCCCATAAGAACTCATAGTTTCTCTATGATTTATTTTTACTCTTATGTTAAGAGAAACTACAACCCTGTTTTCCTTTCCCTTAATGTACCTTCTCTCAAAGTCAA
The DNA here is from genome assembly GCA_034641835.2 of Pinus albicaulis. Taxonomy (NCBI): domain Eukaryota; kingdom Viridiplantae; phylum Streptophyta; class Pinopsida; order Pinales; family Pinaceae; genus Pinus; species Pinus albicaulis. Next base: position 1,167,954,682 of record CM076578.1, read on the forward strand.
ACTCACTGATTGTTGCCAACCATCTAGATTGCCTGAAATTGAGATTTGTTTGATCAAATAAGTACCTCAATACACTATGATCACTCATCAATAGAAAACTCCTTCCAATAATATAGTGACTACACATATTCAATGCATGAATGATCACTGCCATCTCGAGATCATGTGTCAAATAATTATTTCCGTGCTCATTCAATTTCCTTAATTTATAACATACCACCTATCCCTCCTGCATAAGGAATCCATCAAACCCTATTTTTCAAGCATTTGTGGCACACTACAAATTATTTATCTAGATCTGAAATCTTGAGAATTAGAGCATGTGTCAAAAATGCTTCAACTTCTTAAAACTTGCTACACATTCCTCTGTCCATTCAAATATCTTACCTTTCCCTTGCAATGATGTGATAGGATAAATAATTTGCGAAAATTTATTGATAAACCTCATGTACTAACCCCATAAATTACCTTACCTCATTCAAATTCCAATGAGCTTCCCAGTCCATGATAGCTTTTATCTTTTTTGGGTCCAATTCTATGCATTCCTTGGAGATAACATGCCCTAATTAATGTACCTTTGTCTGAAATAAATTTCATTTGCTAATCTTGGCATACAATTGATGCTCTCTTAGAAATATCAACACTGATGCTAAATGTTCGACATGATATTCCTTATTCTTATTATATATCAATATATCATCAATAAAAACAATAACAAACTTGTCCAGATAAGGACGCAACACACTATTCATCAAGAACATAAAAGTAGCTAGAGAATTAGTCAAACCAAAAGGAACTACGGAAAAATTAAAATTCCCATACTTAGTCTGGAAATTTGTCTTGTAATTTCCTCTTCTATGAAGCATACTTGATGGTATCCTGATCTCAAATATATCTTCTAGGACACTATTGCTCCCTTCAATTGATCAAACAAGTTATTAATCCTTGGCAACGGATACCTACTCTTGATTGTTACCTTTTTCAACTGTCTATAATCAATACATAACTTGAGAGTACTATCCTTCTTCTTCAAAAACAATATTGGTGTGCCACACATCGATACACTTGGGCCTAATGTATCCCTTGTCAAGCATTTCCTTCAACTACAACTTCATCTCTACTAACTTTGGAGTGCTCATTGTGTAAGGTGCCTTTGATGCTAGTGTTTCCCCTAGAATATCCCATAATAATAATTTTAATAATAATAATAAATCAATAAACAATAATAATAATAATAATTACGTTGGTAGGCTCCCCACCTATTGGAATTCACCACTTTACTAATTTTCTTAATTAATTTTTGTTATCAGATGGTTTAAATTTAAAGATGCCTATATATTCTCATCGTCGCCACTACATCAATGGATGGAATTCACCCTACTAAGTTCCTTTCATATCTAAATATTATGTTTAAACCATATTAAATTATTTTTTTACAAAGAAGGATTACAAATTTATCGTACAATTAATTTATCACCACGTATGAAGATTAGATAAATTTAATTAAAAAGAAAAATGTTAAAACCTATATTATTGAAACGTGGCTGCATTAAAATGGTATATTAATAAGTGTTACAATTGTAATTGTGTGTGTTTCAAAAATTGAGTTCGATTGATTAACCCTCATTGATTGCAATTTTGAAAAAACTGCCAATATATTAACTTAGCTTTAAAACCAATTTTAAATCGTGTGCCCAACTAAAAAAGTATAATAATCATTTTCACTTTTACCAATATTAATATGGTTTTGATTTATTTGGAACGAAAAGAGAAAAATTATAATAGTGGTTTAACCAATATTAACATGGTTTTCATTTATGTGAAATGGGAAAATAATTACAATAATACTTTTACTTTTAAAGATATAATAAAGGTTATAAGTTTTAAGTTTAAAAATGGTTTTATGTTATAATATATAATATATAAATTAGATAGGATTTAATTTTAATATTAATACTAAATTTATGATTAATTTTAAATTTTAAATTAATTTTAATATTTTTTTTTTGTTTGTCAAGTTGTCTGTGATCCTCCAGGCTTGACCTGTGGCCTAAGAAGCTCGACCCAGGGGCATCTAAGCCATCAAAGTCACCCGAGGATCGCACCCGACCTGGGCCGCACCAGCCCTTTTAGTGAATGGATTTTATGCATGTCTCCTCCCCCTAGCACAGGGCATAACCACCCCCCGTGAGGTTTGATCCTAGGTCGCCTTGCTGATGAGCTCCATCCTCAACTGGTTGTGCTAGTGGGAATTGACATATTAATTTTAATATTATTATTAATATAAATATTAATTAATATCAATAAAAATATTAATATTATTAATGTTTATAAATATAAATTTTAATGTTAGTTATTAATATTATTAATATTAGTATTCTTACTATCAATAATATTAATGTTAATACTGATAAATAATATTAACAACATTGAGTGTTAACAACAATATTAATAAATTTTGATATTAGGGTAAAAATGCAAAGGTGGGTTGCACTTTTGTGAGAATTGGGGGTGGAAAAGTCATCTTCCCAACAGTTCAGCCGCCGAACTGTTTTAGAGTTCGGCCGAACTAATTCTACCGTTTACATTGACGGCGTATTGATGACATGGGCAAACAGATTTTTGGCCGAAGATGGGAAAATCGGCAACAAAATTTTGGTCGAACTAATAGTCTGGCTGAACTATTAGTTCAACCGAACTTGTTCTTATAAATATACTGGCCTGTAAACCTTAACAGGTTTCGGGCATATTACCATTGTATGTTTTATGTCTCGCATTTGTTTTTCTCGTGTCTGACTGTCTCGCATCTGTATGTCTCGCATCTATGTGTTTTCAAGGTTGACGAGGTGAGGTGAGGTGAGGTGTTTCTCTGTTGTGTCACGGCGACGAAGTGAGGTGTTGCTCTGTTTTTTGTAAAAAAAATTGTTGATTTTTTTTTTTTAATTCACAGGGAATTTGGTCTGCGTCCTCTATGACGTCTTCAACGATCTCCCACCTTGTCTTCTCGTTGTGGCTTCGTCCTCTTGTCGTCTGCAAATTTCCAGGTATGCATTGTTTTAATCATTTTTTTTAGCAAGTTAAAAAAATAAAATTAGTCATTAAAATTTAAATATGATGATTTTACTAAATTCTACACCATAGCCATGACCAACTACTGTAAATCCAATGTAGAGCATAAAATTAAAAAATGTGATGGCCCCAGACACTTTTCACCTTGGTAGATATGGAAAATATATAAAATAAAGACAAAACCACATGGGAAGGATTCAATATCTTGATTGATAATTTCTTTGGTATCAATTTCCTGGTGAAATTCTTAGTGAAATTCCACATTTCTCTCAGATTAAATTTATTGGAATTGATTTTATTTGTAATTCAAAGTTTACTAATTATTTAAGTTATGTACTCTTATATATAAATGGTTAATTCTTCCTCGGTACACTATTCCAACCATTTCAATTTGTTTTGAAAGGAAATGGGTTATAATGTTTTACTCCCATCGATTTCGTCTCACCTTAATGGATGTCGAAAGTTTTGTTTAATGGTCAGGTGGTTTCATCAAATTGAATTTTGAGTTTTGTATCTATTTTTTTTCCAGAGTCAATCAGTTTCAAATTTACAGTTTTAATTCCCCAATGGCCTTCCTCGTATGCAAATTGGGAATTTCATTACTTATTTCCTCTTCTGGTTAGAATCGCGTGGTTTAAATAATTTTCAATGAGGCAAATAGAATCAAATTCTTGACTCTCGACATAAAATTTATGGTTCCCAAAAATCATTGTAATTTGTACAACTTGCTATTTCTACTCCATCTACCTTTTGATAAGTTTGATCTTCTTCATTGTTTCTATTGTTTTATCTACTACAAGCGAGAAGGCTGTATATATATCCTTCTCCTTTTTTATTTTAGTGCTACTGTCATTGAATTTACAGTTTTATGAAGGTTTTGTTTTGGGACCCAACCTCTATACATATATGTTTAGTCTGATATATGCTGAGGGGAGGACACTCCAAGATATGTATCTCATGCTAGACTGCTTTAATACTCATCCTGTATTTATGTTTTGGTCAGTGGGGATCTACTTTTGATTTGGATTTTGAATGGTCCTGGATTAGCAGCTTTATGTTAGATGTGTATGGGTCTTCATACTTTACAGTCATATGAAATTTGATCATCTGCTCATAGCTCTATCCTATTAAAGGATGATGGTTTTGATTTTCTTTGTTTCCTTCTTGCTATCATTTGATAGATAGGATGAATGTATTGCTCTTGTACTGATCTAATAGAATCAACTTTTTTCTTTTTGAAAAAACCTGCTATTTCTCAATCTAGTACCCTCGTACTGATCTTTCATGGAAATTATGATATTCTGTATGAAATTTTGAATTCTAATAATAACAAAAGAGAAGACTTACTATACCTCATTATTAATGAAATTCGATTTCAATTTCACTCTTATGTATTTCCAATTTTGTTATTTTTAATTTCTTTATTTTTTCGTTGATTTTATGTTTCCCTTGTTTCGATCCTTCATGTCACTCTTGGAAACTATAAAAAAGATCTAGGATTTCCTTTTTTTCAAGCTTCTATTGCAGAAATCGATAATTTATATCCAACTCTAGATTTGATAACAAAGGTATATAATTTCGTTTATTTCATTCCATTTCCCTTTGATTCTTATATATATTTACATCCTAAAATTCCAGGTTTTTTAGAATCACTACTTTGAATTTCTTAACTCAGTTCAAAGTATAATTAGATTTATATTTTCTCACAAAAATCTATTCTTTTATAATTCAGGAAAAACACTCTTGTACAAATATGCTTAGTCTCTTATACTCTGTGTTTGCCCTCCACACATGTACTGTACATATTTAATTTTTTATAATTACATTAGAAATATTTCTATGTACATGTCAATTATGATACTTAAATTAATTTAGGTATTTTGTGCAATGTATTTCCAAAACACATTTTATTTGAGTTAATTGCAATAGAATGAAGACTTAATTTACCTCATTATTAATGAAATTCGATTTCTAGAAAAAACTTGCTATTTCTCAATCTAGTACCCTTGTATTGATCGTTAATGGAAATTATGATATTCTGTATTGAAATTTTGAATTCTAATAATAATACCAGAGAATACTTACTTTACCTCATTATTAATGAAATTCGATTTCAATTTCACTCTTATGTATTTCTGGTATTGTTATTTTTAGTTTCTTTATTTTTTTCGTTGATTTTCCGTTTCCCTTGTTTCGATCCTTCATGTCACTCTTGGAAACTATAACAAAGATTTAGAATTTATTTATTTTCAAGCTTCTGTTGCAGAAATCGATAATTTATATCCAACTCCGGATTTGATAACAAAGTTATATAATTTTTTTTATTTCATTCCATTTTCCTTTGATTCTTATATATATTTACATCCTAAAATTCCAAGCTTTTTAGAATCACTACTTTGAATTTCTTAACTCAGTTCAAAGTATAATTAGATTTATATTTCTTTCACAAATCTATTCTTTTATAATTTAAGGAAAGTCCTCTTGTACAAATATCCTTAGTCTCTTATACTCTATGTTTTCCCTCCACACATGTACTGTACATATTTAATTTTTTATAATTACATTAGAAATCTATGTACATCTCAATTATGATACTTAAATTAATTCAGGTATTTAGTGCAATGTATTTCCAGAACACATTGTATTTGAGTTAATTGCAATAGAATGAACAGAATTAAGAAACTCACACAGAGTTCAGCAACATAATGAACATAAATTCACACAGAATTCAACAACATAATGAACAAAAATTCACATAGAATTCAGCAACAGAATGAACAAAAATTCACATGGAATTCATCAACAGAATGAACAGAAATTCACGCAGAATGAACATAATTAAACACTGCAAAGAAATTCACACAAATAATTTAGTATCTCATAATTCTTGTAATATTTAAATCAACCCAATGTATTTCATTAATGTACCTAAATTTACACCTTCCATGATGCTTGTAATCTTGTAAAATGTTAAAAGTGGAGTGTTTTATGATGTAATGGATATTAATAATCTAGATTATCTACAGTGATATTATGATAGTGTAGGTTGATGTTAAAGTTTTAAAATTATTGTACATATCAAGTATGAATGATAGTACAAGCCAAAAATGACATTATTATAAATTATTAGACACTCTGTTAGGTGCTAAATCATACTGTTATTAAGGACACAACTAATGCAAGTTGAAAATTAATTTTTAATGTTCTTAGCCTATTTATAGATGTCAAAGTAAAGGTTTATAGATGTGATTTCTACCATAAAATTCAAGCTAAACTAAACTTTAAGGCAAACCATTTACATGTCATTTCTCCCACAAACTTATCAAGGTGTGACTTTTGACATAACTTCATCAACCACTACCACTAGTTTTTTTAGTAAGTGCATAAAATAATTTTTCAAACCATGTACATGTCATTTCTCCCACAAACCCATCAAGCTGTGATTTTTGACATAACTTAATCAACCACTACCACTATTTGTTTAAGTAAGTGCAAACCACTACCACTTTAAGGCAAACGTTTAAGTGCAAACCACTACCACTTTAAGGAAAACCTTGTACATGTGTCATTTCTCCTATACACGTGTCATTTCTCCCATAAAATTTTAGGCAAACTTTAAGGCATGTGTCATTTCTATGTCATTTCTATCGTAAACTCTAGGCACTTGGGAAAACTTTAAGGCATGTCATTTCTAGATGTGATTTCTCTTTCTATGTCATTTCTATCTTAAACTCTAGATGCTTGGGAAAAATTTAAGGCATATCATTTCTAGATGTGATTTCTCCCATAAACTTTAAGGCAAACTTTAAGGCAAACCATGCACATGCCATTTCTCCCACAAACTAAAGGATTTCTCCCATTAATTCAAGGCAAACTTTAAGGCCTAAAAACTGAACCTAAATTGATTGAACACTCATAGGATTTTGAACGTCCATAGGATTTTAGTCTGTCTGTTGAGTGTTAACTTCTACGAGTTCTAAAGGCAAAGTTTGTAAAGGGCCAGGTAGCCTCTGGATCTCATATTTTCTCAAAGGTGACATATCTAGTAAATTCCCCTATAGTCAATCTCTGGAACAGAAATAAAAGTTCTCCATTTTAATATCCATAAACCAGTACCACTTTAAGGCAAACCTTGTACGTGTGTCATTTCTCCCTTCTCCCATAAGCTTCTAGGAAAAATTTAAGGCATGTGTCATTTCTATTTCATTTCTCCCATAAAATATAAGGACATTTGTCATTTCTCCCACAAACTCATAACGGTGTGAATTTTGACATAACTTCATCAACCACTGCCACTAGTTGTTTTAGTAAGTGCATAAAATAATTTTTTAAACCATGTAAATGTCATTTCTCCCACAAACTAAAGGATTTCTCTCATTAATTCAATGAAAACTTTAAGGCCTAAAAACTAAACCTAAAGTGGTTGAACTCTCATAGGATTTTGAACTTCCATAGGATTTTAGTCTATCTGTTGAGTGTTAACTTGTACAACTTCTAAAGGTAGAGTCTATAAAGAGCGAGGTAGCCTCTGGATCTCATATTTTCTCAAAGGTGACATATCCAGCAAATGCCCCTACAGTCAATCTCTGGAACAGAAATAGAATTTTTTCATTTTAATATCCATAAACCACTACCACTTTAAGGAAAACCTTATACATGTGTCATTTCTCCCTTCTCCCATAAAATTTTAGGCAAAATTCAAGGAATGTGTCATTTCTATTTCATTTCTCCCATAAACTATAAGGCAATTTGTCATTTCTCCCAAAAACTCATAAAGGTGTGACTTTTGACATAACTTCATCAACCACTATCACTAGTTGTTTTATTAAGTGCATAAAATAATTTTGCAAACCATGTAAATTTCATTTATCCCACAAACTAAAGGATTTCTCTCATTAATTCAAGGCAAAATTTAAGGCCTAAAAATTGAACCTAAAGTTGCTGAACTCTCATAGGATTTTGAACTTCCATAGGATTTTTAGTATGTCTGTTGAGTGTTAACTTCTACAAGTTATAAACCTGTAAAGGGCCAGGCAACCTCCAAATCTCATCTTTTCTCAAAGGTGACATATCCTGTAAATGCCCCTATAGTCAATATCTGGAACATAAATAGAATTTCTTCATTTTAATATCCATAAACCACTACCACTTGAAGGCAAACCTTTTACATTTGTCATTTCTCCCTTCTCCCATAAAATTTTAGGCAAAATTTAAGGCATGTGTCATTTCTATTTCATTTCTCCCATTAAATATAAGGCAATTTGTCATTTCTCCCACAAACTCATAAAGGTGTGACTTTTGGCATAACTTCATCAACCGCTACCACTAGTTGTTTTAGTAAGTGCATAAAATAATTTTTCAAACCATGTAAATGTCATTTCTCCCACAAACTAAAGGCTTTCTCTCATTAATTCAAGGCAAACTTTAAGGCCTAAATATTGAACCGAGTGTGGATGAACCCTCATAGGATTTTTAACTTCCATAGGATTTGAGTTTGTCTATTGAGTGTTAACTTCTACAAGTTATAAAGGAAGATTCTATAAAGGACTAGGTAGCCTCTGGATCTCATATTTTCTCAAAGGTGACATATCCAATAAATGCCCCTACAGTCAATCTCTAGAACAGAAATAGAAGTTCTTCATTTTAATATCCATAAACCACTACCACTTTAAGGAAAACTTTAAGGCATGTGTCATTTCTATTTCATTTCTCCCACAAACTCATAAAGGTGTGAATTTTGACATAACTTCATCAACCACTACCACTACTTGTTTTAGTAATTGCATAAAATAATTCTACAAACCATGTAAATTTCATTTATCCCACAAACTAAAGGCTTTCTTCCATTAATTCAAGGAAAAATTTAAGGCCTAAAAAATGAACCTAAAGTGGCTGAACTTCCATAGGATAGGATCCCCCAAACTCAAGGCTTTCCCCCATTAATTCAAGGCAAACTTTAAGGCCTAAAAAAGGAACCTAAAGTGGCTGAACTTCCATAGGATTTTAATTTGTTTGTTGAGTATTAACTTCTACAAGTTCTAAAGGAGTCAATAAAGGGCCAGGTGGCCTCTGGATCTCATCCTTTCTTAAGGCATGTAAAGGGCCAGGTAGCTTATGGATCTCATCCTTTCTTAAGGCATGTCATTTCTAGATGTGATATTTGCCATAAATTTTAAGGCAAACCATTCATGAACCATGTATATGTGTCATAAATCTCCCTTAAACTCTAGGCAATGCAATATTTAATGCATCTCATTTATAGATGTGAATTCTACCATAAACTTTAAGTTAAACTTTAAAATAAACCATGCACATGTGTCATTTCTCCCATGCATTTGAAATAAATGTTAATTTAATATATTTTGTTGAATTTTTTTTTCCAGGGATAAAAAAACCCACTAAATATGGTTGAAAAATGGACATTGTGCATAGATTTTTCTTGCTATCCCAATCTAGGGAAAGCAGTGATTACATATGTGCTTTCCAATATTGCGACTAGAAAGGTCGTCCAAAGGAAAATGAATATACCGGGAAGAACAATAAACAACGAGGCGTATTATATTGCATTGATAGAAGGCTTGGGAACAGCTAGGGAGTATGAATCAAATGGAATTGTAGTTTTCACCAATTCTAAACTTGTGTGCACCCAGATGAAAGATGTGTACCAAGTTAAGAAGAAGAGGCTAAAACAACTGCATGTAAAAGCAAACAATATTGTTAGCCAGTTTCAATTTTTTAGTATTAGACATTGTAAAAATATTAATAAGTTGTTTGCTGATCTATTGTGTGGGGAAGTGCCAATTCAGGATTCATCTATCAAAGATGAATTAATAGATGAATTAGAATTATACGGGGCAATTCCAATGCAAGATTCATCTCTCAAAGATCAATTAGTTTTGAGACTCTCTTCTTCAAAAATTCAAGATTCATCTCTCAAATATGAATTAGTGTTGAGATGCTCTACTTCAAAATTTATTGATGGACATTGTAACATATCTTGGATATGTGTCTGTTTTGTACTTAGAAATGTGTGTTTTTTAATGACCATGTGTTTTTTTCAATTATATACCAAGTGTGCTCCCACTACACCATGTAAAGCGCAACTTGGTGAACTTAAAATTTGCAACAAGTGGTGAACTTCACATTTTTATAAAATTAAAATGTTAGGACTTGAACTTTTTTTTTTGCTTAAATGGAGTTTCACATTTTTTTTTAATGACCATGTGTTTTTTTCAATTTTATACCAAGTGTGCTCCCACCATGTTTTCAATTATATACCAAGGGTGCTCCCACCATGTAAAGCGCAATTTGGTGAACTTAACATTTTTATAAATATTTTACTTAAATTGAGTTTCACACATCAATTAGTGCTTTGAAAGTTGTGTTTTACATAATTTGTGTACACTCAATTACATTAAATTTTTCAAATTTATTTTGAATTTATTTTAAATAGTAATTTAAAAAAATAATTGTAAATGTCCACTGTAGATATCTATATCATGGAGGATGAACGACGAAGATCAACAAAATCCTATATCTCTACAAGAGAGGGGGATCAGGGATCGAGGGATGTTCATGGTATTTAAATACAATCTTAAATCTCCATACATATACATACATGTGTGTACATATGGAATTGATTTTTTATCAATTTTGTGAGTTAAATTAGTTGTTAATAATTTTCATTTTTATTTTTTAGGAGCTAGGAGGACAAGGGTGTCTACTCCATCAATGGAGCATGCCCATGGTTCACACAATCGTGGTACGGTTCATGCAAATTAATCAATGAATATGTAAATGTATTTATATGTATGAATGTATTTTTGAATTTATTATAAATTCATATTTTTTTATGAAGCTTCTCTCTCGTCTCGTGTTGTTGGTGGTGGTTCACATTCCTTAGGAGGGACATCAATAAGTGCTGGCGGCTTGCGTGAAGGTTGTGATATGTATTCCCCTAGGGGCCAATTAATGAATGGTCTTGTTGGTTCTCAACCAATTGGTGGTTGTTATAGTTCTTAGCAGGGTCATTCTGGTTCTCAACAGTATCAGGGTGGGCAAGATGCTAGCCAACCATATCGAGGTGGCCATAAATTTGAATATTATTTTCATTCAATTTGTACAAATTTGTTTACATGTTTTTTTTTAATATAAAATTTTTTATATATTGATGCAGAGGCTGAAAATGCTGCTCCAAATGTTGCTAAAAAAAAACGTAGGGAAGAATGTGTCATTCAAGAAGAAGGTTGTACACCAACCATGACTTATCCGTCCGACATTTCCGATATACCTTGGGAAAAAAATATGCAGCAATGCACCTTACAAAGTTGTCAACATTTTCATGCAAAATTGAAGAGAGATCTCGTGGCTTTGACTCTACTTGCTGAGAGTCGAAAAAACTTGGAAATAGTTACACACTCTTTAAGCGAACTAGTAGATGTGTACCTAAAGCTTGGGCCAACCACTGATACTTTTGTAGAAGTGATGAGAAAAATAAAGGAAACAATGATGGGTCCCGGTAAATCGGAGGTTGTTAAACAAAGAGTTACAACAGAAATGGCCAAGTCTATGTTTAATTTCAAATAAGGGTCGAAACAAAATATGTTGAAGTTGAAATATTTCAAGCACCCTCATATAGCTCGCTATTTGTATGATAGACATCTTGCGGCCTATGGAAGACTCCCATGGAACGATGAGGTTCCGCTTTATTTTGCAAAATTATTTTATGCATAATTCTTTTTGCAAATGAAACCCAATTACAATGAACTTCCCTCTAAATTTTTTGGTCTTGGGAAAGGTCAATTATGTGACCAAAGGTGCGCTAGGCATGATTTTGAGTTGTCTCGCCCTGAGCCACCATTGGTTAGTCGACCTCTTCGTGTCGAAACTTTGCGATCAAATATGGATGCCACTTCTCAAATTAGTCGAGAAGCAAGGGATGCCATCATTGAAAATGTTCACAATGGATTGTGTGGAGTCGATGTTTGTCTAAATCGACAGGGAGCACATGAGAATGCACGTGCTAATTTTGTGTATTATACAGATGAAGAGATTGACAACATGAGTGTTGAAGATCTCAAAACATATGCAAAGAATTTTCGTAATGGTTGGCAGGGCTTAATTGTTCATGAGAAAAAGGGCATGAGAATAGTATGTGTTAATGGTTAGGGTTCAATTATTTTAAAACATGTACAATTTGTAATAAATACATATATACATACATTTATTTTTCTACTTTAATCTAACAAAAATGTATCATTATATGTTAACACCATTTTCAGTTGTCACGTTTGATGAATGAAGAAAATGTTAATATCACGGTCTGAGCTTCCGAGTCAAACAATCAAGATGGGTCTCACCATCAATCATACAATCAAGATGGTTCTCGCCATCAAGATATGTTGGCAAATGTTAGTGTTTTTTAAGTGAACATATGATGATGTAAAATTATTTTTTATCTATTATTATATATATCAAAACATGATGAGATATTTTTAAAATAAATAATTGTGCACACATATACATGTATTTATATAATAAAATGTTTTAATAGATTCTAATTTCGTCCGATGTTTTTGGGATGGTGGTACATTCTTCTTCCTTGGGAGTTGTGCCAAATCCACCATCACAGGTATGAACAATTTTCACTTTTAAATATGTTTTAAGTTATATATTCCACCTCAAAAAGTTCCATTAAAAAATGAGATATATCTAGATCTTGAATTATTTAAATTTTTTGAATTTTAGGTTTTTGAAAATTTTCTTTCCGAGCCACTCTTAGAATATGTGCCAAATCCACCAGCACAAGTATTCAATTTTTCACTTAAATATATATAAGTTTTTAAGTTATAGGTTATAAATTTAAGTTTAAAAGTTTTATTATAAATTGAGATCTAGAGATCTTGAGTTATTTTAATTTTTTTGAATTTCAGGTTTTTTGAGATTTTCTTTTGGAGCCTCTCTTAGGAGATGTGCCAAATCCAACAGCACAAGTATTCAATTTTTCACTTAAATATATGTTTTTAAGTTATAAGTTATAAATTGAAGTTCAAAAGTTTTATTATAAATTGAGATCTAGATCTTGAGTTATTTTATACTTTTAAATTTTATGAATTTTAAGTTTTTATAGAGAATTTCTTTTCTCCATGGACTCTAGCGATAGAGTGTATGATGGATATAGGAACATCCACACCATTTCAACCATTTCAACCATCAAATTTTAATGTTTGTAAACATTGTGTACACATTCCCCATGCCTCACAGGATAGCTCGAGGATCGTGACTTTGCTGGGAGAGACATTGCATCCATATGTATTTGATGGATGATGCACATGCACACATTCAACATTATATTCTCAATAGATTTAGTCTTAAATTTACTTTTTTTATATATTATCTTATCTAGATACAGTCATATATAACTTAATACTTGATAGTTGATACTTGTGAGATCCACAAATTTTGGACATCTTTTATGTGAACTACATTTGGTACATGTGCATGTGATATAATGTTTTGTTTTTATTGGATAGTTGAACTACATTTGGCAAGTGAAGTAATGTTGTGATCTATAATGTTTTATTTTTAAAACTCAATTTTTGGATGGTTGAACTACATTTGGCATGTGAAGTAATGTTGTGTTATAATTTGTTTTGTTTTTAAAACTTAAGTTTTGGATGGTTGAACTACATTTGGCATGTGAAGCAATGTTGTGTTATATAATTTTTTTTGTTTTTAAAACTCAAGTTTTGGATGGTTGCAATACATTTGGAATGTGATTGCATGATATAATGTTTTGTTTTTATTGGATAGTTGAACTACATTTGGCATGTGAAGTAATGTTGTGATATAATTTGTGTTTTTTTTTTTAAACTCAATTTTTGAATGGTTGAACTACATTTGGCATGTGATTGTGATATTTAATGTTTTTTTTTATTGGATTGTTGAACTACATTTGGAATTTGTCATGTTTAGTAATGTTGTGATATAATTTTATTTTATTTTTAACTCAAGTTTTGGATGGTTGAACTACATTTGGCATGTGAAGTAATGTTGTGATATAATGTTTCATTTTTAAAACTCAAGTTTTGGATGGTTGAACTACATTTGGCATGTGATTTCATGATATAATGTTTTATTTTTATTGGATAGTTGAACTACAATTGGCATGTGAAGTAATCTTGTGATATAATGTTTTTTTTTTAAAACTCAAGTTTTGGATGGTTGAACTACATTTGGCATGTGAAGTAATGTTGTGTTATAATTTTTTTTGTTTTTAAAAATTAAGTTTTGGATGGTTTAACTACATTTTTCATATGAAGTAATGTTGTGATATAAAATGTTTTGTTTTTAAAACTTGAGTTTTGGATGGTTGAACTACATTTGGCATGTCATTGCATGATATAATGTTTTGTTTTTAAAACTCTAAGTTTTGGATGGTTGAACTACATTTTGCATGTGATTATGATATAATGTTCTGTTTTTAAAATTCAAGTTGTCGTTTTCCAAACAATCACATGAATATGTGTACATGTAGAAATTATTTAAGTACATTTTTGAACACCTAATCCTCCATGGGTAGGTGTGGAAGACGAAGAGTCACAAAGGAGTCCAAGTGACCTTGGAAGATGAATCCAAAAGTCACACCATTTTATTATAAATGTACATCTACGTGTAATAAAGATCCAACGAATGCCTATCTTTCTATGTGTGTGTTTAACATGGTATATCAGAGCTGATACGTTCATAACTAGCTCAACCTTGTGTGAGCCATTTTTTTTTGTGGCTTGTGTATATCTGCAAAAATTCTAGTCATTTTTGCAGCATTCAGAGTTTTCTGCCGCAATCATCTTTGCAGCATTCAGAAATTGTTTTAGTGAAGAGTAGCATTTTGAATCTTAAACTCTGCAGGTTTCTCACTGCTCCTGCCATTCCACAATTTTGAAAAGAAAAATTCTGAATTTTTCCTGCAATTTCTGCCTACTTTTAATTTCTGCACATTCTGCCTAAGTTGTACATTTTTGAAATTCTGCAATTGCCCTCTACAATTCTCTGTTGCTGAAAAAAAAAAAATTCTGCTACTAGGAAAATTTCTGAGTTTTTACTGAAAAATTATGCAAAATCTGTTGTATATTTGTGAAATTCTGCAAACTTCTTCATTCCTCTACTATGAAAATATTTTACTGCTTAAATTTCTACAACTCACCCACCAATTTTTTTCTGCAATTTCCCTCATCTCTGCCATTTCTGTTATTACAGTTATCCTTCTCCTTATATAATAATTAAAAAAAAAAAAAAAAAACATCAAAAATAAATTAAAATATTTAATTTTCTGAGCAGCATCGGCTCACAGACCTTCGGCCCTCTCTGCACTCACACCTACTCACCCCCTACACTTGTCTTACCCAACCCCCCTCATGGTTTCCCACGCCGTCATACCTCACCTTCACCACACTCCCTCTCAACCTTTTGGCCCTCGTCTCGACCCTCCCTACCCTCACCCGCTCGCTTTTCCCTCCCCACCTTCATGCAGGCTTGCGTCTACCCTCACTCCCCAACCCTTACCTTGGCCTCACCCCTCGGCCTTCACAGCCACCTCACCCCATGCTACATCCCGCCCCCCCGCCCCCCCCCCCCCCATCTCAAACCTTTCGCTCCTCCATGCTCACACATCACCCATACCCCCTCTCACCATACCTCACCCCTCTCCCATTGCTCTCCCTTCCCAACACTCCACCCGTCCCCTCCCAACTCTCAAATCTCAACGCTCCATCCCCTCGGACTCTCCCCAACCCTCTACACTCATCGCCCCTCACCTCACGCACTTCCTCCCAAACCATCCCAGCCCCCTCACAGATACGCACTCCTCAAACCAACCCCTTGGACGCTCAGACTCCCCACAACAGCACCCAACCCCTTCCCCCTTACCACGATCCCTCAAACACTCCTTATTCCACCCCCTCAAATTCTTGCCCTTCCCCTCTCGACCCCTCCCACCATTCTGTGTTTCCTGTTTTAATTTTTTTTTTTAAATTTCGGCCTTTTTTAAATTTTTTTTTTTTTTAACAAATAAAACCTCCCCCAGCCTCACCTTCCCGAGTTAAAACCTCCCCCAGTTAATACCTTTGTTTTTCCCTAATTTTTTTTCAAAAAAAAAAACCGCTGAGAGAGAGGAAATGGCATATGAGTAGGTGGATTGTCTACATAGTAGAAAAGTAAAATTTGTGATTTATGGCATGTATAGAAAGGTGATTCTCTCAAAGAGATTGAAAATGTGAAGATAATTTGTAAATTGGTCATCATTCTCAAAACAATAGTGGCACTCACTCATAGTTTGGCCACACAAAGTTTTTGATTTTTGGAGTTTCTCTTAGTCTTTATTGTGAAGCAGTAAAACAAGGTCAAACATCAAGGTTTTTGAATATCCTTCTTTTGTTGAGTTGAGTTGTTGTTGGTGTAAAACAGCTCTTTGAATAAGAGAAAATCATTTGCATCAAAGGGTTATTGCACAGTAGTTTTTGCTGCACATTTACAAAATATTTGCATAATTGTACTTACATTGTGAGTGGATATTGCTTCTTCATTCATAGTTACAATCAGTGTTTTGAAGTGTAACTTTGAGTTGTTGAAATTTTTTTGATGTAAGTCATTGTTGCTTGCCAGTTAGACAGCCAAGTCTACACCTTGAGGTCCTCCATAATTTGAGTAGCAGAGTTTGTATTTTGGGAATTCCATAATTGGAAGGTTCTTTGAAGTCATTTGTATTCTTTTGAAAGTAAGTTGAATCACATTGTAAATGGGTGCATTATCAGTTGAAGCCGACACCCTTTATTTATTGAACCCTGAGTTGTTGAGAAAAATGGCTAAAATAAATGATGCATTAGAGTTGTTGAATAACCTCATTCATTCCACTATTCATGATATGGTAAAAATGAGAAAGAATGCTCTTTTTAATATTCAAACTTGCTTGCAAGATGCACAAGACAAGATTGAGTTTTTTTAATTTGGAGTCTCAGCTTCAGGAAGATGAACTTCAGAAAAGAGTCACCATTCTGAACCTGTTTCTGTTCATAAAATTGAGAAGGACTCTCATCAGAATAAAGAATATAAATTTGATTCACATCCAGTTCCTTGTACAAGAGTAGATTTACATGCAGATGCAACAGTTCAACATGCACTTCCCAAGCCCATCATCAGACCTTGGGAAGAGCTTGTCCACAACAAGCACAAAACTAGTCTTGGATATGACAAGGATGTGACCTTTCATATTCCAGACTACTTCAAGCCCATTAAATTTCAGAGTGTTGGATTCCTGTATGACAGTTCACCTGCAGATGTTCCAGATCCTACTCCGCTTCCACAACAACAACAAATTGTAAAATTCCAACACTATGAACGAGTTGGCCATATGAAAGATCATTGTTTCGATCTTCACCCATGCAAGCACTATGGTCGGCACACCCATTCTTCACACAGATGCTTCAGAAACAAGCCTCCTGCAAGAACAAAGATTCATCTTGGATGGATCGCTTCTTGGCAATGGGCATCAACAGCCAAGAAGATGTTTAAGTCGCATGTTAGAACTTGTTCTCGAATATTGAACAAACTTGTAGTTGAGTTTTCGCCATCATCTCACCTTGTACCTAACAGGGGGGGAAATGGTGGTCATCTACAAGCTTCGACGCCACATCAAGCGAGCATGAGCCACAATCTCTCATTCCAGATTTATATTTGTAGCTAGAGACACAGCAGTTCAAGCGAGCCTAAGCCACAATTCGTCATTCCAGATTCAGAGTTGTAGCCAGAGACATGGATGCCCATGAGCATGCCTTTGGTTGATGGAAAGCCTTAAACCATCCATGTGAGGTTGATATCCTTCCTCTTTCAGAACACTTCCTCTAGCAGAAGACTTTAGCTTCCTGCCGTTTTGGTTGAATTCCAGGAATTGCATCAAGCATTCCAGTGTTGGTGGTCATCCTTAAACCATCACAGGTTGTAGACTTCCCTTTAGGTTGAAGGTATCCCTTTTAATATGATGGAAAATTCCTCTAGCAAAAGCCCTTATCTTCTTGCCAATTTTGGAAGAGTTCCGGGAACTGCAATAAGCATTGTGTTCCAGAGTTGGTGGTCATCCTTAAACCACCTCTTTATGACAACATTTTAGAGAGTTGGTTCAGCCTAAGTGCTGCCATGCATACTTTGCAGATTTGTATTACAACTCTCTTCTTGGACTCACACATACCCCTTCAGATTAAGGGGGGAATGTTGAACACCTAATCCTCCATGGGTAGGTGTGGAAGATGAAGAGTCACAAAGGAGTTCAAGTGACCTTGGAAGATGAATCCTAGAGTCACACCATTGTATTATTAATGTACATCTATGTGTAATAAAGATGCAACGAATGCCTATCTTTCTATGTGTGTGTCTACCTTTCCTCATACACCATGTGTGTGTTTAACATACATGTTTGAATATATATGTTAAAATGATTGAAGTACAATACATATCTACATATATATATAAACAATCATAAGATTCTAGGTCTTGTTAGATTTTATGATTGTTTGACACATCTAACAAGATCTATAATCTTATGATTATATATATATATATATATATATATATATATATATATATATATATATATATATATATATATATGATAACTTGAGATCAAGTCTTGTTAGATGTGTCAAACAATCATAAAATCTTAAAATTGCATTCTATAATGTATATATATCTAGTACGTGCAACATTTTTCATTAACCCACATAGAAAATCTACTTTTAGTTAATTTCATTCTAGAACATATATATCAAGTATGTGAAAAAAATTTCATCAATGCACATGGAAAAGCTACTTTCAGTTAATTGCATTCTAGAACATATATATCCAGTACTTGCAGCATTTTTCATCAATGCACATAGAAAAGCTACTTTTAGTTAATTGCATTCTAGAACATATATATATCCAATACATGCAAAATTTCTCATCAATGCACATAGAAAAGCTACTTTCAGTTAATTGAATTCTAGAACATATATATGCAGTACATGCAAAATTTTTCATCAATGCACATAGAAAAGCTACTTTCAGTTAATTTCATTCTCGAACATATATATCCAAGTGCAACATTTTTCATCAATGCGCATAGAAAAGCTACTTTCAATTAATTACATTCTAGAACATATATATCCAGTGCGTGCAACATTTTTCATCAGTGCACATGGAAAAGCTACTTTTAGTTGATACTAGTGTTCATGTACCAAAACAATGTACATGTGCAAACACTTGCACAGATAACATAACAAGGCAGTTCAATTTTTAGTTGAGTTCTAGAAGTTCTAAAACATGAATCCAAAGAGAAAAATTGTTGGCTAGTTCAATCAAAAATATTCCAATGGAATGTCATCTTCAATGATTTGTTCATGATCGGATTTTTACATTTTCCATTTCTTAATTTTCATTTTTTTCTTTGATTGAACCTCTATCAACTTTATGCATGTTGCACACACCAAGTGACTATATTGACAACTTATGACATCATGTTCATAGTCTTCAAAGTAAACAAGATCCCCACTTTGATTAGTTTGTTTGAAAAAATATCCTTTCAGTAAAATAGATCTTCTGTCATATGGAAACTCATGATAATTATAGTGTTCTAATAATTTCATCTTTCATTCAATGCAATGCATTAAATAATACTTCACATTTTCATCGTTGATAGTAGGTGCAATTACAGCAAAAACATCTCCTGCACAATAAAACAAACTTATATGTATTTAAATTTCGATAATAATTAACATGAAAATTTAACTTTAAAATAATTTGAGTATCTGTTTCTAGATCTCTATCATTTCAAAGCAATTCAAATGTTACCTTCTCTAAGAATATTAGAAACTCGATCATAAACAAGATCATATGATATTGTAGTCTCCTCTGATTGCATTTCTTCAAAAATTGCAACTAACGTTTTCCCCTTTGTATTTAGCTATGTATGTTTCCAATCTTTTATATACATTTTTTTCACGAACATCATTGGATTCTGTGTTGTCTATGCAAACATGAAAAAAACAAGAACATTTTCTTTTATCCAATGCAAACACATTTGTGGACAACTTTTTTTTAATTGAATGCAATTTTTGAGTCCCTTTTATTGTTTCAACGTCATTTCCAATCGATCTATCTACATCTTTGACCCCAATATGCCAAAAAAGCCTATATGGAAAATTCAAAGAAGAATGTAAATATGATATCAAAATTCCACCAAAGATAATCATTGTGATAAATGTACACTGTTTAAAATTGGATATCCAACAAAAATTAAATTTAATGTACCTTCGCACTTCCCTTGATTGGTTAGTCTCATGGCTTAGTGCATTGATGCACCATTGAATAACTTCTTTAGAATCCACAAGTTATTTTGCAAAGGGGTCCATTTGATATCTTTGAAGAGCTCGTTTTATGCATACACTTGCACCATCATGTTCTCCTTTTCCATGACCAGTCTCAAAGAAATTCCAACAATGTTTAATCTATATTTTCTTATGAAGACAACACAACCAAAAGAATGATCGTGAAGATTTGAATTGACATGCACATCCATCTGACCATATCCAATGTTCATTGAATTTTATTCCATGACTTTTCAAGGGTTCATAAATATTTCCAAAACAATGTTGTACAAAATATGTACCATGTGTACGATTGTCACTGATATAAAAGTAATATTCTTTAATAACATGTCGATTTTCACTGGTGCTTTCTATATGATCAACTTTTTGTTCAGCATGTATATATAGAATATGGACGAGCATGGAGACTTGGTCAAAATAATAGTATTCACTCTGAATTTATTTTTGTGGAACAAATGTGTAGTTTTCTGCAAAATCAATTACTAAAAAAATGGTCCCTGGTGGAAAAAATTCACAGGGTTTTTTGAATTGCAAGTCCTGCCATCGAGCTCTATGGAAATTCTTGGTGTATTTATAAATTTCTGCCTCAGACTTTCTCAAAAAATATATCACAAAAAAATCTTCTTCGTTTAATTCAATTCTTTTAGCACTATTTGAACCTTGAATCGATGTATGGATATATTCCTATCTCTTCCATTCGCTTTCATGTTGGACAATGATTGATCATCTATATCGATACGATATTTTTTTTTGAAATTTAGTCAAATTTCCATAATCATCGCATTTTTTACCACCAACACATTTCTTTTCATAGAATAATTCATCGCTTTCTCTTCCACATAAAATTTGAGATATGAAATCATGGATAGTGGAAGGAGGAGATGAATCTTTCCAAAATGTTCTACCAAAATTAAGGAATGCGTCATATTATAACTGAAATTCCACATGATAATGACAACAACAAGTGTCGCGTATGGTAATAGGTTTTACATAACATGGCTTTTTTTGAACAAAAGCACTGATTGAGACATCAATTTCATGATTCTCTTCTTTGAACTTGTTGAACAACTCTATCTGTGTGGTGTCTAAGAAATGTTTTGAATGTTGTTTGTACTGATTTTGTGTTATTCTTCTTTGCATCACATCCATTGCATTTGGTGAAACACATGAATTTTTCTTCCAATATTCATATATCATTTTTTTAACATTTTCTCCAAGTATATCTTTGTATGTGTTGAAAATGCAACAAGATGATGGAGCTTAGTGAAAAGAAGTCGCCTTCACTAAGTGGGCTCGCAGGCTATTTTTGGCGCAAAGTCTATTTTTAGACTATGTCTATTTTTAGACATATGGATCATGGTCTATGAGTTGCAGGATGCTATTTATGGATGATTGGTCAAGTTGGCAAAATAGATCGACTTCTTTTCTAGACATTAGCGGAATTCATTTTTAACGCGTCTAAAAATAGATATGTCGAATATTATTAGCTCTTAACAATATTTGGACTATAAACATTATCTTATTCTCTAGGAGCACTTCAGTTAAGTGCATAGATGTGGAACAGGAGCTGACATAAGGAATTACGCTATTCCTGAGGGTTAAGTGGAGCTATTGCATGGATACTTCAGTTAGAACTCATGTGAGAGAGTTTGGTGGAGTTGATTGAGGAAGTTAATGGAGTTGTGTTCGGTTTAACTTAGTTGAACTAGTTGTATTTAGTCTAACTGATAAATACACTAGTGATGAGTGGTGCGAATTAATTATTAATTAATTCACTAATTATTAACTCATAAATCAACTAAAGAATACATCAATTGACTGCAGTGCATGGACAGTTCAGTGGAGACCAGTGTTAGAGGTGGGTGAAAGGGTGAGTCTACTATCAGTTGTGACTATAGCTGTGCATGAGATTTGCACACACATTGATTGAGATTTCCAATGAGAATTGCGCAGTACAAGCTAGTGGGATTCGAACTTGGATCTCATCATTATTCATCTTGGATTGCGCAGTAGAGGTAGGCAGACAGGTGGAAGAGATTTGAACTTGTGACTTGTTCATATCTGAGCTAGTTTGTGTGTAGCATGTGATATAGTGCTGAGAGCTGTGAGGAGATTTGTGCTATGTATTGTTACATGTTCTCTATCATTATAATATACAGATAGTTGGGGGTTTTCAGCTGTAAGATTTCCCCATTACATACTGTGTTATATGTGTGCTTGATTATGTTTTAATCTGTGCATGCTGTTGGGAAAAATACTGAGAGGGGGTGGGTGAATCAGTATTTATGGCATACTCAAATATTTTTACTTTTCCTTACTTCAAACCCATACACTGCTTTGCTGAAGCCAACTAGCGTATACACGCGGATATCCTTCATAAAACTCGCGTATACACAGAGATCTAATTATGCCATTAATTCTTTACTTAGATCTATGCAACATTCATTCTTCTGATGATTAGATAACAGTAAGCATGTGAAGTAATAACAAAATAAACCATCACACATAAGCATCACACAAGAACACCAGGATTTTAGGTGGAAACCCAAGTCGGGAGAAAACCACCGCTGCCGTTGTCTCAGCCTTCAATATTTTATTATAGAGAAAACATCTTACAACCATGTAATGGCGCAGACTCATACCAGCACGCAGGCACCCACCTGCAGAAGGCTACAACCTTCTCTCGTTTACCAGCCTCTCCTGGAAGGGAGCTACAACCCCCTGCTCTCGTTTACCAGCCTCTCCTGGAAGGGAGCTACAACCCCCTGACTGAAGGCTACAACCCTCAGCACCACTATGGACCACTTCATCAATTTTCACACTAGATCCAATAGCTTCCTTTAGAACATAACTTGCAGGCCACTTTTCATCATATTTTCAGACTAGACCCACTCCACACATTTAAGCTCAATCATACATCAAACTGATACTTATAACTTTGTCAACAGATAGCAGTAAACCAACAGAACAGATTAGACATCTCATACCACACACTTCAACAAACCCTAGTTTTCATACGCGCTTTCCTTTCACTGATACCGCGTATATACGCACTTCCATTCACATAAAACCACGTATACATCTGCACATATTCCAGAACTGATTTCACAACCCATACGTGCTTTCGCTTTATCAAACCCGCGTATATATGCGCTTCCACTGTTACAAACTTGCGTATAGATCTTCAGACATTATAGGGCAGCATACTTCTTCAGATCAGATATTCAGTTCAGATTTAACCCTTCACTTCAGACAGATGTTTGCCTCATCTCAGATCTAAGCATTCCATAAACAGATCTAGAAAATACAAATACATTTTAGATCTAGATTCCCTTCTTCATCATTTTCTTCATAGGTGCATTACAGATTCAGATATATCATCAAAATGTAACCTTTTCCATACAGATATATTTTAGAGTGAAGTATTCATTCAAACCCAGACTTATGCACACACTTTGCACAATGAATTTCTTCTCCTTATATAGGTTTAGCCTTTTTCAATACCATGAGCCAAAACCACACCACTTCCGATGGTATTCCTGGACGGGATCAAATAGATAATCAAGCGCTCAATACAATGGGTCAATACCATGGTAACAACCCTTGGTTTTATATATTTAGAGCGCAATTAGGCATACACGACTTGGCACATACTTTTCCGCGTGCATACGCTACTTCTGCTTGACAAAACTGTGTATGCTTTGTAACACATACTTTTCATCATTGTTCTGGTACATACTGGAACTCCTTTCACCATTACATCTGAGCTACTCTGTAGATACATCAGATTTACATCAATAACAAGTTCATCAAGTCAAGAACAACTTCATTAAGTAGGTTGCCATCATCTTCATCAAGTGGGTTGCCATCAAGGACAACACTTTGCATCATATTGCCAACACATGTGACTGCTTCTATTTCTGCAAATTGATGATCAATTGTAGAAGAGGTTATGTATTATGCATGAAGCTCAAATAGTGTGTAATCAGGATAATCTCGGTGAATAATTCATCTATTATTCAAAATTCTACATGGTATCAGAGCGAAATTGATCATCGGATCTATTACAGTGATTACATTTTATTTCGGTAGACAGAGTTTGTACGAGGGTTAGGTAGCCTCTGGATCCATCCTTTATTTGAAAGGTGAAAAATCCAGTAAATGCCCCTACAGTCGATCTTTGTGCTAGAAATACTTTGTTCTCACAGATCAGAAGCGGTTGAGTTTTGAGCTGGCGGAATTCGAATTTGCAGTAGTGTTTTCTTGGTGTCGAAGTCAAAATTTCTTTTAACGGATTGCGATTGGAGTATGCCCTTGAGGGCAGCTCGAATTATGTTGCATGGAAGGACAAGATGGAGGCAGTGTTAGATGACAATGGGCTGAAGGAGTTCATAGATGCTGAAGTCCCAAAGCCTACTGATGCTGCTCAAGTTGAGGCTTGGCAAAAGAAGACAGAAAAATGTCGAAGGATTCTGTTGGAGGGCGTGAAGGATCACATTGTATCCAGCTTGCATGGAAAAGCTTCTCCATACTTGATGTGGAAAGCGTTGAAAGATTTATTCCAAAGCAAGAGCGACCAGAGGAATTTGGCGCTCAAGGATAAACTCAAAAACATAAAGATGGAGAAAGGAGACAGTATACCCAAGTACCTCACGAAGTTCACCCAATACAGGGATGAACTGGGAAGTGTGGGCGTGACTGTAGATGAAGAGGACTTGGTGGACTTGGCTCTCCTTGGTCTTCCGAAGAGTTGGCATTCCTATCAGGACTCTGTCAATGGTCGAGATAAATTTCCAGGATGGGAGTGACTTTGGTCAGATCTTGTGTAAGAGGAGATAAGGTGGAGTACCAGGGACAGATCTTCATCAAAGGCATTTGATGAAGAAAATTGCGCTTTGGCTGCCAAAGAAAATAAGGGGAAGAGCAAGAAAGCTTCTCATTCCGATGCGAAAGGCAAGAAGCAGGACATGTCCAAGGTGAAGTGCTTTCACTGTCACCAGCACGGACATTATGCCACAAATTGTTCGCAGAAAAAGAAAAATAAGTAGGCTGCTGGATCTGCAGTGGGAGAGGCCTTAGCCTCGCAGTTTGAGCTGGATTTTTCACTGATCGCATGCTTGGTCTCAAGTGTGATGGGATCAGTATGCTTCTTGGACAATGGTGCGTCTTTTCACATTACAGGAGATCGAGATTTATTTTCTGATCTGGATGAGAAAGATCTTGGAGTGCACATCGAGATGGACAATGATGGTAGATACAGTGCAACCGGTATCGATACCATTTCCTTTGAGAGGGAGTCTGGTAAACCCTTCGTATTGAAGGAAGTGATGCATGTTCCAGATTTCAGTTGGGGACTTATTTCCCAAGCATGTTAGAGAAGAGACAAGGGAGGATGTTGCCCGCCGAGGGAAAGGGCTTTCCCCGCAAGAAGAGATGAACTGAGAAACTGAACATCGGGTTCGAGTCAAGGAACTTTATCAATTCAGGCAGATGATGTGCAGCAAATGGCATGTGGGCAAGGAGGGTGAGTCGGGATGACAAGGTAGTTGCAAACGTAGATTGGCCATCACCATGGAGCTTTGGAAGATACCGAGAAATAGACGACCGGGTTTCCTAAAGGCATCAAGTAATGATCATTGTGGTGGGTACCTGGGAATATTTAGGTGGTGAAAGCCACCTTCATAGGTTAATAGTCGTGCCACGAAAATCTTTGAGAGAATTATCAAACGTGGACCTTTCTCGTAGTTTAAAGTGAATCACAATTACTATGTTATCTTTGTTGATAATTATCTTTAAGTGCTAGATCTTCTAGCAATAAGATGACATACTCAAAGTTCAGAGTTCAAGGCGCCAAGAGAAGGAATCTGGAAGCAGTGAAGTTGATTAGGAGTGATAACGGTGGTGAATTCATCTCCGCTGAATTCAAGGAGTTCTGCAGCGCAGAAGGGATTCGGAGAGAGCTCATCGCACCCCATAACCCACAGCAGAACGGGGTGGCTGAGCGGAAGAACAGAACGATCGTGGGTGCTGCACATGCGATGTTGCATGATCAGGGCCTACCCCTTCACTTGTGGGCTGAGGCATGCAATACAGCAGTGTATGTGTAGAACCGTTGTCCTCACAAGGTTCTTGGCATGAGTACATCGGAGGAGGCTTATTCTGGCAAGAGGCCTAATATTTCCCATTTGAGGATTTTTGGTTCACCTGTTTACATTCATGTGAAGAAGGATGCTAGGAAGAAGTTAGAGCTGAATGCAGAGGTTGGGATATTTTTGGGGTACACTGATACGCCCCACAACTATCGTGTGTATTTTCCAGACAGTTGCAAGACTGTTGTGCGATGGGATATCGAATTTCATGAGGAGAAAGCCATGAAGTGTTCGCTTGAGAGGGAGCCACACTTGCATGCAGATGAGGATCTATTAGTTCCTAAGGATGAGCTTCTTTGTAGATGTGGATCAGCCATAAGAGAGAAACCACAGAGGGAGACTGACTACAAGCGGCCAACCATCAAAGGAAGCAGCGCACTACGCGGTTCTTCGGATTTAGCTCAAGATGCAAATTATGCAAAGAGAATAGAGGGACCCACCGCGCAGATAGTGCAGACAGAGACACAACACGGACCGGTACACCGGATACATGGCTCTTGTGAGCAAATGTGTCGTGACAGAGCCATCCTCTTTCGAGGAAGCTGTGGAGGACCCCGCATGGGTAGATGCCATGGTGGAAGAGTATGATTCGATTGTCAGAAACAGTGCATGGGAGATTGTCCCAAGGCCGGAAGGGAAATCAATGGTGGGTTCGAGATGGATCTACAAAGTGAAGCAAGCAGCTGACGAGAGTGTGAAGTACAAGGCAAGATTTGTTGCCCGAGGCTTCTCACATATTGAGGGGATCGATTATGAGGAAACCTTTGCACCTCGCGCAGCGTGTTTCTTCCCATACGAAACGATCCTGGTTTCTCTCGTCAGCAGAGTGGGTGCACATTCACTGTGATGGATGGAAGATCCAAAGTTCCTCAGCAATCCAGTCATTGAGGAGGCAGGACATCGCTCTTGTTCACATCTTCCGTTGTACGAGTCGGCATGTGCACAAAGCTCAAGAGAGCACTGTATGGGTTGAAACAAGCACCTCGTGCTTGGTACACACGGATAGACAATTATTTCACCGGACTTGGATTCTCCAAGAGTGAGGCGGATCCGAACCTATACCAGATTGTGGTGGAGGGTAAGTGGCTGATCATTGTACTTTGTGTAGATGATTTGATTTTGACAGGTGATGAGCTGTTGATACTCTCATGCAAGGAGGATCTTGCAAAAGAGTTTGAGATGAAGGACTTGGGCCTCCTTCATTATTTCCTGGGATTGGAAATTTGGCAGCGCAGTGATGGACTGTTTGTTTCTCAAGGTAAGTATGCCCAGGGGATACTGGAGAAGTTCAACATGCATGGCTGCAAGCCTGTTGATACTCCTCTTCCTGGTGGTTGGAGGAAGGAGGATGTTACTTCAGCGGAGGTAGTGGATGCCACTGTTTATCGACAGTTGGTGGGGTCGCTTATGTATCTGGTCAATACACGACCCGACATATGCTATGTTGTGAACCAGCTTTCACAAGCTATGGTTAAGCCTACCAAGCTCTACTGGAAGGCAGGCAAGCATCTATTGAGATATCTCAGAGGCACATCGGGATATGGATTATGGTCGTACGTAGGGATGAGGTGAAGCCAAGTGGTCACTTACGCATTGGGCAGGAGCCCAACTGGGATGTAAAAGAGCACATCCGGGAGGGATCTTCAGACGGTGTCACAGCAGCTGCAGAGGTGCGCAGATCCATGGCACTCAGCTCAGCAGAGGCCGAGTATATGGAAGCAAGCTTGGCTGCATGCGAGGCTATATGGATGAGGAAGATCTTGGTCGGGTTGTTCGAGTCACACTTGGAGCATACTGTGATTTATTGTGATAACCAAAGTTGCATTAAACTCTTGGCTAATCCAGTATTTCATGATAGATCCAAACACATCGACATTAGGTACCGTCATATGAGAGATTGTGTGCAGCGGAGAATCATGTTACTTTCATACATTCCCACGAAGGATCAAGATGTTGATATTTTGACAAAGGCGCTCACCAGGAGAAAATTCGAATACCAAAGAGGCAGGATAGGGGTTGCAGCTAATCCATATCTTGTTGAGAGGGAGTGTTGAAAATGCAACAAGATGATGGAGCTTAGTGAAAAGAAGTCGCCTTCACTAAGTGGGCTCGCAGGCTATTTTTGGCGCAAAGTCTATTTTTAGACTATGTCTATTTTTAGACATATGGATCATGGTCTATGAGTTGCGGGATGCTATTTGTGGATGGTTGGTCAAGTTGGTAAAAATAGATGGACCTCTATTTTTAGACATTGGGCGGAGTCTATTTTTAGACTGCCAGTCTAAAAATAGATCAGTCGAATATTATTAGCCCTTAATAATATTTGGACTATAAACATTATCTTATCCTCTTGGAGCACTTCATTTCGAGCTACGAATGTGGCACATGCAGCTGACAGAAGGAATTACGCTATTCCTAGGGGTTAGTTGAGCTATTGCATGGTTGACTTCAGTTGGAACTCATGTGGCAGAGTTTGGTGGAGTTGATGAGACAGTTGATGGAGTTGTGTTCGGTTTAACTTAGTTGAACTAGTTGTATTTAGTCTAATTGATAAATACACTAGTGATGAGTGGTGTGAATTAATTATTAATTAATTCACTAATTATTAACTCATAAATCAACTAAATAATACATCAGTTAACTGCAATGCATGAACAGTTCAGTGGAGACCAGTGTTAGAGGTGGGTGAAAGAGTGAGTCTACTATCAGTTGTGACTATAGCTGTGCATGATATTTGCGCACACATTGATTAATATTGCCAATGAGAATTGTGCAATACAAGCCAGTGGGATTCAAACTTGGATCTCATCATTATTCATCTTGGATTGCGCAGTAGAGGCAGGCAGACAGGTGGAAGAGATTTGAACTTGTGACTAGTTCATATCTGAGCTAGTTTGTGTGTAGCATGTGAGATAGTGTTGGGAGCTATGAGGAGCTTTGTGCTACGTATTGTTACATGTTCTCTATCATTATAATATACAGATAGTTGGGGGTTTTCAGCTGTAATATTTCCCTATTACATACTGTGTTATATGTGTGCTTGATTATGTTTTAATGTGCGCATGCGACTGCTTCTATTTCCGCAAATTGATGATCAATTGTAGAAGAGGTTATGTATTATGTGTGAAGCTCAAATAGTGTGTAATCAGGATAATCTCGATGAATAATTCATCTATTATTCAAAATTCTACAGTATGGTTGCCTACAAATATCTCCCCAACAAGCAATTTCATCATTTACATCTATTTGCAATCGAAATTTCCGATGTTTGTGCAAATTTTTTCATGAGGTTCCTAATGCTCGTGCCATTTATTTTACCAAGTGATTCTCTTTAGTACTTTATGAAACCACTGCCATATGTATTTCTCTATGCACAACAGAAACATTTTTCTATCTAGATCTTCTAATTGAATTTATAGCACTATTTATATTTTGTATCACATTTTCCTTCATTTTTTTATCTTTTTTTCTTTTTCGAATACCTAATAAAGTTGTAGCTTCTTTTAATTTCCTTAATGATAGGAGACCTTTCAACAATTGGGCTTGAACTGCCACATTTTCCTTTATGAAGTAAGTATCAAAAATGTGTTTAACATGATATCGTATAACATGGTTAGCTCTTTTATCTCCATATGTGTGAGTGTCAACATTTTCTAATATCTCATCATCAAAATTGATTTCATCTATACATATTCAAATTAATAGTACATAATAAATTTACATATTCAATAAATAACTAAATTAATAAATATGTATAATTTCAATAATACGTGCATGTGTTCAACATATATATATATATATACCTGGTGATTCAATTTCTTCACTTAATTTTTTTTCAACATTTTCAACATCTTCAATCATTGGTTCAATATCTCCTTCACTTTCTCTTTCAAAATTTTGTATCTCATCACCAATGTTTTGAGGAATATCTCTCTCTGTTTACATTGCAAAATATTTTTCAAATTAGTTCATCAAATAAAAATTAAGCTTCACATTTTACACTAGGAAAATTTTAAATATCAAATTCATAATATGTACATTTACATACCTGCTTCAACTTCTAGTTGAGGTTGATTTTCCCTTTCAATATTTGAGAGTTCTTATCTCTTTCTTTTCTGATATTCTCTCCCCTCTTCTCTATGTTCCTCAGGGTCTCTTGTTCGATCATATTTCTCGTACAATTCCTTCGATTTCCCATGATAATAGGGTATGAAGTTCAAAAAATTTCCGTCAAAAATTTAGACAAAAACTCAATTAAGAAAAACATCACAAAATATTTAATTTTAAAAAACTCATTTTAAAATTTTTACAAAAAATACATACTTCAATCCCAAACACTTACTTTAAAAAATCCAAGAAAAAAATGTCTTATAAAAATGAAATGAAGCTCAAAATATTTCCTTCCAAGTCCTGCAAAAAAAATTCATTTAAAAATTTAGACAAAAACTCATTTTAAAAAATCATTATAAAATATTTACTTCAACCCAAAACACGTACTCTAAAAAATGTCACTTCAAAAAATACCTCCAAAAAATTTCCATTGAAAATTAAGCCCAACTTCTTAAAAAATGCCACTTTAAAAAGTACCTCCAAAAAGCCTCTAAAAAATTATCACTTTAAAAAATACCTCCAAAATATGTCCTTTGAATATTAAGCCTAAAAAGAGTCATTTCAAAATTAAGTCCAAAAAATGTCTTTTGGAAATTAAGCCCAAAAACCTCTAAAAACAAAATACATCCAAAAAAATGTCCTTTGAAAATTAAGCCCAAAACCTCTAAAAACAATGAAAATTAAACCCAAAACTTCTAAAACAAAATACCTTAAAACCAAAAAATGTCTTATGGAAATTAAGCTCAAAACCCTCTAAAAACAAAATACATCCAAAAAAATGTCCTTTGAAAATTAAGCCCAAAACCTCTAAAAACAATGAAAATTAAGCCCAAAACTTCTAAAAACAAAATAACTTTAAAAAAACAATGAAAATTAAGCCCAAAACCTCTAAAAACAAAATACCTTCAAAAAAATGAAGCCCAAAAAACATCCAAAAAATGTATCACATACCTCCAAGAAATGCCCTTTGAATGTTATGCCAAAAAGTCCTTAAACGCAAAAAAAATACTTTTCAAAATCAGACCAAATGAAGAAATGTGTGAAACAATTTATTTTTTAATTTTAATATTAATTATTAATATTAATTTCGATATTCATTATTATTATTATTTATTAATATGAGTACAAATATTAATATAACTTTTAATAGTATTAATATTTATAAATATTAATGAAAAGATATACAAAGACTTCGTTGCCGCGATCTGGAGGAGCGCTACGGCCTTGACCTAGGAGCAGGCACACTCTTCCTCCTCTACTAAAGCTACCACCTGGTTGCATGGCCCCTTTGGTGGACTCCCTGGAGGTGGCCTCTCTGCCTGACCACGCCCAAGCTTTTTCAGCATTGATCAGTTCACTAAATCTGCCAAGAGCAAGGCCAACAATCTATAAATTCATAAAAAAAATGGAGGGCATACAATAAGTGTCTCTTCCCCCTACGATACCTAGAATGGTTTCTCTCTCCCTTACCGAGATAGACCTCATCGGAAAATTTACAAGACTGTGGCCTTCGCCGAAAACGGTGCAAAAATGGGTCGAACTCAACTGGTCGGACAAGATCAATGGGAAATTAAATCATATTCTGTGGAAAAGACTATTTTACATTTCATTTTGAGACAAAAAAAGACAAGGATTTGATATTCAGGAATGGGCCATACTTCATGGACACCAGAGGGCTCTACCTCAACAAATGGACTCCAGACTTTGATCCCAAGCTTGATGTGCCCAACATTGTCCCTTTCTGGGTCTGCCTCCCTCACCTTCCCTTACATTGATGGGGTGATGATTCAGTCTGAGCAATAGGGAACGTAGTAGGAAAATTCATTGACAGAAGCGATTCAATGGACAACATGCAGGCCTGCATCAGGATCTGCGTTGAAGTGGATCTGGGGGAAGGTCTTCCTGAATCGATCAAACTAAAGGTCGATAACTTGACTCACATACAATAGCTAGACTATGAAAAAAATCCATTTAAATGCAAGGTATGACATGAATACGGTCATTTCGCTAATAGATGCACTAAATTTATTGAGCTTGAAAACTCTGATCCATATTCTTAATGGGAAACCATAAAAAATAAGAAGATTGCTTCGAATCTTGAAAACAACAGTGTTCCATCTACTCATCCCTCCCAATCTGCCCAACCCTCTCAATCTGCCCTCCCCCAGCAAACCCTAGCCCCCCCCCCCCTTATCCCTTCTTCTAATCCCTCCTTAACCTCCCTCAACCCCTTCTCCTCCCTTGCTCCTTCAGAAGAGGACCCTCCATAACCCTCCATTCCCTCTCCTCCTCATGGCACCTCTCCCCAAACCTCCCCATCCAATTCTTGCCCCCCCTCCTCCTCTGTTGAACCCTCTTCAGCCTGAATTGTCATCAAGAACACTACGAAAGAGCATGGGGTAACTCTGGAAACCCTTAAAAAAACTGGCCCCGGAAGAAAATCATCCAAGCATCATCGTGATGAAGCAGCCCAGAAGGACATCGCCCTTGGAATCCAACACCCAATAGAAAATTTCATCGGAGGGAATATTAACAAAGAAGAAAGCCAACATGAATTAGGAGGGAAGACAGGTCCTCAACCTACATTCCTGAAATGATGAAATCCCTCTCTTAGAATTGTAGGGGACTAGGGCACCCCTCTAAAAACTCATCTCTAAGAGACCTTCTTAATCATGAAAAGACTGACATAATTCTACTTCAAGAAACTAAGCAAGGAGAAAGAGATATGGAGAAAACCATAAATAAAATGAAGAACTACAAGGGCACTATGGTAGAATCCAGGGGTGCCGCTGGAGGAATAGCTACCATCTGGAATCAGAATGCTTGGAAGCCAATAACAGTTTTCAAGACCTAGGACTGGATCAAAGTAAATCTGCAGAATGCCCAAGAGACCACTGTTGTAACTGTGTACAATATATATGGGCCAAATAATTACAAGGACAAATAAAACTATTGGAACACCATGAAAACAGACATAGACAATGAAGACAATAAAAGCATCATCATTGGAGGGGACTCAACTTGATCTTACATATCAATGGAAAAAGAGATGGAAAATTTAATTCAGACCCCTCTATAGATCAGCTATAAACTATAATACAAACCCATGATCTGGTTGATATCATCCCTAAAAACCGAAAATTCACTTGGAGCAATCGAAGAATCGGTGCTAGAAACATTATCGAAAGACTTGACTGTTCTATAGTAGTTTTCTCTCTAATCTCTCATTACTCTGTTTCCTCCTCTAGTATCCTCACATACTCTACCTCTGACCATTACCCTGTCACCCTCTCCTTAGGAGATCAGACCTCCCTTGCACCCCTCCCTTTCAGATTCAATCTGCTTTTGTGTGACTTCCCTGAAGCTAGACATATCGTAATTTATTCTTGGCAGCAACATGTGGAGGGCTCCCCAATGCATATTTGGGAATCAAATATGAAGAGAGTGCGTATGGAACTTAAATACTAGGCAAAGCTTCACCACAAGGAACCAGATAAATTCAGAAATGAAATAAAAAAGAAGCTAGTAGCAGTACATATTGACATAGACACTCATGGAGTGAATCAATAAAATCATGAGAAGGAGAAACATCTTTACTGGGACTTGTATAAAGAAAATAGGAAAGAAGAAGAAAAATGGAGGCTTAAAACAAGAAACCTTTGGCTACAAGCCGATGATAAAAAACACCTCTTTATTCTATAAACAAGCCACAATTAGAAAAAAAAGAAACAATATCTCAGCAGTAATTGAAAATGAAGGAAGGGTACACGCAGATCAGGAAGGTATCAAGGCTGCTGCTAACAACCACTTTAAAAATCTTCTTACTGAAATAGCTGTGTTGGAGAACTCCATAGATCTCTTAAATTACTTGCCCAAACTGATCCGAGATGAGATTAATAGTTCCCTCACCAAATATACAGAGGAGGGTGAAATTATTAATGCTATTTGGACATTACACCTAGATAAGTCTTCGGGCCCACATGGATTTTCCATCAGTTTTTATCGGACTTTTTGGGAAGTCATAAAAAAGGATCTTATCAAAATGAATACCTGGGTACAAAGAAAGAAGAATATCGGTGGCTTGACAAACTCTACATTCATTTCTCTTATACCTAAAGAGAACCGTCCCTCTTCTTTCTCCAGATTTAGACCTATCTCCCTTTGTAATTCTCATATGAAATCATAAATAAAATCCTAGTTACCCACCTTAAACCCCATTTCCCTAACCTCATTTCTGAAAATCAAGGGGGCTTCATTTCCTAAAGACAAATTTCTGATTCTATATTCTTGGTTCAAGAAGCAATCCAGTCGAGTATGATGAGATCTGAGAAAGGATTCATATTGAAACTTGATCTTGCCAATGCTTTTGATAGAGTGAGACATTGATTTCTCTTCTCTGTACTTCAAAAAATGGGATTTCAATCTGAATTTTTATCCGTTGTCAATGCCTTCATCTCTAACCCTTGGATCACTCCTTTAGTCAATGGCAGGCCTCGGAAATTCTTCCAATATTCTCGTGGCCTCAGACAAGGCTGCCCTCTTTCTCCTTTTCTTTTCATCCTCATGGCAGATTCATTCAGCAGAGCCTTGGATCACAAGCGGAGAGTGGGCCTCATCATTGGTATCAAGTTCAACAATGGAGCTAAGAACATGAATCATTCCCAATTTTCTAATGACACCCTCTTGATGGGTGGAGCCACCAGCATTATTTCCCAGAGATTTAAAAATTTCCTTGACAAATTTATTCCTTATTCAGGAGGGAAAATTAGCAACCACAAAAACTACATCTATGGGTGGAATTATTTAAACAATACCATTCACAGTATTGCACAAATCTGAGGAGTCCCTTACAAGTTGAATTGGGCCCATTTTAACTACCTTGGGATTCCTATCAGTGTTGGACAAATGAAGGCTGAGGTCTAGAACATCACAATTGAAAAAATGAAAAAAATAGTGTAGCAGTGGGGATCCTCCTGGCTTAATCTAGCTGCACGTACAATCATCCTAAAATCTATCCTCACTGCCTTGCCCTTGTATCTCTTTTCCTTGTTTCATGCTCCCTCCAGCATTCAGAAAAGAATCAAAGTAGTATTGAGACATTTTTTATGGCAAGGGGGAAAGAATGAGAAAAATAAATATAACCTATTAAATTGGAGGTAGGTCACTGAAAATTACGAAAATGAGAGACTTTGAATTCGCATTCCAAAGCTCTTGAACAATGCATTTGGGGGGGAAATAATGTGGCGCCTTATAACTGGATAGCATTCTTGGTTGAAACAAGTTATGGAAACTAAATATCTTAACACTGATAGGAAAAATCCTCTTGATCAGGCTCTCCCAAATAGGCCTTGCTCCAAAATATGGGCCTTATGTAAAAAATTCATACCTTTTATTAGCAGATACATTTCTAAAGTCCCACAAGGAGGTAGCAATATAAACATCCGGGAAGATAAAATTATGGGATAGTCTCCTATAACTGACAATCCCAGCATCCATCATATTCAAAATTATCTCCGTTGTCAAGGCATTAACTTCATGGATCAGATATCCAAATGGGATTATCATTCCAATGTTTGGTGTGAATGGGTATTTCCTACCATTCCCCCTCACCTTGAGGAAGATCTAGCAAATCTGAAGACAATGATCCATGGTACAGCTCCATTGACAAAAGGTAGCCATGATATTTTTCGATAGGATCCCTCTATATCCACATACACAATCAAAGGAGCTTATGGGTCCCTTCTGAGAGATTAATTCCCTTCTCCACTATGGCCCATATGGAAGCTAACTTGGAAATCTGAAGCTCTTCCAAAGATAAAAATTTTCATCTTCATCTCAAAGGTAAGATTCTGACTTCAGATAATTTAAAAAAAAAGGCATTTGTGGACCTTCCAGATGCCCACTCTATCATATGGAAGAAGAGGCTGCACTTCATCTATTTTTGAGGTGCCCCTTTTCCAATCAATGCTGGAACGAGCTCACAAAATTCTCTCAGATTGACTTTACCACCATCAATTCAATATCAGAGTTGATAATAAAATGGAAAAAAAACTATCCCTGGGGAAAAAAGAGTAAGAACATAGCCAAAAGGATCTGGGAAACCCTCCCATATGTGCTTATTTGGAGTATCTAGCTGGTAAGAAATAAGGTGACCTTTCAAGACAAAAAACCCTACCCATGGAAATCTCAAAACAAGACATGGATTCTCTCAGTTGAGATGATTCTATCCAAAATTAATAGCTATATCAACTTCAATGATTTGAAAGTAGAAGAAAAAACATTTCTGGGGAGAGTGCTTGACAAACCAAGCTACATAAAAACTCTTGTCATTCAAAGTCCCAAAAAGGAGCAATGGAAGATAAGACTCAAGGAAAAAGAGTTCATAGAGTGGTTGGATGGTTGTAAAATACTTCCTCTATTCTTTGATGGAGCATCGAAAGCCAACCCAGGCATTGCTAGGGTAGGAGGCCTCATTAGAAATGATCATGGCTGCTTTTTGACCTCCTTTGAATGGGGGCTCGAAACCCTATCTAACAACATAGCATAGGCCTACGCTCTGATCAAAGGTCTTCAAATGATCAAGAGTTTAAATCTAAATAACACCATGATATTCGGTGATTCTTCCATTATCATTAACATGATGACAAATAGCAAGCAATCCCCCAATATTGCTCTCTGCAGGCTCATCAATAGATGCTAAATCTTGAACAAAGACATGAAATATCTCTCCTTCTATCATATTATTCGAGACAATAATAAACAAGCTGACCTCTTGGCTAACCTTTGAGGTCTAAAATGGGCCTCCTAAGGAAATTATAAAATAATAGTGGAAAAAATCTAATAAGATTTGATGACATCATCAAATTTTAGAGGGAAAAATGAAAAAAACTACTTTTTCAATTCATATTTTCAACTTATCTCCCAAAGTTTTACTCAAATTTCGAGCGGGAGTACTCGTTGGATGCGGAATTTAATTCTCCATCCAAGGAGTACCCATGTTGCATACTTTCGATGGGTCCTACTACACGAAAAAATGAGAAATACATAAAAAAACGTGATTACAATCACGTTTTTTATGTATTTCTCATTTTTTGTGTAGAAGAGTTCATCGAAAGTATGCAACATGGGTACTCCTTGGATGAGGAATTAAATTCCGCATCCAATGAGTACTACTGCTTGAAATTTGAGTAAAAATTTTGGGAGATAAGTTTAAAATACGAGTTGAAAAAGTAGTTTTATTATTTTATTATTTTTTAATATTTTTACTTTTTTACTCCAAAAATGGTGAATCATCCATTGTGGATGACATCATCATCTTGAATCCTATTGGTTGTTATAAAGTTTATTTTTGTTGTACATTTTTCTTATGAGGCCCATTTTAGACCTCAAAATTCCCCTAATGAAAGCCTTCTCTAGACCAACTGGTCAATTAATCTGTCATGTTAACATTTCTTTCTCCCCTCTGCCATGAAATCACTCTCTGTCTTTTTCATTGATTGCATGACACCCATCAGGATTCTGTCAGCATTTAAAATCTTTTCTCATCCCTACAACGTCGTCGTTCTCGTCACCCCATATTCTCATGAATCTCACCACGTCTCCTCCCTCCATCCTTCTCCTCTCACCTCCCTCATTTATTCGAACCTTCCACACTCCCTGTCTCACCCTCTCTGCCTCTGCGATCGCCCTCCTTTACCTGTGAAAAAACAGCGAGCCCACACTATCAGGTCCCTTTCTTCTCGGTGGATGATCGCCTTTTTTCTTGTATTCTTTGTCTTGAATTTTTTCTAGGCTTCTTGGCAATTATCGTGACAATCCCATTTTGGCTCCTTCGCTCAGAATTTTTAATATGCTATCTTGTTTATCTGTGCCAGTAATTTTTGCATTCAATCCCGACCTCCTCTCTACCTTAAAACAACATAGGCCTTCTTCATAGTTGTCTGCAGCATGCCTCTCTACCCAATCCATTGGAGCCATCATGACAAAAGAAAATTGTATACACTATGAAGACCTTCAAGCAGAAATGGCTTTGATTCATGGGCAGTTGAAGATCATAGAATAAAAACACATAGTGGACACTGCCCTCCTCCACCAACATGCTCAGTCCTGTCATCAACAGCTACTAGTTGTCTCAAGTTGATGTGCACCTAGCTCCAAATCTAACAAAGTCAA
Organism: Pinus albicaulis; assembly: GCA_034641835.2. Classification (NCBI taxonomy): domain Eukaryota; kingdom Viridiplantae; phylum Streptophyta; class Pinopsida; order Pinales; family Pinaceae; genus Pinus; species Pinus albicaulis. The sequence continues at coordinate 1,167,993,596 of CM076578.1, forward strand.
GAACGCCAATCCAGATGACAATCAAGACAACACCGATGCCTACACTGGATGACCTATCAGCTTTGACCAATCCTCATTCCTCCCCCTTCTTTTTTTCTCATGTCTTTTAAATTTTCACTTATGCTTATGCAGTTTTTAAGAATTTACCTTGATTCAGTAATGCAGTATAGTATCAATAGTCGACACCTTGGAGGCTCGGTATTTTGTTTGCATACCCCTCCTTGGCTGTCTTCATCGCCATCAGAATGTAATTATGAGACCTTCTTCATCTTTTTTCAAATATAATATAGCATCCGACTTTGTAAACTATATATATATATATATATATATATATATTAATAACATTTAATTAACAATATTAGTATTATTAGTGACATTAATATCATTACTATAAATAATATTAATATTAATATTTATGATGATGATGGTTACCGTCCGTTAAGACCAATATGGTCTATGAGACCTTAAGAGAGGAGAAAGAATCTAAGTTTGATTCTTCAAAATCTTGTTCCTATGATCAAATAGAAGGGAAATAAGTGCTCCAAGATCGTTTTAGGTGGGCTCGCTTAATAGCAATAATATTGGAAGTCTGGTAGATGTTAGGGAATTGAGAGAGGATGTGAGTAAGAGTCATGAAGTCTAAAAGGAAGTGATTTTCATCTCCAATCTGCTTAGAATCACAAATATGATAGATTCTATTCTTCCAAGGAGCCTTCGGAATAGAACATCGCCCGGTCTAACTCCGAAGCTCATGGGAATTAGTAGTTATCGTAGGTATGTTCATTTTTTTCTTAGTGTTGGACAACACAGAGAGATAATTATGGTTATCAAGGGTGGGGTTGATCACCTCCTTATAGTATCTTAGCTTCCTTTAACCTCCATCTCCTGATCCTCCCACAACTTATCCTTAAACTTGGAGGTAACAGTATTTTTGATATATCTTTACTTCCCATAATGAGCTCCTCCTTAATTCCCCAATGGTTGAGCCAAGACTGGGCATCCTTATGCCACTCATGCTTAAGGCGGAGGTGGGGGTTTTAACTACAGTTAGAAGAAATTTTTGGGAGCCTTTTTTATTCCATGTTGTAAAGCTTCTTCTTATACATTAGATATCTAAACATAGCCATACTTTCATTGGGGGACAAACCAGATTCAATCAAGAGGATATGATAGGGTGTATTTCCCTTGATATTAAGGTTTTAGGTTATGAATTTCTTTTGAATCATCTCAATCTTCCTCCATGACTCTCTAGATATAATGCAACCCCAAACTTCACATCTGTATAAGACAACAATGGTGACGAGTGTCTTTTTACTCAAAATGTAAATATTGACTGACTTACAATTTTTTTCAAGATCATAATAATATTTTGAGCCCCAAATAATCGTTTTCTTGATGCTATAATTCTAGTTGAGTTGATGAGGGAAGTCAATGCCCAAATATTTATAAGAATAAACATGCTCTAAGAACTAGTTATTATACACAAAACTACCATGGGTGGTCCTTTTGGATTTAATGATGATGACTTTCATCTTCTCGGTATTAACTGTCATACCCATCTTGGAGCATTAGTCATGAAGAATTCGAAGCTACTTGTCAAGTTCATCATGGATTTTTGCAAGAAGAACGACATCATCGGCATAGAGGAGAAGAGTAATGAGAACACCTGCGAGCTCAGTGCCCTTGCACCCCACAGATTTCAGACATTCCTCTAGCTTATCGATGTATATTCCAAAAAGGGTAGGAGATAGGGGACACCCTTTCTTAACTCCAATATTTCATTTAATGTCTTTAGACCACCCCTCGTTGGTCTTACGCTTGGTAGCAACGGTCTCATAGAGGCGGATCACAAAAATCCTCAGCTCAGGAGGGAACATGATCTCTTTAAGTCTCTTCCAAAGTTTATCCGGAGGAACAGTGTCGAAATATTTTCTAAAGTCCACAAAAAAACAAAATATCTCGGCTTTATTATTGCGACATTCTTCCACAATGATTATTAGAGTGACAAGATGGTCAATAATTGAGTGACATCTCCTAAAACCAACTTGTCCTTTAGCTCTTTTTTCAGCTAAGCTTATTTTCTAAACTGATCTCATAAAGCTTGGCCATGATATGGCTAATCATAATGGCCATGTAGTTAGATGGAACACTCTTGTCCCCATTTTTAAAGATAGGCACAATAAGGTTTTGTGTCTAAAGCCAAGGGAAGCCATGCATGACAATCAAATTGAGAAGCTTGTGGAGATAAGGAATGAGGATAGATCTTCCCATTTTTTGGATCTCAGCTTGGTATCCTTCAATATCTTTAGCTTTTCCACTAGAGAGCTTATTAATAAATGTGTTAACAATAATATTAATAAATTTTAATTTAAAGTATTAATATTAATAAAATTAAACATTAATAACATTTTAATATTAATTTTAATATTAGTTATTAATATTAATATTAATTTTAATATTATTTATAAATATTAATATTAATATAAATTAATATAAATACAAATATTAATATTAAATTTAACATTATTAATATTATATTAATTTTAATGTTAATTATTAATATTAATAATATTGAAATTATAATTATAATTAATATTAATATTAATAAATAATATTAACAACATTTACTATTAACAATAATATTAATAAATTTCAATTTACAATATTTACTATTTATTATTATTATTATTAAAATTCAATATTAATATCATTAACATTAAATATTTATAACATTTTAATATAAAATTTTAGTATTATTTATTAATATTAGTATTAATTTGAATATTAATTATTATGAATACGAATATTAATATTACTTATAATATTATTAATATTTATAAATATTAATTTCAACATTAATTATTAATATTAATAACATTAAATAAAATTTTCATGGTCAACCATGGTCCAACGTCGCATTGTGACGAAGATTGTCTCAATATGAAGATCAGCCATGGTCCAATATCACATTATAAAAAATATCGTCTCAATATGAAAATCAATCGTGTTCAACCATGGTCCAATGTGAGATTGTGACAAAGATTGTGTTAATAGGAAAATCAACTATGGTTAATGATGGTCAACCATGTTTATTTTATGGTTTATAATATTTATTTAAGCATTTCATTGTGACAATTTTTGTCTCAATATGAAAATAAATCATGGTAAATCATTTCCAATCATGGTCAATTACAGTCAACCACGGTCAAACATGGTCAATCAGGGTCAATATGAAAATCAACCATGGTCAATCATGGTCAACCATGTTTCAGTGTCACATTGTGACAAATATTGTCTCAATTTGTAAATAAACCATGGTCAACCATCATTGACCATGGTCAACAATTGTCGACCATCGTCAATCATCATTGACCATGGTCAACCATGCCCAATCGTGGTCAACCATGATCCAGCGTCGCATTGTGACAAATATTGTCTCAATATGAAAATTAACCCTGGTCAATCATGGTAAACCATGGTCAACCATCGTCAATAATCATGGTCACAATGCAACAAATATTATCTCTTGGTCCAACATCACATATGACAACCATGGTCATCCATGGTCAACCATTGTCGAACGTTGCATTGTGAAAAGTATTGTCCCAGTATGAAAATCAACCATGGTCAACCATGGTCCAATGTTGCATTGTGAAAAAGATTGTCTCAATATAAAAATCAATCATGGTCAATCATGGTCCAACGTCGCATTATGACAAATATTGGATAAAAATAAACCATAGTCAACAATGTTTGACCATGTTTGTTTTAGGGTTTATAATATTTATCTTATGGTTTATATACCTTGAGTCTATATTATTAAACCCTTAGGTTCAATATTATTCCCTTGGGTTTATAATCCCTTAGGTTTTTAGTTTTAATCTCTTGTGTTTATTAGCCCCTTGAGTTTATAATATCAATCCCTTAGGTTTGTTAATCTAAGGGTCTATATTCCTAGGGTATAATATTATTCATAGGGTTTATAATATTAATCCTAGGGTTTAATATAAATCCCTTAGGTTTATAATCATGGTCAACCATGGTCAAATGTCACATTGTGACAAAGATTATCTCGATGTGGTCTTGATATGAAAATAAACCATATTCAACCATCGCCAACCATCATCAACCATGGTCCAATGCCACATTATAGAAAATATTGTCTTAATATGAAAATTAACCATGGTCAACCATGGTCAAATGTCACATTGTGACAAAGATTGTCTCAAAATGAAAATTAATTATGGTCAATCATGGTAATCTATGGTTAATCATGGTCAACATGAAAATCAACCATCGTCCAACATCACATTGTGACAAAAATTTCCTCAATGTCAAAATCAACCATTGTCAACCATCTTCAACCATTATCAACCATGGTCCAATGTTGCATTGTGATAAAGATTCTCTCAATATGAAAATCAACCATGGTCAATCATGGTCAATTATTGTCAATAGCCATGGTTACATTATGACAAATATTGACTCATGGTGTGACATCACATTGTCACAACCATTGTCATCCATGGTCAACCATGGTCCAATGTCACCTTGTGACAAATATTATTAATATGAAAATCAAACATGGTCAACCATGTTTGCTTTAGGGTTTATAATATTTATCTTAGGGTTTATATACCTTTGGTTTAAACTATTAATCCCTTGGGTTAATTAATCTAAGGGTACGTATTTCTAAGGTATAATATTGTTCATAGGGTTTATAATATTAATCCTAGGGTTTAATATAAATCCCTTGGGTTTATAATCATGGTCAACCATGGTCCAATGTCACATTGTGACAAAGATTGTCTCAATATGAAAATAAACCAAGTTCAAACATCGTCAACCATTGTCATCATTCATGGTTAACCATGGTCCAATGCCACATTATAACAAAGATTGTCTCAATATTAAAATCAACCATGGTCAACCATCTTCAATCATAGTGAACCATGTTCAACCATGTTCAAATGTTGCATTGTGACAAAGATTGTCTCAAAATGAATATTAATCATGTTCAATCAGGTCATCCATGGTCAATCATGGCTAACATTAAAATCAACCATGGTAAATCATGGTCAAACATGGTCCAACATCACATTATGTCAAAAATTGTCTCAATATCAAAACTAGCCATCGTCAACCATTGTCAACCATCGTTGAACATTATCAACCATGGTCCAATGTCGCATTGTGAAAAATATTGTATCAATATGAAAATCAACTATGGTTAATCATGGTCAATGATCATCAATATCCATGGTTACATTGTGACAAAGATTCTCTCATGGTCCAACGTCACATTGTCACAACCATGGTCATCCATGGCCAACCATGGTCAACCATGGTGCAACGTCACATTGTGACAAATATTGTCAATATGAAAATCAACCATGGTGAATCATGGTCAACGATGGCCCAACATCACATTATGACAAATATTGTCTTGATATGAAAATTAGACATCGTCAACCATGGTCAACCATGTTTGTTTTAGGGTTCATAATATTGATCTTATGGTTTATATAACTTGGGTTTACAATATTAATCCTTTGGGTTTTTTTATGTTTTTAGTTTAATATGTTTTTATTATTAATGCCTTAGGTTTATAAGATCAATCCTTTGGCTTTATTAGTCTAAGGGTCCATATTCCTAGGGTATAATATTATTGATAAGGTTTATAATATTCATCCTAGGGTTCAATAAATATCCCTTGGGCTTATAATCCATTAGGTTTATAATATTAATCATAGGGTTTATATTCGTAGGGTTTAATGTTAAGCCTAGTGTTTACAACAGTAATCCCCTTTGTTTATTAATTTCTGGGTTTATATTCCTACAATTTAATACTGAACCTAGGGTTTAATGTTATTCCTTTGGGTTTTAAAAATTAAACCATGGTGAGCCATGGTTAATCATGGTCAACCATGGTCAAATGTCACATTGTGAGAAATATTCTCTCAATATGAAAATCAACCATGGTCAACCATGGTCAAACACTACATTGTGACAAATCTTGTCTCAATATGAAAATCAACCATGGTCAGCCATGTTTTTTTTAGGGTTTATAATATTTATCTTAAGGTTTATATACCTTGGTTTTACAATATTAATCCTTCGTGTTTTTAGGTTTTTAGTATTAATTCCTAGTTTTTATTAGTGCCTTCAGTTTATAATATCAATCTCTTGGCTTTATTAATCTAAGGGTTCATATTCCTAGGGTATAATATTATTGATAGGGTTTATAATATTAATATTAGGATTTTATATCGACTCCTTGGGTTTATAATCTATTATGTTTATAATAATAATTCCTTGGGTTTATAATATTAATCATAAGGTTTATATTCCTAGGGTTTAATATTAAACCCTGTGTTTACAATGTTAATCCCTTGGGTTTATTAATTTTAGGCGTTATATTTCTAGGGTTTAATATTCATGGTAAGATTCAATATTATTCCCTTGGTTTTATAATCCCTTGAGTTTTTAATATTAATCCCCTAGGTTTATAACATCAATCTTAAGTTTCATTATATGAAAATTAGGGTATAATGTTTATTTCAGGGTTTATATATTTATCTTAGGGTATATATCCCTTGGGTTTATAATATCAACCTTTTAATACTGTAACATTAGAATGGTACAAAAATGTATCCAACATCACATTGTGACAAACATTGTCTCAATATGAAAATAAGTCTAATCATCATTATCACAATGTTACATTACATTGTAATTTATTCAATGTTGCGTTGTCACATTACAAAACTTGGGTTTAATACAAGGTTTGTAATATTAGGGCCCTTTAGTATCTAGTTTAAAATATTAAAGTTTAATATTAGCTTTATAATTTGTATTATTAGGGTTTATAATATTCATCTTAGGGATTAATATGAATCCATTGTATTTATCAATCCCTTAGGATTTTAATATTAATCCTTTGAGCTTATCAATCCCTTAGGTTTACAATATTAATCCCTTGGGTTTAAAATTATTCCCCTTGGTTTATAATCCATTTAGTTTATAATATTAATCTTTTAGGCTTATTAATTCATTGGATTTATAAAGCGGTCGGAGGGAGCGATCTGCGGTAGTTGTCTGAAGTGAGTTCAGGAACGATCTAAGATCCATAGCCAGTACACTGGCGAAAAGCCCAGATCTCCTCCAAGATCTGCGGCAACGAGGCATCAAGCTGGCTTAGAAAGTCGGACGACCGGGGGCCCCTGGAGCCCCCACCTTCAAGCAAGTTATCATAGACAAGGGTAAGAAGAAGGTTGAGGGTTTGAAGATCCCTGGATCTTCAGCAACCAGAAATCGCACCAGCACTGATGAGTTGCTCTCAAGCGACCGTACAGAAGACACGGCAGATGGCTCAACTAGAAAAGACGAAATAAGCTTGGAACAACCCTCGCCGGGGGTGGATCCGCAAAGGAAAGTAGCAGATCTGAGAAATACTGCAAACCACGGCCCTGATCTCAGCCGATCTAGGGATTCTGGGGAAAACAGCGGCCAACCAAAGTATCAAGGTCGATGCAAACCAAAGGCTCTCGACAGCCTTAGGGTTATCATTACTGACCCAGATTTGCAAGACTACTGGGATCATATGTCTGTTTATGCGGTAATCTGTAAATTCATGGGTTTCTACCCAGTGAAAAAGCTCTCTTTCAATGGATCAAGCAAGTTTGGAAACCACGAGGAGAAGTACAACTTCACTTGGGGGCCAAAGGTTTCTTCACAATTGTTTTCACCAATCTGGAGGATAAGGATCAGATCTTTGAAGGAGGCCCTTATTTTTACGCTTCCGCGGGCCTCTACATGCGGCCATGGAAACCCAACTTCGTGCCCGAACAGGAAAATTTTACTCAAGTGCCGGTCTGGATCAGGCTTTTCTCTCTGCCAATAGATTACTGGAGACCAGCAGCACTGGAACAGATTGGCAATACCTTGGGTACTTTTGTCTGTGCTTCTGAAGCCACTCTTCAAAAAAGGTACATGACTTATGCCTGCATCTGCGTTGAAATGGATGTCTCCGGACCCCTGCACGAGGGGCTATGGCTAGAATATAGAGATGAAACCTACTTTCAAACTATTGACTATGAGCAGATACCCTTCAGATGCCGGAAATGCCATGAGCATGGGCATTTAATTAGAGAATTCCCTCAAAATAAAATCGAGGAAAAGCCCAAGGGGAAACCCTCCTCGGCCTCGGATGGATTCGTCTGACCCACAGGCAGGCACCGAGCCAACCGCAGAAATCCTCCTAAAACGACGGAGCCAAACACTGGCCCAACGAATTCCTTTGAAATATTAGGAGAGGAATCTCAGTTGGAAAAGGCAGAACAAATCCCAGCAGTGGAGCCAGCAAAGGAGATAGGCGACCAGGCAAAAGGAGCCTTCAAATCGACTGATCTCAGCACAGCAAATTCAGAAGACAAAGATCAGGAAGAGGATGAGGATATGGTCCTCAGTGAACAAGGGATGGAGGACCTAGAATTAGGGGAGATCTTGGAGAAAGAAGGGCTAGATCTCAATTCAATAGTGGAACAATGGAAACAGAAAGGACTTGACAAAATACCAGAAGAAGAAATTAATCGGGTTAACCACCTGTTCCTAACCAGACAGGATGCAGCATCTAAAGGAATAAAGCGAGGACGAGGAGAAACCAAGGGCTTGGGCATCAAATCAGAAACCCTACACCACACGCAAGCCAGCAGCCAGTACAAGAAGAAACGAGGAAGAAGATCCGACAAATATGCTCTCCTCGAATTGGGTCAGATGTTAATAAACTCGGGAAAGATGAAAGCCCTTGAGGCTTTCTCCTTCTCATCTTAAACCATTGTTAACTATGCAAGTCCTCTCCTGGAATGCAAGAGGACTATGTAGCCTCAAAAAACAGAGGCTCTTGAAAAAGAAAATCTCGCAAGAAAAACCGGATATGGTATTCCTCCAGGAAACCAAATGTACAAATCAGAAACTAGCTGAGATGATAAAGCGTCTGGGCAAACATCTCGAGCATCTAGATATGGAAGGAACTGGAATGAGTGGAGGCCTAGCCATTCTCTGGAGCCCAAACATCTACCATCTCATTAATGCTGAAGCCTCAAAAAACTTTCTGGCCTTGCAAATGCAGATTGTAGGGGAAAAAGGCTATTTCTTATTTGCCAATATTTACAGCCCTCAGCGTCTGAAAGATAAAGTTCTTCTGCTCCGTCATCTAATCAATTTTCATCACAGGCACAACACCTCCCAGGCCATTTATGGTGGGGACTTCAATATGATAACCTCTCTTGAGGAAAAGAAGGGGGGCACCAGAGCTCTCAGCAACGATGCCTAGGCCTTTAATTCCTTCATTTGAGAAGTCAACTTGGTAGATATCAAGCCTCGCAGTGGCTCGTTCACCTGGATCAACAAACAAGGGGGAGATAGGCTTATAGCTTCCAGACTGGATCGCTTTCTAGTCTCTGAGAGCCTTCTCCTCGAAGGGCACATCATTAGTTCTGATATCCTCCCTTCCGGGGGATCAGACCACTGGCCCATCTCTCTGCAAGCCTCGATCTCGGGCACCCCCAACAACAGGCCTTTCTGCTTCGAGAGATTCTGGTTAAATCACAAATACTTTCTCCGCAACATCAAAACTTGGTGGAAAGAACCCCTGCATATAGAGGGAACAAAAATGTTCAAATTACAAGCAAGGCTCAAGTTCATTAAGGCACAGCTAAAAATCTGGAACCGAGAGGTCTTTGGCGATATCTTTGCTGACAAACGCCATTTGGAGCAACAACTATAAGAGATCCATAATAACTGGATTCAGGGCAGCATTTCACAGGATTCGATCGAAATGGAAAGGGATCTCATGAAGAAATGGAATGAACGATGTGAGCAGGAAGAAATTCTTTGGAAGCAAAAATCGCGGAATCAATGGCTGAAGGAAGGCGAAAGGAACACTAAGTTCTTCCACAGGTCAGCTATGGACTATCGATGCAATAACAGAATCACTAAACTTCAAGGAGAGCATGGAGCTGTTTTCAACTCGCACCAAGACATTACCTATCAACTTCGAAATAATTTCCAATTAATTGCCACTGAACCGGACTTCGATCGACAGGAGGCCATTGCCAAGGTAATCTCCAACATACCCAACCTCATCACAGAAGAGCAAAACAAAGCCCTGGAACGATCGGTCTCCCTCCAGGAGGTGGAGGTAGCAGTCAAAGAAATGGCCAACGGGAAGGCGCCAGGGTCGGATGGCTTCACCGTGGATTTCATTAAGGCCTACTGGGACGTTGTAAAAGAAGACATTTGGGAAGTGGTGGAAGACTCTCGAACCTCTTCATCCATTCTGAAGTCCCTGAACTCCACGTTTATTGCACTTATCCCCAAGGAAGCGGATGCTTGCACTCCTTCCAAGTTCAGGCCCATTGCGCTTTGCAATGTGGTGTACAAGATCATCTCGAAAGTCATAGCCAATCGTTTAAAGCCTATTCTACCTCAAATAATCTCTGAGGAGTAATCAGGCTATGTGGAGGGGCGACAAATCCTGGACAATATTCTGCTAGCTCATGAGATGATTCACACGCTGCAGACGCTCAGGAAAGATGGCATGATAATTCAATTGGACCTCTCAAAGGCGTATGACAAAGTAAGTTGGGACTATCTAGAAGCTGTACTCAAAGCGTTTGGATTCAGTAACAGATGGATCACCTGGATCTTAGCCCTAATCAAATCGCCTAATCACTCGATTTTAGTTAATGGAGCCCCCTCTCAACCTTTTTACCCATCAAGAGGCATCAGGCAGGGGGACCCTATCTCTCCTTTCCTCTTTGTCATTCTTATGGAAGGCCTCAGCCGACTCATTAAGTCAGCCAAGGAAAACAATCTAATAAGGGGTCTGCAGCTGTTAAACAATTTTCCGGCCACCACGCATCAACAGTTCGTGGATGACACCATGTTGCATGGCACCCCCACTGTAAAAGAAGCAAAAGGTTTTAAGCACATTCTGAATCTATTCAATCAGGCCTCGGGAATGGATTTTAACTTTGAAAAATCCTCGGTTTTCTTTTTTAACACCCATCTGGTGGTTCAAAGGCACTTAACTGATATCCTTGGTTTCAAACAGAGCACTCTCCCATCCAAGTATCTGGGTGTTCCCCTCACAGACAAGCCCTGGCATAAATGTCATTGGGAGAAGCTCATCACCAGGCTAGCTGACAAGTGCAATCACTGGACCAATCGAGTCCTCAATCTGGCGGGTCGATTGATCATGACCAAGGCAATTCTCCAAGCCATTCCTCTCTACATGCTATCGATTCTCCCAGCCCCTCAGGGTGTCCTTCAGAAAATCAGAACCATCCAGCGAAACTTTCTCTGGTCGGGCAACTCTGGGAAGTAGAAATGGGCGCTTGTAGCATGGGATAAACTCTGTAGGCCCAAAAGCTTTGGAGGGATAGGGCTGCATGATCCAGGGACAACCAACAAGGCCTGTGGCGCCAAGCTATGGTGGAGATGGCTGACAGAGCCGCACACCCCGTGGGCACGACTCTGGAAAGCTAAATATGTTGCGCAATGGCAACAAGAGGAGCTGGTCAGAATAACCGACGTCCCTGCAGGCTCCCCTATCTGGAACATGGCCCAAGCCAGTCGGCATATTATTCAAGAGCACTGTTTTTGGGAGATCAGAAATGGGCACAATGCTCTTTTCTGGGAGGACGCTTGGCAACAGCTCCCGAAAATTGAATCCCCTAATCTTGAACCTCTGCAGCAATGGTTTCAGGACAAGGATAAACTAAAAGTTCATCATTACTGGGCTCAGAGCAGGGAGCCACAGCAATGGAGAAGTTGGAATCCAACGCCCCCCCCTTCTGATGAACTCCTAAAGAATCTTCTCAACACTCTCAACGCTACCCATAGGCAGAGAGTAATCAGGGAAATGCAAGGTCCGGACATCCTTCGCTGGGGCAAGCTCACAGGAGGCTCCTTCAACCTAAAGGAAGCTCGTCACTACTTGGACAATAGAGAGGAGCGTGACAAGGTAGCCTGGTATAACAATGTCTGGGCTGGAAGTCTATGGCCCAAAATTAAAGCGTTTTTATGGCTCATTCAAAACAGGAAGGTCCTAAACTGGGAAAATATTACAAAGAGAGGGTTCATAGGGCCCTCCCGATGCCCCATGTGTGAGCAACAGGAGGAAACCATCAATCATCTTTTCAATGATTTTGTCTGGACAAACAATCTATGGGACTGGCTTCAAGGAATATTCCGCCAGTTGGACAGACAGCGAAACTCCATCCATGACACTATAACCAACTGGAGGTCACACTACTCTAACATCACCATGGTAAATGATATATGGAGAAACAGTCCAGGATTCCTAATCTGGAATGTCTGGAAAGAAATAAATAATCATATTTTTCAAAAGCACAGTATTCGGCAAATCGATGATTTAAAAACTGTCACTATGCAGGGGTTAACAGAAACAACCCGCACCTGGTGTAAAGAAGAGAAGGCTGAAACGATTTCTCCCAACGACCGCAGAATTCTCGGCATCTTCGGGCTTATCGACTCGGTGGAACATCTCCTGAAAGAATTTTCCCTTCGACCTGCTCCTCCTCCTGCAGTATGGCAATGTCTGCCCCAAGGATACTGTAAATTTAATTTCGATGGCGCTTCGAGAGGAAACCCAGGCCCAGCTGGGGTAGGTGGTGTTCTACGAGATGACACGGGAAACATTATACACATCCTGAGCAGGAATATGGGCGAAACCACAAATAATGATGCCGAATTCACGGCCTTAGAACAGGGGCTGCGACTCTTAATTTGACTTGGCAAAGGTCTGGTCATTGTGGAAGGCAACTCCCAACTAGCCATAACCACACTCAGGAAAATCCAGTATGGAACGAAGCCGAGTAAAGCAGTAAAGCACTGGAGGTTAGCTGCGGTCAAGGAGATCATGGCACAGCACCTGGCCTCCCTCAGTGGTATAATACTTCAATCTGTGCGAAGGAAGGCCAACTCGCTCGCGGACCACCTTGCGAACTATGTTGTTGACAACCCGACAAATGCCTGGGACACGTGTTGGCAGGATCTTACGAATGAACAGCTTCGGGATCAATGCTACACCATCTCAAGGCAAGACTTAAATGCGGGTACGTCCGTAGGACGGACGACAGGTCATCCGTCATCAGCAGATCAGGAGTAACGGAATGTTGATTGAGCACATCAGGCGGCACAAGCAGGATCGGATGACGAGACACCCTTGGGCTCAACGATCCTTAATGAGGGGGAATGATAGCAAAGGAAAGAGCATTACCAAACGTATTAAGCGGATATTTCCAGCATACGAAAGGTCGGATCGTAGGACGGAAATCCCCGATCATCCACCCAGCTTTGACGGAAGGACCAATTGGAAACATGCCCTGCATTATGGCCTTAAATGGCCACTCAACAGCGCTCATCAACCCGACTCCAACCTATTTATTATCACAACTGCTCGGCCTTTCATTCTCATTCGTTTCTTCGGAAAGCGGCCTCTCTGCTCACCGTCTGAATTAGGTTCCAGTTTTCTGGGCGATATCTCTGCTCTCATAGACCCAAACGCCATGGCTGATCTGAATTTGCATAGCATAAAAGCTTCACAGGCCCTCAAAAGGGCCAAGGACTACTATGACGCCTCCGTTTCTAAACGCGGCAAGCAAACAATCGAGGTTTTGGAAGAGGAAGTGGAACTTGCTCGGACAAAGACGGATGAAAACACCATTAGTGAGGAAGTTGATTGGCTCGTCGATCCAGGTACTCCCTCCACGCGCCAAACACAGTTTCTGCAAACCCAAGTTGTAGCTTGGCAGGTGAAAACAATGTTGGCCAAAGCGATAGCCATGCAGGGAGCAGCGGTAAATGAAACATTTGCGGCCACGTCCATGGCGTCAGCATGGAACATAGCTCGCCTTGACAAATTGGAAGTTTCTTTCAACTCGTTAGCAGAGGAACTCTGCCAGCATGGCAAGGCACTCGAGAATTTCGTCCGACGATTCGAAATATACCTCCGCCATATCCTCCACGTCTCCATCGAGATTCCCACGGACGACTCGCAGGCCACTGTTATCAGACGCTTCAAGCCCCGAGCTCCAATGACAGGCGGTGAGGGTGCGAATCCAGGCGAGGCGAGACACTCCGGAGCCTCCACTCCTACTCTCTAATGGTTCAGCAGTTTCTGTTTGTGTTTTTTCGATTGATCTACCTATTTCCTTCTACTTCTGTACTTATGTTGGTTTCTAGTAGCAATCGACTTGTAAGAGGCCATTCTGGCCGTCAGCACAGTTTTGTTTAGGTTTTGTCTTCATGGGCAACCCTGCGTGGTAGCCACACTGCTCTGTCTAAGGACTAAGGTGGTTCTAAATCTAGCTAGTCTTCAGCTCAGTCAGACTAAGTCCTTTTTAAGCTTGAAAAGAAGCAGGCCATTGGTATCTCAAAGCCATAAGTCTTCAAGCCTCTATGTTGTAATCTCTGTTTATATTATAATATAATGATCCTAACTTACGTACAAAAAAAAAATTCATTGGATTTATAGTATTAATCTATTTGATTTATAATATTAATCCTAAGGGTTATGATGTTAATATTAGGGTTTATATTCTTAGGGTTTAATATTAATCCTAGGGTGTAATGTTATTCCCTTAGGTTTATATTCCCTCGGGTTTTTAACATTAATCAAATAGGTTTAGTAATCCCTTGGGTTAATAATATTCTTCCTAGGGTTTCTAATATTAATCATAGCGTTTATATTCCTAGGGTTTAATACTAATCGTAAGGTTTATAATATTAATCTTAGAGTTTAATAGTAATCCCCTTGGTATATAATCCTTTGGATTTATAATATTAATCCCTTGGGATTATTAATCTTAGGGTATGTATTCCTAGGATTTAATATTAATCTTAAAGTTTAATTTTATTCCCTTGGTTTTTTAATATTAATCCTTTGGGTTTATTGAACATATATGTTTATAAAGTTGTTCCTAAGATTTATAATATTAATATTAGATTTTAATGATTATTTTAGGGATTATAATATTTACCTTAGGGTTTATATCCTTCAGGTTTATAATATTAATTCATTTTGTTTAATAGTATTCCCATGGGTTTATAAAACCTCGGGTTTATTAGTTCCTTTATTTTATGATATCAATCCCTTGGGTTTATTAATCTAAAGGTTCATATTCCTAGGGTATAATATCATTCATAAGGTTCATAATATTAATCCTAAGGTTTAATTTAAATCCCTTGGGTTTATAATCCATTACGTTTATAATAAAAATTAATAGGCTTTATTAATCATTTGGTTTAGAATATTAATATTTTTCGTTTAATATTAATTTTAATATCTTGGATTTATTTTCAGTTTAATATTAATATCTTGGATTTATACTTTTTAATATTAATCCCCAATATTTATAATACTAGTCTCTTGGATTTACGGATTCTTTGGATTTATAATATTAATTTTTTGGGTTTATTAATCCCTTTGGTTTATAATACTTATAATTAGTTGTGTTCATTAATCCCAAGGGTTTTTAATATCCTTTTTTAGAATATTAAAAATTAGTTTGGTTCATTAATCCCTCTGGTTTTTAATCCCTAGGTTTTATATTAATCCTTTGTGTTTATTTATCACTTGTGTTAATAATCCTGAAAGTTTATAATATTAATCCTTGGATTTATAATATTCATCCCTTGGGTTTATAATATCAATCAATTTGGTTTATAATATTTATCCATTTTACGAATAATAATTATAATAATAATTAATAATTTTAATTATTGATAATTATTGATAATTAATATTTAATAATTTATAATTATTACTAATTACTAATAATTATTAACTATTAATTACTAACAATTTCTAATTTCTAATAATTAATAATTATTACTTTTATTAATATTACGATTATTAATTTTTAACATAAATATTTATATCAATTTTAATTATTAATTATAAATATTTGTATTTATATTTATATTTATATTTATATGATTAATACCAACATCATATTATTGCATTTATAAAATTATTCTTTTAGATTTGTAATTTTGAGGTCTATAATTGTAAGGTTTATAATATTAAGCTAAAGGTTTTCGATCATTTCGGATTATAATATTAATCATATAGTTTATAATCCCTTTGGTTTATAATATCAATCCTAAGGTTTAATATTTTTCCCTTAGGTTTATTTTCCCTTGGGTCTATAATATTAATATCTTGGGTTTATGGTATTAATCCTTTAGGTTTATAATATCGCATTTAGTATAGGGGTTTGAAATGTTCATTGGATTTTATAATATTGGGTTTAATATTTATTTTTATAATTTCACGGTTTATAATATTAATATTGATATTAATATTAATACCTTATGTTTATTAATCATAAAGGGTATATAATATTAACTCATTGGGTCTATTATTCCCAAGAGTTTATAAAATTAATCACTTCCTTTTATATCATTAATATCATGGATATGAATTAGAGTTTATAATACTAATATTAGGGTTTATAACCTTAAGGTTTCTAATATTAATATTAGGGCTTATAATATTGGGTTTGATGGTGTTAGGGCTCATAATATTAAATTTAATATTAAAGTTTTATATCATGATGTATCACATTCTTCTTATTAATAATGGTTAATTTTAATATGAGAGTTTACTGCTTTTTCATTTAATTTATTTTCCCTTGGTTTTATTAATATTTTTAGTTTATTATTATTAATATTAGGTTTAATATTTTTCCCTTGTGTGTATGCATGCGTGGGGTTGTTATTATTTATATATTTGTTAATAAGTACACATCATCAATCTCTAATAGCCTCATTAACAATATACATCTAATAATTATTAATGTCATTGATAAATTTCTATAGGCATATATCAATGACATTGGTAAATTTGTTTTTGCTAGTAATAAAGTATATAGAATAATATTAATATTTACATAATAAAATTTAAGGAAGAATAGATAAAATAACAATTAAAGAAGAGAAAATATATAAATAAATAAATAAAACAACAAATAATAAAGAAAAGATAAAATCAAATAACAAATAAAATATGATACTAAATAAATAAAATAAAAGTTGGCATGGAGGCATAGATGGTGCACATGTAGATCTCTTTCCAACCCCTTATGATTTTAGTGACATTTGTTCTATTTAATGGTGAAGAAGAAGGAAGAAGAGACAAGCATTTATTCACTCATTCTTGAGGAAGGAAATGTTGGAGGGAATAGATCATTTGTAGTAGTAAGTTGGTTGAGGGATCGGGGGTGGCTAGTTATTGGAATATACTAAGAAGCTAAGGCTACGGTTGGGTGGAGAGTCGTCCCAAAATCCTTGTTATGGGTAGCAGAGTTGTACCCAAATACTTGTTGTGGGTAGTGGTTATGAATGAGCCCAAGCACACCACAACACCGTTAACCTAACTAAGAAATCTTCACTCTTCAATTACACATCATTGTTTAAATTTTATTTCAATGTTAATAGCTTGGTTGTTGTATTCTCTTTTAAGCTTAATTTATGGGATGTTATGAAATATCCCATAATAATAATAATAGATAAACTAACAATTAACTAAGAGAAAATATATGAATAAATAAATAAATAAAAAATGAAGAAGAAAAGATAAAATAACAAATAACTAAGAAAATTTAATAATAAATTAATTAATTAAAGTTGGCATGGACACATGGGTGGTGTACATGAATATCGCTTTCCAACCCCTTATGATTTTTAGAGCTATTTTTTCTATTTAATTAGGGAGAAGGGGGAAGAAGAGGCAAGCATTCATTCACTCATTCTTGAGGAAGGAAATGTTGGAGGGAATAGATCATTAGGAGTAGTAAGTTGGTTAAGACCTCGAGGTGGCTAGGTGTTGAAGTATAATGTGCAGCTAAGCCTACTGTCAAGTTGCCCTTTTAGATCAGCCCAAACACATCACAACACTATTACCATTTCTAAGAAATATTCACTCCTCAAATAAGCATCACCCTTTAAATTTTATTACAAAAGAAAGTTAATAACTTGGTTCTTGTATTGTGTTTTATGCTTAATTTATGGAATGTTACACATTGTATGTTCATTTTAAATTATTATTGTAAAATCTAATTACATCTATTATTGTTATCTAATTAGAGTTACTAGAAAGCGTTATAAAATTTTAGAATCTAATTACTGCGATGGAGAATTCCCTCTTTTGAATGTCTTGTTTGTTGTATAGTGTAAGTGATCATTGAACATTACCTCTTATCTCTTAATAATACTCGTGGCATCATATTTCTGTCCATCAGTAAATCATTTTATATTCATGAATATCCGTGATGGGGTTCTCTCGGAGTTGTTTTTCACAAGACTGAAAACAATGTCAATGTCAAGTGGTGTTGTTTTTCACAAGACTGAAAACAATGTCCAGTGGTGGTGTATAAGTCGTGAAATCAACATAAAAAATATTAAATTGTAGCAACCAGTTACAATGCACTCTTTGACAAGATATTCACAGTCAACAGTTCATAAAATCTGTATGCAAACTCATTCTGTATGGCTTCCAGGGATTAACAACGAACTCAGTGACAATCTGTTTTAATGTATGGATTCTTTTGACACTTGCACATAGAATTCTTTGGTTGTAATTATGTGATTCGAATTTTTCAAAAAAAAAGGAGTTTCACTGGATCGTGCATAGAAAAGAGTTATGATCCAGCCTTTGGTGAGCTCTCAAAACTACAAGAATGATCTAAAAACTTAAATTAAATTAAGTAATATAGTATTTTGAATCCTAGCATACCCATTTCGTGGATCCTATACCTAGTATTTTCTGTGCATTTAAATGGTACGTGCTCCATGCGTTCTTGATGAAATTGTTGTTGGTACATTGAGCAAGCGTCCAATACACTAAGCATTTGCCTCCTGGTTATTTACAGTAGCTTCCAATGCTAAAGTAGCGGTATATAGCATTTTTATTTCGGTCGTTTGATGCAGCTCCAACATTTCATTTGGAATTAAAAATTTTATTTGGGGTCGTTTATTCTAATTAGCATTCACTGTTTCTAGGGTAATAAATTAACATAAAGAATAGTAATGTTTGAATGAATATTTAAAGATGTACATTCCTCTGCAAATAAGAGACAATGAAAAGAGAATATCACACGAAATAAATTAAAACAGATAAATAAGAAATTGTGTAGAGAAGGAATAGCCAAGGAAATCATTAGAGAAAATAATAGAGAAAATGTATACGTAGAAGTATAAAATAGTATATACTAATGAATATCATAAAACAAAAAATAATGAAAAAGCGAGGGATAAAATTTAATAATAATAACGAGAGATATAAAGAAGGGATAAAATTATTAACGAGATATAAAGAAAAGTATAATAAATAATAAAGGTAAAAGGAAGGAACAAATTAAGAATAATAAGTATAACTGCAAAAGTGAGATGATAATACTGATGATAAAAAATAATAAATAAATATATAATAATATAAAAAATAAGAGATAGAGAAAGTAAATATAGATAAAAGAAAGGGTACAATAATAGAAATTTTATAATAGTGGGTAAAGCATAAGTAAAAGAGGACTAGTAGATATTAATATAAAAAAGGTTAAGAATAGCAAGGAAAAAAACAAAATAAAGAAAGAGAAAAAATATGAGTAAAGGTAAAAAGAAATAGAAAAACATGTAAATACAGGTAGTGTTGTAAAAAAAATAAAGTAAAAAGTAGAAATATATAGGTTAAAAGTAGGAAGTAATAAAAAAAAATGTATAAGTATAGAAAGAAGGAATGTGAAAGTGGAAGAGTAATAAAACTATACAAAGAGTAAATACAAAGCTTAGTGAAACAAGAAAACTAAAAGAAAAGAATAATATAAATGAAAAGGTAAGATGTAGATAAAAAAGATAGTACAGGAAAAGGGAAAATTAGAATAGAAACTATAGATGGAAGGAATAGAGATAACAATGTAAGTATATAAGAAGGAGAAATAATGAAGGTATTATGTAATAACATAGAGTAAAGTAATCAATAAAGTAGATATACAAGAATGTAAAAAGCAAAAGATAATAGATAATATAATACATGGAAAGAAGAAAAAAAGAAAAAAAAAAAGGTAAAATATATTTTTGAGAATGATATTGTTAATGTGTTATATAAATTTCAATCTATATATTTGTGATATGATTATTTCAAAAATTTAAATATTCAAATTATTTATATTGCATTTTTAAAGAGTTGAAAAACTAAAATAGAATGTCATTTGGAATTGATATTATAAAAATAATTGTATAGAAAGCATGCTTAAATAGAACTAAATATATTTATTGTATTGAGACTTTTATAAGCTAAAGTATAAAATGAGATTTTATAGGTTTCTGGTAATAAGGAATTAATAATATTTTTAAGTAATATTGTTATTAATAGGCATATTAATATTTTAGTATTTATTGAATATATGGATAGGAATTTCATATATGAAGAAAAAGGAAAAAACTTGTAATTAGTTTAAAAGAGATCAGAAACACCTTTGATACACTTCTTATAGGATGTTGATGTTCGCAATCAAGTAAGGAGATAATAGAATTATTATGTAGTCAAGATGTTTCTTAAGTATTATTAATTATGTAGTCAAGATGTATCTTAAGTATCATTAAGTGTTTGATACCATGAACTCAATGGGTCATTAGATATATGAAATTGGTTGACACTAGCTATTTGGGAAATATGTGGATAAATTGGGATAATAGTAGAACCTATCCTACAATATGATGGGAGATTTAGGATTTAGGAAATAGTCATGATGAAATAACTTAGCATGATGTTGGTATCTTGATTAAAAAATAAAAGTCACTTTCAACCTTCAATATCTAGTCAAATCTTAGCAAAGGAATTAGCATCAATTCTAGACCAATGGTCACTTATTTGGAGGAAATTACACCACAAATAATTCAAGAGCATCGTTTATAAAAAAAATTGAGTTCAATAAATAGATGGATTTTTCTTCATTCCATGTTACATGTTGACTTCTAATATATCTGAAATCATGATGGATGATAATTTTTTGTCAACATGGATATTGGAACGAGTAGAATGGCCATGATGTTTTGGATATTAGTGTTTGCGTGAGTAAGCCAATTGTTGTTTTAATTCTTTGTGAGTTGGCTAACACAATTTTGCTGTTAATTCTAGATAAGTATGTTTTTGGTTCTTAGTTTATAGTTTAATAAGAATTTCATTCTTAAGTCTTTTTTTGTTATAGGGAAAGAGTGGTGTCATAGCTTGACTTGAGTTTGTGTAGTTCTTGAGTGTTATTTTGTTGTCTTTTGCACACAACATTTAGTAGTTGTACCTTTAGAAATTTCCAAATTGTAGTTGAAAATTAGAAGTCCTTGTTTACGAGTATAAGTGTGTGTTCCAAAAAAATTGGTGATAAATGGTTTGCATGCCATTGACTAGAATGGTACTAGAAGGGATAAGAGAAATATGCATAGTGATTAAGAAATTTTAATTTTTAAATTGATGAATCATGATAAGAATGCTATAGTGTATGATTTCTTTATATGTATGATTCTCATACTTAGAATGTTATGATATGAGGATATGATTTCATTTATTATGTGATAACATAATATGTCTTCGTTACAAAGAAATTGATGGCATATCAAGCATGTAGCTATAACTTGCAGATTTCATGACGTGCATACAATCATTAGTATTTATAATGTTGTGATAACAACGATGTTATGTTCTCATGATGACATGCAAGATTTGGCATATCGATTATCTTATATGATATGGCATAAAGATGATTTCTACAAGGTTATGATGATAACTAATGCATGAGTTGCATGTTGAGATGTGGTTATTAACACGAAAACTACAATCAGGATGAGAAGATTGGTTTATTTGATGATCTTGTAGGAGACCACACCTATGAGGGAGAATATGTAACATCATATGGGCTGGGGACAAACTCAACCAAAATTACATATGCAAGTCTATATATTTACTTGTATATATCTTGAAGAGCTATAAGACCATCTTGAGGAGGTAGAGGGCCTGATATTGGATTGGGATGCCAAAGTCCATAGGGGTCGTAAGGACTTCGATGTTGAATTCTAGAGGGTGTGTAATGACTTCGATTACTGGGGTTGTGCACCTTAGTGATTTGTCAAGGGAGTTGGGCCAGCGTGGCAAGATGCCCATATTCATTGAGCACTAGGACTGGATACCTGCCTTAGGGAAGATGAGGTCTAAGCCCTAAGGAGAGACTTATGGCAATGACATAGACCTTGGAGGCTATACGTCAGATTCTGAAAGTTGGAAAAGAGGCTTGAGGATCCTTAGGTTTTCCCCGTTGTTGTGGAACTTTTGATGCTTGTTGGTACACTAGTTGAGCAAAGGGTGTTTGACAATCGTGGGGTAAAAATAATAATAAATAAACTTAAATTTCGGACGAAGTTCCTTAAATAGGGGGAGTATGTCATATCCCATAATAATAATAAATCAATAAATAATAATAATAAAGTAAATAAAATAATATTAATATAAATATAATAAAAATTAATGAAGATTAGATAAACTAAAAATTAACGAAGAGAAATTATATGAATAAATTAATAAAATAACAAATAATGAAGAAAATATAAAACAACAAATAATGAAGAAAATGTAATAATAAATAACTAAAATAAAAGTTGGCATGGAAACATGGGTGGTGTACATGCAGATCCCTTTCCAACCCGTTATGATTTTTGGAGCCATTTGTTCTATTTAATCGCGGAGAAGGGGGAAGAAGAGGCAAGCATTCATTCACTCATTCTTGAGGAAGGAAATTATAGAGGGAATATATCATTGGAAGTAGTAAGTTGGTTGAGGGCTTGGGGGTGGCTAGTTGTTTAAATATACTGAGCAGCTAAGCCTACGATTGGGTGGAGACTTGTCCCCAAATCCTTGCTGCAGGTAGCGGTTCTGGATCAGCGTAAGCACATCAAAATCATCGTTAACCTCAGTAATAAATATTCACTCCTCAGGTACACATCATTGTTTAAATTTTATTGCATATTTTAATATCTTTGTTGTTGTATTCTATTTTATGCTTAATTTCTGGGATGTTAAAGCCCCTCGTACCAACTCAATGGAAAAGTACACTTCTTTATGAGGTGACAACTCTGAAATCTCTACGAAAAATGCATCTTGAAACTATTATAGAACCACGTACCTGCTCAATATCTCTGCATCCTCAACATTCTTACCTTTATCACTGGAAATATGTACTGCAAATAACACACACCCTTTCCCACTATTGCACCTTTCCTGCATAGTTGTGACCATTGTAACTCATGTAGATTTCTTCTTACCCTGTAAGATTATTTGTTCCCCATTGTCATCCATGCATTCAATAGCCTTATCATAAAAATCCACCTTAGTCCTATGATGATACAACAATTCCATACCCAAAAGCATGCTATATGATCCCAATGGAAGTACATTCAAATGCGTTTATGTAGGCATACCATTCACCTAAAATTCACAAGCTCTTACCCAATGATGAACTATTTTCTTTATACCTGTAGCGAACTGCACTAACCAAGAATCTCCATGCATTTATTTATTCAAACCACACTTATCCACCATGTTAGGGTTAAAATAAATATAATTAGATATAGGGTCAATAAAAATAGAAACAAATTGATCACAAAGCTTATTGTCCATCTTGATAATAGATGCCTAGTGATCTGCATGCCTATTATCCAATGTTGCATAGATATGACGAATGCTCTTCCCAACATCCCCAACATTCTGCACTTCCTGTGCACTATAGATATGAGGCCTACCACCTTGATTATGTAGAAAATCACTTTTGAGATGCTCCTTGCCACATGTACAACACTGCAATAGTCCCTTACCATCAAATCTATTTTGATTCCCTCTAGGATGTGACCCATGTCCCTGTCCAACTACATTTCACTTCTTGTAAGGTGAAACATTTTCTTTCTCACTTGCATCCTGGGGTCTTGTTCTTTTTGGTATCCATTTACCTTTATATTTTTCTTTTCCTTTCCATCCTTGTTAAGAATTTTTCTTACGCTTTGATTTCTCATAACAATAATTCAAATTACCAATGAATTCTTCAAGTGGTCAAGGCCCATCATACTCAATCTGATCTCTAAATGCTAATGTTAATCCACTGAAAAATATCTGACCTGTGGCATTTTTATCTTTAAGATACGGTACATACCTCAATAACTCCAAGAACTTAGTCGTGTACTCCTCATCTGTCATCTATCCCATATTTAACTCATAGAAATCCTTATCCTTACTGTCGTAGTACCTCTCTGATAAGTACTTTTTCCTGAAAAGTCTCTCGAATTCATGCCAACTCAACTCTTCTGTCCTAATGTCTCTAACTCACTTCATATCTTCCCACCAAATTTGTGCTTTCTCTTTGAGTTTGAAGATAACTATTTTGGCCTTCATTTTCTTTGTGTAATCATGCAACTCAAATAATTTCTTCATTCCAATTAATCATGCCTCTGCATATTCTTATTTCTTCAAATATCCATCAAACATAGGTGGCTTCACTTTCTTGAAATCATATGGAAAATATCCCATGTCACTCCTCCTATAAGGATGATAGTGAAGATGATCATGATAACTGTCAAAACTAGAACTATAATGGAACCTATTTCCATGATCTCTCTTATCTGGTGTATCCAATAACCTTCTATATTTGATCATGTCATCCTTATATGATCTGTGACCACCATGAGACTAGATTCCATATTCCACATTATTCATGTCCTCCTGCCCATGACTAATCTTAAGCAGTCCCTGTCTCTGCAAATCTGAAAAACTCTGAAGAATGACTACATTAACCTATGCTTGTTTCTCGGGTGCCTCAATGATCCTGTCATTTTCTACCTTACAACTTATAATTTTATCATTCGAACTTCTCAAATTGTTTTATATACCAGGAGAGTATCAGGAAAATTTTAGGGGCTAATATTCACAGGTGGGCCAATTTTCCATGATTTTTCTAGAAAAAAGATTCGCTAATTTCCATTTTATTTAAAAATGATTTTCCCAAATTTTATAGTATAAAATTATTTCTCCTTAAAAATCGCTAAATTGTATATAGAGACTATATAAAATTATTAGAAATTTGAATCTTTTTGCAAAAATATTGTCAAACATTTTATAGATTACATATCATGGACTATCAGATTTTCCCAAGTTTCTAAACTTCAAGATAAATTTCCATCCATAAAATTTTGCCTGGAGAGTACCTATCACCATGTTGCTCATCGGATCCATAGGGATAATCCCGTGAAGTGTAGTCTACCATTTTTCTAACCATCTTTGATCTTCTTCCTACAAGTATGCCATGTCATCTAAACCAAAATATAACATAACCAATGTACCTCAGTGTAGTTCATGGGAGTATACCTCATCTGCAATATCAACCAGATTATCCTGATACATCTATAATCACAATCATAATAAATATATCAATATAATCTCAATCATTACCTATCTACCATGCATGAAAATATCAGCTACATACCATGATATCATGCATGAAAACCATAACCATAATAATGCATGCACACGCCCACATGGACAACAAACATTCATAACAATTCATATCCAACCAACATGCACTCACAAACAGATCCGACAACAACATCATCAACTACTACAAGACAACACAACTGCAACTGTGACCATCATCATGTATACATAGCAAGAACATGGACCCCAAGCATAAGGAACACATATTCATTCAACATGTATGCATGAAAAACACATTCTTCCCATCTAGTCCAAGGGGTGAACCATGCTCTAATACCACTCTGTAACACCTTCCTCCCACATTTACCCAAGCTAACTGGTCCACTGGGGTAAAAATGGGACAAAGAGTTACTATGATATGATTAAACTTTCCAAGTATAGTTAAGGAGGTGGAACCAATAATGTAAGACCAATCTAACCTTCCTTGGATGCTACAGGACCTTCAAGAGCCAACCAACCGTTCCAGGTGCTCAACCCGTGAGATACCTTGTTTTTTTTTTGAAATAGACCCACAGTTGCGCCGATAAAAATCCCTCCATGCAACTTAAACCCTTCAGTCGCATGCACAAAAATGAATCCATACAAATGTAGCATTTTTCAAGTAGTTTTGTGCTAGCAACCCCAGATTCTAAGCCACTTTTTCAGGGCCAGGAATCAGGCCACTACCCAAAACTTCATGAAACTTATAGAAACGATAAATAACACGATGCTAAGGACTCTAATGCAAAACTTGAAAAAGGTCCTGATTTTACAAGGCCTATCCATGACAAACATTTCGTCAAATACATCATGAACATGCAATCTACAAGTCATATAAACACATCTGAGCATAGGGACTTCATACTTATATGATAATCACCAAGAAGGACTGATGCCTTCTAATAATGATTGCATTACCATATATTTTGTCATACATTCATTGTTCATTCATTTAAAAAAAAAATATAATGAGAGCCATGACTAAGATCTATCATAAAACCATGCTTATAACTAACAAAATAAAAATGATTGAACAACCATTAAGATCACATAATAAAAAGCACATTTACACATAATACACAAGAGTAAAGGATCTCTTATTAAAATATGTAAAATGAAACCAGGGCAAGGACTTCCATGTACCACTTGACCATATATTTTTCTGAACCAAATCTTTCTTTCATCCAATCGCCCCCATGCCATATTCCAAGTAGGAATGTGGGACTCACAACAAAACCAATCAAGGCTTCCTCGAGATTTACCACAATCTCACCAAGGGATACCCAGGCCCAAAAAAACAATCATACAATAAAGGATTTACCACAATCCCACCAAGGGATCACTAGGCCCTAAACAAGCATGGGTGCCTCTGGATCTCTCCACCTACACTCTAAGGAATTCGTAGCTCTCCGATCTCTAGGATTTACCTTATATTCTTCAATTCACCAGTTGATGATTCTTATGCCTAATCGAGACTCCACCCTCTTGTATTTACTGTATATATTTTCATTCATTGGTCGAGTATTCCTAGGCCTAATCGAGGGCATACACATCTATGATTTACCATATATACCACCATTCACTGGATGAGGATTCCTAGTCCCACTGAGGTACACAAAGTCCGTCTTTACCACAATCCCATATTCACCGGTCCAAGGATTCCTAGGCCTTGTGTTCTTCTCTAGAGACCACCCCAATCAATTTTTAACCATCGAACAATCCAACTCATTCAAGTAAAAGAGAACCCCATCACACCATGGTTAACTGGAAATGGCAAGGGAAGGCTAAAAATCACTGTCACACCTGGAAAAACCTATGCTAATGAAAGAAAGAGAACCAAATACACACATGGATGTACCATGCATGCCAATTTTAGCAAAGAAATCATACGTGCAAATTGATACCTGCAAGTAATCCTATTGTAGCCACTTGATCCTACTCTTCCTTGCTTGATCTTTTCTTCCCTTTTCCTTCTTTTTCCTTCCTTTTCTTTTCTTGATCGAGTGCTAGAATGCTCCAAGAAAACTTTAAGTGTGCAAGAGTATGAGAGAGTAGAGATAATAGAGAGATATAAAAAAAGAAACTGAGATTGTATGAGAGAGTAGAGATGATAGAGAGAACTCAAAACTAAACTGGGATGGGGAAAAAGGGTTTTGTTATAGTGGTGATATCAAATACACTAAAGGTTATAATGTGTTGAGAAGAAATTATTCTACATATATAGTGAAGAGCAGGAAGAAGAGGAACAAGAAACATCAAAAGAGAAGGATATACACCAATAACCGACCCTAGAGAAACAAGAAATGAATCTGACCATATCGTGTAATGCATTAGCAAGAATTACCACTCATCAAACTCTCAAGATGGAAGGATATATAAATATTAAAAAAATAATATCTCTTATTCATTCAAGTAGTACCGATAATTTTATTCATTGTAAGATAGCCAAGGAATTGAATTTCTTCCTATATCCAAAACCAAAGTGTCAAGTGATGGTTGCAAATGGAGGAACTATAAACTTCTCTGGAAAGTGACATAATATTAGGTTAACCATGGGGGAATATATATTTAACAGTCTAATTATTTTGATTCCTATGGGTGGTGTGGATGTTGTACTAGGAGTCTAATGGTTACAATCTTTGGGGATAATAGATTTTAATTTTCAAGAACTTTCATTGATTTTTTTTAAGGAAGGAAAGGAAGTTGAATTAAGGGGTATCGCAGGGAAACCAAGAAAGATAATCACCTCAAATAGCATGAAAAAACTTTAAATAAATAACAACGAGGCATAATTACAAAATTATGCTCACTAGAGGTTCAAACATCGAAATCATCTATTTCTCCTGATCTCCAAAAATTATTAGACAATTATTCCAATGTATTTTAGACTACCAAAGGCATCCCACCTATTCGTGATCATTATCATGTTATTCATTTAATTCCAAGAAGTGTTCCTTCAAAAATCAAACCTTACATATATATACTAGGTATATATAGGAGTATAAGGGGTCACAATATAATCAGAACCTACATAACAATAATAATGTAAGTGAAAAAAAATAAAAATAGTGGGATTATATGGGTCACAGCAATAAAAACATGGGGGATACATAAGCACAACAATAAAAATAGGGGGCTACACTAACAATAGAAATAAGGGGGACACACTAGTATTATAGGGACCTAATAGAACATCACTCTTTGTTTTGCAATTTGAATAAATTGAAGTTATGTATCTAGTTTGGTTGCCCTAGTGGAAGACTAGAATAAGCTTCAAAATACATGATTGTAAATATTTTCTTCTAGTTTATGAAAAATTTATAGAAAGGAAGAAAGAAATGTTTTACATAATTATGTGCATCTATCGTGCAAGACATTGAAAAAGGAAAATTAAGTATTTTTTATTCTTATTAATGTATTATGTATTAGTATAACTACCATCATATTTTTTAAATACTTTCCTAACACCAAAGTGATATATTTTATTTTAACAATAATTTGTTTTGCAACTTTCAAAAATCATGGTTGGTAAATATTCTACAAAGAGATAGCATGGAAGTCATCAACAACTTTCATATGGATAAGGCCCAAGATGCAAGGAAAAAGAAACAAAGAGAAATGAATATTGAAGTTACAAGAGTAGAGACACATGAACAAGAGAAATGAAAGAAAAGTCATTTATATTATAAGATGAAACTTAGGTAACATTTGAACATGTGGAGACTCCAAATGAAGAGGATGTCCACATTGATGCCAATGAGATTACCATTATTACTCAAAAGAAAAAGAAACCAGAGAAAAGAAAAAGGACAATGCCCAAGGATGACGATCGTTCATATTATCAAGAATATATTTTTGAATTTGATTCCTTTAATTTATAAAAGGAGGAAATTTGTTTTTTCATGATAAAAGAAACCATGATTAGTTTATAAAATCATATTGAATGTTCTAAGGGTAGCAAGGAATTCGTAACACCGGGTGTCAATTGGAGGATGATATTAATCAACATAATACAAATTTCATTCAAATTTGATTACGGAAGAAAAAATTGGTTGATGAGGGCATACATTTCATTTGAATGTGAAGTATCTTTGTAGACCCACAAAAGTGGAAGAGAAAGAAAATATTAGAAGGATATGCCACTTTCATATTCACAACTTGCAATTGTTGATAAAGTAAAATCCATCTGCACACGTGGTTGACTATGTGGTTTTTGTTTACTCAATGGATTTTATAGCAAGGATGCATTTTATACGTTAAAATGATTTGATTATAATGATTGGAAGAAACCCCTTTTTTAGTCGGAGGAATTGTAACGAGGTGGTTCTCATACTCGTGTAACACGACATCAATACCGGTTGGCGGCCACTATAACCCCATATGTAACAACCCACACCCCAAGAATGATGCATGGGTAAAGCAAGGAACGATGCATGGGTAAAGCAAGGAACGATGCACTTGTGAGTTGCACAAATGTCTTAGCAGCACATTCGTTGGCCATCAGGCTGCACCCCTGGGGGCGATTGGAGGAAAATATTTTACATACTTTAGGCGAGAATTAATGCAAGAGTATCCCAATAATCCCATTTTTGTAATAGTCAAATGTATCATTTATATTAGTTTAACAAATGCAAAATAAAATTGATTAGCATGGGATCATAACACAAATAATTAGTATGTGTTGTCTATGGCGTTCATTCAAAGGGTGAGATTTATACATAATTAATTTTAAGAACAATGCGATGAAGATAGATTAAAGTTTGATGGAAATTTTCAAAAACAATGTTGTATGGAAATAATATTCCTAATTTTTTAGGAAAATGCAAAAGGAAAAAAATTGTACAATGTGATACATTCAAAGTTGTATTTATCTATTTTATGTTGGGATTCAGAACTGGATGAACAAGAGATTTACTAGATGTGATCTTCAGCATGTGGAGGAATATTGGTAAAATACCATAAGTCTATAAGGTCTAAACAAATAACATTCAAAGTGAAAGATTCTTTGAGGAGTAATTTTGATCTGACATTTTCCGATCATTCATAGTAAAAAGACTTAGATGAGGTTTCGAGCTATCGAGTGTGGCTCATCCTCATAACAATGGTACATAATCTGATCAAGCATTGACAAAAAATAGACATTAGGTTAGTTGAATAAGAAAAGTAAAAAAATAATAAAAATTATCATCAATATTTAAATGTTCACATTAAATAATGAAAATATATTAAAAATTAAAACATTAATATAAGGAATGAAGTAAAAAAGATTAAAAAAGTCTTGAATAATAATTAAAACAAAAATAAGAAAAAGTAGTATTTAAGTGTGACGTTTTTTTTATTTTCTGGCATATTTCTAGTTGTAATATGACAAACAAATTTGTGGCCAAATATTGATTTGTGTTGCTTAAACTAGTATTTTTCACTACATATATGGATTCAACACACTAAAAAACCTTGGGGCATTTTGATTGTGAAGAGTTCACTTGTCAAACTTGTGATTTCAATGAATCACTTTTGTATTCTATACAAATTAGATTAGATAACAAACCAAAAATAATTCCAAAAAGTCACACTTAAAGACTATCGATAGTAAAAAAAAATTAATAAATATCTTAGTAAAAAATAAAATAACTATTAATTAATAAAATAAAAAATATATAAGTAATAAAATAAAATTTTAATTATAAATAATAAAATAAGTTTCATCTACAGTTACTCCTCCCTCTATTACTCCATCTGGTACCCCACCTGATGCATCTATTATTGGAGTAGTCTATTTAGGCGAAGGAATTGCCCGGCTTCCATCAGCCGGAAAAACTCCCGACTCGCGCCGGCATTCGTCCGACGCACCTTGGTTTGATATGCATTCTGACATGCCTCTGTTCATCAATATCGAGCCTATTATAAGGAATTGGAGTAGTCTATTTAAGTAGAGGAATTACTTGGATTCCGTCAGCCGGAAAAACTCCCGACTCCCGCCGGCATTCCTTCGACGCGCCTCCATTTGATATGCATTCTGACATGCCTCCATTCATCAATATCGAGCGTGCTATAAGGAATTTAATGCCCTTATGCACACCATGCCATCATACATGGCCATGCTATGGGCATAGTAACACTACTGCCCTCATGGGTATTCCAGCCACCTCGATTAACTGCAGTTACGCATCAATGCTATTAACGTGCCCAAAAACTCAAAAGCTGATTTGGCCCTAAGAATTTAATAATGCTCTGCATGCCTGGTGATTTTGAGGCCCTCAGCGGAACTGCGTATTATTTGAAGAAAAAGAGTTCGAATGCTCAGATCAAGCTCGATGTGGGACTCCATCAGTTAAACTCAGACGTAACCGATTTTTTTAACAAATTGGTGTAAAAATGGAAGATTGCTTCGAAAGGTAAGTGGTACAGCATCGATGAGGTAGATAACAAGTTTCTTTAGTTGATCAGACCAATATCCCCAAAAGAGTGGTCTAATTTGAAAATGGATCTTGGAAATAAGGCCTTAAGCCAGGAAATTGAGTAGACCTTGTCTTTCCGAATGAGTATAGAGTGGTAATTCGAGATATTTTGATCCGCATTGCTTTGTATTTGGTCTTTTATGGTTCATCTATATGCCCCATTTCATATGCTGCTACGGTAAATGCCGTGGGACGCCTGGCTTATCATTGAAGTGGTTTTTGCTTGTCGTGAATGTTGTGGGTTCACATCTACGGATTTGGTTGATCCTCCATTTCTTTTCCAATTGGCTTTAGACATTATCATCCACTCTATGCTTGATTTCGAGTCTCATGTGATGGGTATGTTTTGCCAGATTACATTATTTTTGGTTTTAGGAGCAATGTTGCATATTTTGGAAGTGATTACTCACTTCACTTTCTTATGATGTATTATGCACTGTTTTTATTTATCATAATACAAAACAGCGTTTTTTTCTTTCTGAAAAAAAAGATAAAAATAGGATCGATATTTGGCAAAGTGCACTGATCGCTTCTGCTTTGTTTCTGAGCAAAATTGTCCCAACATCCTTTTAATTTTGCAATGAATTCATTGAAGGAACTTGACAGTTTGTATTTCCTTTCGTTGATCTACCACTGATAGCCATACTCTCTTGGCTCATTCCATGCCAGTGTTCATATTATTCTATTTTTTTCAATTAAAGTTTTGGGTACGGAATTTCGGTACCGATTGCGAGGCGAAGCTAGTCATGCTACTGGTGAGAAATTCAATGATTTTCCTAACATCATGGTTTTTTTTTCCTCCATTTTGAGTTAATAAGGGTTAATTTTCTATTTGTTTCAAGATTTTTGCTATTTATTGAGGGATATAGATAGGATGAAACCCTTACCACTACAGCCAAGCTAAGGGTTTCAACGTGACACCACTAATCTCTAAAATTTGCTCTTGTTCTTGTTTTCAAGTATCTCTTTTCCTATCCATTTCTGTTTAAGTTAGTGGGTAGATATTGAACTGTTGACTTGTCTAGTCCGGTCACTTCTTTCTGAAGTGTCAACGGAGACTTCAAGAAGTAATCATAAAGATGCATTAAAATGGAGATTACAAACCCAAAGGTGCATCTGCGTGCCCCGAATCTTGATTATCCATAAGCTTTTAAGCTTCTTTGATGTGCAGGAATTTATCTTTAGCTACAGTTTTTTAATAATTCAATTCTTTTGCAATATTGGTTTGCAAAGGTGCCTGTATGGCCCAGTGAATTTGAACAAATGTGTAGATAACTCTGCCAACATTGGGGCTTTCCCTGCTATTTCTATTTTATGTATCAATTCCAGGAACTCATTATTTGGGGTTCTCCTACCCTGGTTGTCTGTGTTTTATGGATCAATTCCAGGAACACATTATTTTTTATTTGGCAGGAGAATCATATTATTAGTCCCTGCCACCTGCGGCATGGCAGGGACTATTGTAATCGCTTTTGGGTGTTTTATTAGTCCCCGGAGGAAAATGAGATCGAGCCATTTAACTTAATATAAAGTTTTAAAGACAGTTTTATGCCTGCCGCCGGTGAGAACCAATCCACAATTCGAAGGTCTTATTTGGCCTCATATCGAGGCCAGACCTATCGAAACTTAGGTTAAATATTAACTTGATTCCTCTTGATTCCTATTTTTCTAGTTCCTATAGCATTAGTTAGGAAGCATAAAATGTTTGGACAATTTGCGCAAAGAATTTTTATTAAAATCTGCATGCATGTTCTAGTTGTCCTGTGATTTGCCACAGGTTTTGCTTAGTGGCACAGGTTTTTCTTTCCAAAGTTTGCGAAGAGCAGGGCAGCGGTCGAAGAACTGGACCAGATTTTCTTGCAGTGGAAGGAAGGCGGTTATCTGGAATGCTCTATGGAGTGGCAGGGCTTCCTGATGCAACAACCCCGAACAGAACGACTAAGGCTTGTGGTGCCGTCCGTTGCCAGAACAGTCAGATAAATAGCGGGCGTAGGAAAAGCATTACCCCTACGAAGTCCACATGTTCCAGGTAGGGTCGGGTCGGCAACAACAAGAACGAGTTCTGTATGGTAACCAGCTTCCATGCCCCTGTACCCGAGCGAAGCCTCATTCATTCCCCTTTACTCTCATCGGATGCATATAGGTATTTCTGCTTCTTGGATGGGTTTGGTGGGTGGGTATAAGAATCACCCTTTATCCGAACAGAGACTACAGAGGCAAACCCAATTGCATCACCAACATTCTTGCCAATTTCCGATCCAGTTCTACCAGATGCAGATAAAGATCCAGCTTCTGTTGATTGATAACCACGAATCGGAATCGGTTCTCTGGGAAGTCAGTTCCCTCTTTGTTCTTTTTTTGTATATCTTTGATCTATCAGCTGTATACAAAGAAAACTGGTCCTCTATAAGCTCCGTAAGACACAATGAAGGTGACACAATGAAGGTGGGCCGCCAGGTCATGGCTATCAATCTCTACCGGAAGACTATGCCTGAATCTCTTCAGGAGTCTGAAGGTAAGAGAACTCCTTAGTAAAGAGTGAAACTTCTGAATGACTTGTGTCTGGATCCGTACATGACAGTTCTTGCTGTGTCCCTACAACTGGTCGCCAGAGAGAATCTGACCTTACGCTTTCTCTACTGTACAGGGGCGCTTCAATGGTTTCACTGAAATCCAACACGCCACAAACTGTAATCTAGAGGCACACGCTGCAATTGGTCTTATTAGATTCATGGGAGAGGTGAAGAAGCAGGCGAGATCAGCGAGTCACTGTCAATTTTTGAAAAAAAACCCTCTTGCCAATGGCCCTGTTCAGTGATAAGAAAATACACGGCACCTTTACCTGTTTCTATCATAGCCTTACTCCCATAGCTCACAGAAACAGATAGCATACCAGGAATATATTGCTTATACATATTTCTGACAGTCTACGGATCTGAATAGGAGCTATTGAGCTCTGATGTCAAGGCCCGTTGGCTAGGCCTCCCATCTCTAGACAATGTCCGCACCTTGAAGCAATTACAACTGGCTATGCCCGGTAGCTATTATTGGCTCTGTCGGGTGGTCTCCGTGTAAATCAGCTAGGGTTGCTCTACTGGTAACAGACAGTTGTTGTGTCAGCTCGCCGCCATCTTTCTTCGGGGCAGAGACACCCAGCAGTGCAAAGAACCCAAGGCAGCGGTCTACACCCAATAGTGCTTATGAGGAAGGATATCCGTCAATTTAAACTTTGAAATATCTACAGCTAGTTTTAACATTTTAATATTTGTGGGCATATTGGTCAATAGGTTGGCTTTTGATTGATGTAAATTGACTTGAGTTTTATTGCTGATAGAAGGCAGAAAGATAAATTGAGGCAGAACTACCTGGAGAGGTGTTTGGCAGCTTCAACATCTGGCAACATTTTCCAGCAGTTGAATGTTTATGGACTAGTTTACTTCCAACTTGTAAAGGCATTTTACATTTGAAGCAGCAAGAAATGGTAGAGTAGAAGCAATTTTCTCTTTTTAGCAGCTGCACCATTCCTTGTATTGTGAACATAAAGCTTTAGTCACAGTAAGAGAAAGAAAGGAATTGTGCCACAAACTACAAAGTTTTTGTCACAAGAAAAAAAACGAAGCAGCATTAGTTTAGAGTTACACTTCTGTATTTGTTTTATAATTTTTTGAGGGTTAATGCAAATTGACTGTTTGTAACTGCTTTGTTTTGATGGATCGAAAAAAAATTGTCAAGCACTACTGCAAAGCTTTTGAAATATAGCTAAGTTTTCTAGTCAGAAAAAAGAAACAGTGGTGGTGATCCCTTTTGATATTCAGTATACAATTTGGTTGAAGGCAACTAAATATTTATTCCATGTTTAAAAGCATTTGAATGATAGGATTCCTGTCATTCATTATCAACAAAAGTATAAGTTTACAAACTATACATGAATTTACAATTTGTGCTTGCAGTCTGTAAAATTTAATTTTAGTCGAGGCAGGTAAAATTAGCAGGGTTTTTTGTTTTTTTTTACAGCACTAAAGGCAGGGAGTAGCTGCCTTTAGCAGCAATCCTTGTTAATTTTGTTTCCAGGTGAACCATATAATTCTATTCTTCCTCCTACCCGAAAACAAGTCGGAATTGCTAACACGTTATAAGGTAACTAATGCTACTCGAAATGCGTTGAACCTTGATAGAGGAAAATTTAGAAAATTAAAGGCAAGGAGTCGTGCAGGTAACTTGCATCTCCTTTGATCCACCTTACATACAAACCACAATTTCGAAGATGAAAATCAAGGAACTGTGTAGGTAAATTGCATCCTTTGATCCACTTTACATACATATCAAATGCTCGAATTGGCATCATTGGAAGTGCAGAAAGAAAGATTTCTTCATTGGGTTCCTTTGTAATTGGGAGTGGCCATGATACAGATGAGTATTTTTTAAATTTTTGTGTAAAAGTATGTATTAAAATTTAAATTATGAGATTTAACTTCGTTATTGTCCATTTATCAATGTTTAAAGTCAATTTCTTTCACTAACCTTTCCAAAAAAACATTTTCTATTCATTATGCAATGCCACAGTGTTGATATTAATCCGATAATACAGATGTACATTGTAAACTCGATATAGCTTGATTGGTGTAAACATTTTTGATGTATTTTTTATTAATGATAAATGATCGTTAAATTCTGGAAAATGATTGGAACTATACTATTCCATTTTTCTATTTTTTTAATATGTAGTATGATTCAAAAAGCATGTATTATTTTTTAGAATAAGAAACCATGTTATAAGTTTTTTTTGGCTGTTTTTTTAAAAGATGTAAAAGCTTGTTTGTTTATCAGTGCTCAAAATTTATGAATGATACATTTGTGAATTAAAAATAAACTACTTTCTAAATAGAAAAGTAATATTAGCTATAATAATAATAATAATAAAAAAAAACTAATATGCTATATATGTTTAGTTAATTGTCCATATGACATAATATAATTTCTTTAATTTCATCTAAAGAAATTAGAAATAGAAAATATGTTTTAGAAAGATGTTTAAACTTTATATTTTTTTAAAATATTTCAACACAATTTTTTTTTTAACTAATTTGAATATCAATGTTAACTCATTTATGTGGATACCAATTAAGTGTCCATATGACATAATATAATTTCATCTAAGGAAATTAGAGTAAAAAATATGTCTTATAAAAATGTTTAAACTTTATATTTTATTAAAATATTTCAACATATTTCTTTTAACTAATTTGAATTTCTATGATAACTCATTTATGTGGATATCAATTTATTTACATATTATATTTTGCACTTTAAAAAGGATTTATACTTGAATAAATTTGATCCCTCTTGGCACAAGTTAGATCCTGAGTTAGATGAATCTGGCTGATTTTATTGTTGTGTGGGGCACATCAATATGATTTAGGATTTTTGAGACATTTTGAAAAGAGATATTACTTTTATAAGAATGTGTAGATGATCCGGAGTTAGATGAATATGGTTGGTTTTATTGTTGTGTGGGGCACATCAATATGATTTAGGATTTTCGAGGCATTTTGAAAAGAAAAATTACTTTTATAAGAATGTGTAGATATTCGTTTTTTCCTTGCAATTTTAGTTAAGGAAATAGATTAAATTTTACTTTTTTCAAAAGTGTTTTTTATATTTTACAATTATAATTGTGTTTGGAAATTAATACGATTTATTTATTTATGAAAAATAAAAATGGTGTTGGAGAGATTCACATAAATGCTATATACACATTTTTTTGGGTAACATTAAAGGGAACAAAGTAAAAACCTTACTAATTGTGAATCTATTGATGTGTATACACAATACATGCTTAATACTAATCAAATAAGTTTATCATTTAAATTTATATTTTTTGGGACTAAAAGATCTTATAGCTTGATTTTGGCAAACCTCATATGGAAAATGACATGTATTTGTTTTTAAATATCAAATTAATTGAAAATCATTATCTTGGAACATATAAACCAATATTTTAATTTTATTTTAGTATAAACTAATTCTATAAAATTTCAAGTAACATTTAAAATAAATAATTGGAATTATATGACCAGTTCAAACAATGCATAATTTTGAGATGAAGTAATATATGTATTATTTTGTTTAGAGAAAATCTATATATAAAATTAAAAACAATTTATTTTTATTACACAAAGTAATAGATGTTTCATCTTGTTAAATAAAAGTGGACGCATGAAATTCAGTATTTCCAAGGTTATGATAATGTTGGAACACATTAAATTTCTATTTTTATTATTTCAAAATTTTATTTTATTTGTAAGATTGGCAGGACTACATCTTCAACATGTCCAATATATCATTGAACTGATGACTTCACATCAAGGAGTGCCTTAACAGAACACTCGATCATCGTTATCCAAGACCCCGAAGACATTATTTCAAAAATTATAATCTTAAACTAAAAAATCATATCTATATATATATATATATATATATATATATATATATATATATATATATATATATATATATATATATATATATATATATATATATCATATTTTTATTAAAGAAATGACATTGTTGTGTATATTTTTTTTCAAAAGGAAAAAAGCCAACATATTTCATTAAAATGAAAATAGCTTACATAAATGGTGAAAATAACCGAATTATATATATATTCAAATCTTAAATTCAGTGGAGTTGATCATATTTTATTAAAGAACTGACATTGTTGTGTATTTTTTTGTTCAAAAAGAAAAAAAAGCAACATTTTCATTAAAATGAAAATTGTTTACATAAATGGTGAAAATAAATAAATAATAGGGCACTTAGGCCCACCAAAGAACCCCATAAGGAGCACCAGATATAGCCCAGGCAATGGGCAACCAAAAATTATAATGTGGGTCAACAAACCCCAACAAAAGTCTAAAAGAAAAAAAAAAGGGGTGCAAGGTCCATACATAGACTCAAATGGGTTGTAGCAATTCTAGGGCTGAAACCCTAAGACACCTAGATAGCATAGGAAGATGCTTTGACCAAAAATAAGAACAATGTCGAAAGGTAATTTGATCGACAAGTAAGAACAATGTTGGACGATACTCTAATGGGAAAGTAAGCACTTGGAGATCCTACAACATGCCTCAATGAAACCATAAGGCACCTTTGTGGCACCAAAAGATACTTTGATTGGTCTCTCAAGGGATGCCATGAACCAGGGGAAGGGGTGGCTAGGGTTCCATCATCCCCAAATTCTTTATTGTATGCTTCAAATACACAACCACGATCCAACCCTTAGGATCCTCCTCAACACATAACCACATACTAGGTTTTGTCCAGTGTTTCTCAGAACACTACAATTAAAACGCCATGACCCACCCCAAATATGTGCCATTGCAGACAACAGAACACACTTCCCAACATGAATACCACTCGAGCAAGCACAAAACAAACCCACAACACAAGTATGTGGCTCCATAGGAAGAATTTATCCATATCATAGACAGAAAAAACCAAGTCGTGACACCCCCAAGAAAACCCTAACAAGATTAAAGGCACACAACCTACCTCATCCAACTTCATCATAGGCCTGAGGCATACAACCCCCCTAGGGATGCTACTGTACCTCATGCGACAATCAGGTAGGTTCAAAAGAGAATTATAATCTGAAGCCTTCAATGAGCACGTCTGGATTTGTAGTGATACAACATACCAAAGACATGGAGGGCAAAGACGAACACTATGAAGCAAAGGCACATGACCAAAATGATTGCCAGCGAAACCAGGCACATCATCTAAGGAACCAGAGCAAGTAGAATCTACCACTGTTATCACTGAATCCTCCTCCGCATCCGCTACCAATGCCCGTCGGTCTTTTGTAACACAATCCCATTGAGGCAACAGAGTTTCTGCAAGGCCTCAATTTTTTCTTCTTGAATTCAATGGAGTTGATAATATTTTTATTAAAGAAATGAAATTGTTGTTCTTGATAGAGATGGTATAAAGGAAATGAAATTGCTATTGTTGTTATTGAATTATTGCCGCTAATTAACCTTTGTAATGGCTTGGAAACTCAGCTTAAATTTGTCAAATTTTTCTTTGTAGATATTTATGAGGGAAATGAGAGATGGTGTGCATAAATGCTTGTTTAATAGCCTTGGAAACAGAGGCTCTCTATTATACTTCAACTTCTATAATTCTAGAGCTATATATATATATATATATATATATAGAGAGAGAGAGAGAGAGCGAGCATATAC
This sequence comes from Pinus albicaulis, assembly GCA_034641835.2. Taxonomy (NCBI): domain Eukaryota; kingdom Viridiplantae; phylum Streptophyta; class Pinopsida; order Pinales; family Pinaceae; genus Pinus; species Pinus albicaulis. Next base: position 1,168,033,888 of record CM076578.1, read on the forward strand.
CATAACAATACATTCATTAGAGACATTTAAGAAAAAAAGAACTCATGATAGTCACATGATATATTTTATTTTAATTTTAGAACTTCATAATCTTGAATAGAGGGACATGACTAACATACAAGTATGGAAGTATAAACATTGAATTACATGGAAGTGATTATTGTTGAGAGATATTTGGTGGTTTGTGTAATAGTGATGGTTTATGTAACTATGGGAATTCATGTAACACATATAACAGTGGCAATTTATGTAACCATGGAAGTTCATGTAACACATGTAACAATGCCAAGATAATCATATATCTATATAGCTTGAGAGGCATATATAACTAGTTTTTTTGGAAGCTAGGGGTGAGAATATTTTAGTCTTGATCCTCAAACAATAAGAATACCAATAGCTTGTCCCATTGATGTTTCGTTGACATATTGTCAAGGTTTTACTACATAAATGTTTTATCTTGTTTGAATGCTTATTTGTTATCTTGTTTCATTATTTCCTTGCATCCAAATTTTATGTGAGCTCAAATATACCAACAAGTGTTATCAGAGTGAAGGTGAAGGGGGGTGTGAGAGGTAGTGAGCTATAAGTTTGTCTCTCGTAGGAAGATAATAGGTTGTAAGCCAGAGGTTTTTGCACACAAAGGAGAAACCACAATGAGAGATTCTATCCATATAGAAGAGAAACAACCAATAAATATTTTGCTAAGATACTCTATTATGTCCACATAAAGGATAATTTGTTGTTATGTTCATGAAGAGGAGAAAACATGATTTATTAATGGTCGATTTTTGTATGTGTTTTGGTGGAGGATGAATTCTGATTTTCTACTTTGAGGCCACGTATAGAAGAAGTTGCGAAGAGTTTTGTCTTTTTTTGGTGGAACATTTTCTACTCAATTTGGTGATATCACAGATGATGCAATTTGATGGAGCCACTTGTTCATTGGAGATGGTGACAAATACAAGTATAGTTCTAACTAAATTTAATAATGAGTCTCATGGGGAGTGTCATTGGACAAAGGATTTGTGGAGTCTTTCTCTAGTAGAAACTGCGAATCTAATCTATTTGTTTTTGTTGGAGATATATTTCAAATTTCAAATTTCTCCTCCACACCAAAAGATATTTTAATACCATGTTCGGATCTCATTTTCATAGAAGATGATTCACATGTTAATTATCTAGTCGATGCTCATCCGAACCAGAACGTTGCTACAACAATGCATAGATGAGGTTTTGTTTATGTTTCCCTTCTAGTCTCTTTAACGGGTAGTCTATGTCCCCTTTGAAAAATAATATGTGCTCCAATAATTTATAAAGAACCCTGTAGAGAAATAAACTCTGGAAAAATTCAATAATAATGAGCTAATTAGGGTGGCAATAGAGGACCACTGAAATTGTTGAGATTCTAGCTAGGGTGAAATCATCGAAAACTGGTTTCTCTTGAAATCCTGGATCACGATCTTTCCTTGAAGTTGATATATAATAAACACTCAAGATGATAGGATGCACAACTTTGATACCACTGTAAGATCCAAAATATTAAAAAATTTGACCGATCTAACACACTACAGTGTTCTAATTAACATAAGCCTTCAACAAAAATGAGAACACATAAGGGATCTGGAACTGCAACCACTTTATTAATTAATTACTACAAATAATACATGCCAGAATAATTAACATAAGAAACCATCGCCAATGGCATGTAAGGATGCTCATCAAATGAGAAATAACAGCACTGAATCACAATCGTAGACTCTGAATGGATCCACTAGAAAAATTACTCCCATGGGGTTTTCATCCCTAGGATCAAACTAGAACTGGCCTTGCCAAGTTCTCAACAAATGAAAAATAGATAAATAACTCAGGATGATCTCAATGCCTAGCTCGTACCCCTTTTTATAGGATTGATGGACTCTCTAGAAGCTTTATTTTATTTTTTTACCTCGAAAAATGAAGGAGAATACCGTGGGCAGATACCATGGGTAGATTTCATCTATTTTGACCATATACAAAAAATGAAATATTACATTTGCCATCTATCTATTATAGTTTCAATGTCCTTCTATCCATGTTCTCTAGTTTTAGTTAGGGTGGTCATTTGCTAGGACAATGGGCCATAGATTCTTCTACTCCTTAGTTTGAAAATAAATTAGAGGAAATTTCAGCCTAAAAGTGGCCTCCTAAGAAAAAATAATAAAATAAGAGTAATGAATTTTGGAGGGAAAAGAAAAAATTATTTATAGAGGCATGTCAACATTGGAAAATGGCATGACACCCCCGATTAATTTGGAAATAGACATAATGTAAAATCACCATTAAATAGAACATAGAGGGCTATGTGGGGTCTGCACCTAATCCGACGCGATAATGCCTTGTGGATGCCACATGGCAGTGGCGAGTTGGTGTGGAACTATGCTAATGTGGATGCACGACCCTTTTTGATAACTTGCTGGAGTGATGTGGAGTCCGTGTGGGAGCTACATGACCTTATCACCATCCATTTCTCATTTCCACAACTAATGTGCAATGTAACACGGAACGAGAAATTGTATTAGGGAGGTGACAATAGAGTGGTGATGGTAATTGTCCAAGAAATTCCCATCTATTGGGGTCGTCATCCGATAACACCTCCCAACACTCATCAGATCAAACTTTTGACCCTCCATAACTAACATGCTACCTTGGATGACAAAACCATAGGATGGCCAAATCAACGACCCACATTTCATTTTCTTCCCTCCTTGGTCCGTTGTGAGTTAATGGGAGGGTTTGACATTAGTATTCTCGCCATGGGCCCCATGTTAAAAGGGAACCTCCTCATGGAAAAATGATTGGGTTATGGGTCCTATCTATGGTCCTCATTCATTGCCCCCCCCTCTTGGTTTACCGTGAGTTAACTGGGGGGCGGTTCTAAAACAGGAAACCATCATGAAAAACCACTCTAATTTCCAAGAACCTAAAATTGGGGGTAATGTGAAATCACTACATAACCCATGGAACCAGGCTGGGTGGGTTCCATGAGCCTTAATTGACATGGAAAGTGCCATGGAGTTCTGGTAATGGACACATGGACGCCTTGTAGAGACATGGCAGACCCACACGTGCACCCATTTCCTTATTCGATTGGTCAAACTTGAAGGGGGCATAACTCTCAATCCAAGATTTAGATTGAGATAAAATTTATATTGTTGCAATGCTCTCGATATTTTGGATACGATGGTGGTATCAAAATTTAATTTTGAAAACCATGAAAAAGCCAAAGTATTTCTTAGCTCCATATTCATAACAAACCTTGGACATCATGTTAATGATCTCGTAACACCTTCCACAGCTTGAGTTAGCTAAAGGGGGTGGGAGGGAGTGTTACATCATTCACCTCTATTGACCAATTCTATGAGTGTTTGACATCATCGCCGTTATTGACACTCATTAGATTGTACTAAATCACCTGGGAATCATTTTGATCATTGGTGGTCTCCTTAATGTTCGTTAATAGGATCCCTTAATTCCTAGTAATTATGAAATCTCCCATGTCCTCGACATCAACTCATTCATTCACATGTATCAAGGTCATACCATTGGGACAGGTAAAATACATTGGGTATTGGGGATACCTTACATATGCATGTTTCTAGACCCAAGTTGCAATGGAGTATATTTTATACTTTGAAGACCATACATGGGGCACTCCCTCATTGGTTTGCAAAGTCCTATAGATATATATTGTATCAATGGTCGACCTTGTAACTCTTTCATGATTATAGCCAACACTTGATGACAGGGGTCTACAATGTATTGCGTTGGATACCATGCTTTATTCTTTTTATACTGATTATGGGAATGCCTACGTCAAGAATGTGGATCATATATCTTTTATTGTGACTTTTCTAGATCCTTACATATTTTCTATCCTTGACCCCCTTCATATCTTAAAATCACTGTATCAATATAATGTATTTCAACCATTAGTTTCTCTTCTAACCTCATACATTAGGGGGAATTTATAGCTCAAAATTACACTCCCTAAGTCCACAAGAGAAGCAACTTAGGAAAATTAATGCAATGCATGAAAAGTTTCATGGAAACCATAAAACAAATCACGTTTTACTCCTTTAATGACCCCAAGGCACTAACTAAGAGAGTTTTAATTCTCAAGTTGGCCTCGTACGAATAGGTGAATGTTCTAAACACACAAGCACAAAGCAATGAATTGGGCAGAGTTTTTAATGTGTATGGATAAGGATTGGCAGGGTAAAAAAGTGATCAAATCTCAAGATAATGATGAAAGGATCGAATCAAACATAGTCAAGAAAGTGTCTAGATTCATCTAATCACTTTGTTAGCTCCTCTATAAAAGAAAAACTCTCCATGAGGAAGAGAGAGAAGTGAAGATAATTAAATGTTGTCGAAACTTAGTTTCACCTTGTTTAAGATAATACTAACAGTGAGCTTAATTACGAATCTTGGTGAGAGGAAAGGCTAAAGGTAAGGACTTGAGGAGGTCAACTATTGTAACAATTGGGTACAATAAATAAAATATTAGATTTTCCCCCATTTTTATATTATTTATGTTATAAAAATGTTCATGATTTTATGGTTTTGATTTTTTTCATGCTAACATTACTACATGTTGTAGGATTTGGTGCATTCTCGTTGTTTATTTGAAAATTGTAGGTGTGAGGGGTAAGGAGAAAGATCAACTGACAGACCCGTGGTTTTTTATTTTTTGAGAACTTGCTCCTTACCCCTTACACCTGCAATTTTTTGTAAACAATTTTCATTTTAATGAAAATGTTGCTTTTTGTCTTTTTGAACAAAAAAAATCCACAACAATGTCAGTTCTTTAATAAAATATGATCAACTCCACTAAATTTAAGATTTGAATATATATATATATATATATATATATATATATATATATATATATATATATATATATATATATATATAATTTGGTTATTTTCACCATTTATGTAAACTATTTTCATTTTAATGAAATATGTTGGTTTTTTTTCTTTTGAAAAAAATATACACAACAATGTCATTTCTTTAATAAAAAGATGATGTACTGCGTTGAATTTAAGCTTTGAATATATATATATATATATATGTGTGTGGGGGGGAAAATGTGAAGTTGGGTTACACTTTTTTCCCTTTTCGAGAAAAAAATTTCATTTTTTCTATTCTTCAACTTTCTGCAAGCCAAAACAATTTTTCTGTTTAGAATTTCATTTTTCGATAAAAATTAAAGTTGTCAGAAATTTTATTAGCTTTCTATTACTTATTTTTTGGAATTTTTTTATACACATTTGATAAGTCAACTTAGCGTTTGTTTCAGTGTGTGTTTTTTAACAATTAAAGGATGCATAAAAGTCATGTTAATACGCGTTGGTGTATTCTTTGAAACTTTGTGTTTTTGAGAAACAAAATGTATCACAACAATCTAGACAAAGTCTACTTAAGTTTCGTTATATTTACAAAACCAATTGATGCATATCATAATTACTAGAATTTTTTTGAACTGATCCAATATGAAAAAACTGCATATTTTGAATATGTTTCGCGATGCACTAAATTTATCAACATATAAGTTATAAAATACAAAACTAAAAACTATCCATTACAGACGGCAAAACAATGTAATGCACCATAATTTTTTAAACTTTATTTAAAGTGTATTTTGGAAGATACAGAATATTGATTTCGTTGAATCATAATGACATTCAAAAATTGTTTTCACCTGTTTTACTACAAAATTAATTAAAATTAGTAAAATGTTTATGAAACTCCATAAAAGTTATATTTCCTGAAAGTAGATTAAATTTTGAAAATGCTTGTCTTGGTTCCGATAGTTAATTTAGAATGTTTCATGGAGTTTAATCAGTCCAAAGTTGAAGATATGTATTCAGATCTTGGCTCTGCGTAATTACAGACATGCTAGTTCGGCCTAACTTTTAAAAAAATGCTCGGCCAAATTGTTTTTTGCGCCGACATTCCATCAAGTCTAATGACACAAAAGTTCAGTCGAATTTCTTATAAAAGTTCGACCGAACTTTTACCTGACTTTCCCTCAGCCATATAATACAACGAAGCCCCTCCAAAAAAAATGTTTCGCAGCAATATAAATTGACATAAAAGCATTCATTATTTTGGCATAATTTCGCATATATATATATATATATATATATGATTTTTTAGTTTAAGATTATAAATTTTGAAATAATGTCTTCGGGGTCTTGGATAATGATGATCGAGTGTTCTATTAAGGCACTCCTTGATGTGAAGTCACTGGTTCAATGATATATTGGACATATTGAAGATGTAGTCCTACCAATCTTACAAATAAAATAAAAAATTGAAATAATAAAAATAGAAATTTAATGTGTTCCAACATTATCATAACCTTGGAAATACTTAATTTCATGTGTCCACTTCTATTTAACAAGATGAAACATCTATTACTTTCTGTAATAAAAATAAATTGTTTTAAATTTTATATCTAGATTTTCTCTAAACAAAATAATACATATATTACTTCATCTCAAAATTATACATTGTTTGAATAGGTCATATAATTCCAATTCTTTATTTTAAATGTTACTTGAAATTTTATAGAATTAGTTTTTACTAAACTAAAATTAAAATATTGGTTTTATGTTCCAAGATAATGATTTTCAATTAATTTGATATTTAAAAACAAATACATGTCATTTTCCATATGAGGCTTGCCAAAATCAAGCTATAAAATCTTTTCCAAAAAATAAAAATTTAAATGATAAACTTATTTTATTAGTATTAAGCATATATTATGTATACACATCAATAGATTCATAATTAGTAAGGTTTTTACTTTGTTCCCTTTAATGTTACCCAAAAAAATGTGTATACATCATTTATGTGAATCTCTCCAATACCATTTTTATTTTTCATAAATAAATAAATCGTATTAATTTCCAAACACAATTGTAATTGTAAAATATAAAAACACTTTTGAAAAAAGTAAAATTTAATCTATTTCATTAACTAAAATTACAAGGAAAAAACGAATATCTACACATTCTTATAAAAGTAATATTTCTTTCCAAAATGTCTCAAAAATCCTAAATCATATGGATGTGCCTCACACAACAATAAGACCAACCATATTCATCTAACTCTGGATCATCTACACATTCTTATAAAAGTAATATTTCTTTTCAAAATGTCTCAAAATTGATGTGCCCCACACAACAATAACACCAACCAGATTCATCTAACTCAGGATTTAACTTGTGCCAAGAGGGATCAAATTTCTTCAAGTATAAATCCTTTTTAAAGTGAAAAATATGTAAATAAATTGATATCCACATAAATGAGTTAACATAGATATTCAAATTAGTTAAAAAAAATATGTTGAAATATTTTAATAAAATATAAAGTTTAAACATCTTTCTAAGACATATTTTCTACTTCTAATTTTTTTAGATGAAATTATATTATGTCGTATGGATAATTAATTGATATCCACATAAATGAGTTAACATTGATATTCAAATTAGTTAAAAAAAAATTGTGTTGAAATATTTTAAAAAAATATAAAGTTTAAACATCTTTCTAAAACATATTTTCTATTTCTACTTTCTTTAGATGAAATTAAAGAAATTATATTATGTCATACGGACAATTAACTAAACATATATAGCATATTAATTTACATATTAGTTTTTGTTTTCTATTATAACTAATATTACTTTTCTATTTAGAGAGTAGTTTATTTTTAATTCACAAATGTATCACTCATAAATGTTGACGGCTGATAAATAAACAAACAAACTTTCACATCTTCCAAAAACACAACAAAAATACTTATAACATGGTTTCTTATTTAAAAAACGATACATGTTTTTTGATTCATATTACATAAAAAAATAGAAAAATAGAATAATATAGTTCCAATCATTTTCCAGAATTTAACAATCATTTATTATTAATCACAAATACATCAAAAATGTTTACAACAGTCAAACTATATCGAGTTTACAATGTACATCTGTATTGTCGGATTAACATCAATACTATGGCATTGCATAATGAATAGAAAATGCTTTTTTGGAAAGGTTAGTGAAAGAAATTGACTTTAAACATTGATAAACGGACAATAACCAAGTTAAATCTCAGAATTTCAATTTTAATACATACTTTTACACAAAAATTTAAAAAATACTCATCTGTATCATGGCCACTTCAAATTACACAGGAACCCAATGAAGAAATCTATCTTTCTGCATTTCCAATGATGCGAATTCGAGCATTTGATATGTATGTAAAGTGGATCAAAGGAAGCAATTTACCTGCACAGTTCCTTGATTTTCATCTTCGAAATTGTGGTTTGTATGCAAGGTGGATCAAAGGAGATGCAAGTTACCTGCACGGCTCCTTGCCTTTCATTTTCTAACTTTTCCTCTATCAAGGTTCAGCGCATTTCGCATGGCATTAGTTACCTTATAACATGTTAGCAATTCCAACTTGTTTTCGGGTAGGAGGAAGAATAGAATTATATGATTCACCTGTAAAAAAACTTAATAGAGTTATCTGGTTCACCTACCAAAGAACAAATAATGTGTTCCCGGAATTGATCCATAAAACACAGACAATCAGGGAAAGAGAACCCCAAATAATGAGTTTCTGGAATTGATACATAAAACACAAATTGCAGGGAAGACCCAATATTGGCAGAGTTATCTACACATTTGTTCAATTTCACTGGGCTATACAGGCACCTTTGCAAACCAATATTGCAAAAAAAATGCATTATTAAAAAACTGCAGCTAAATATAAATTCCTGCACAGCAAAAAAGCTTAAAAGCTTATGGAGAATCAAGATCCGGGGCACGCAGATGTATCTTTGGGTCTGTAATCTCCATTTTAATGCATGTTTATGATTACTTCTTGAAGTCTCCGTTGACACTTCAGAAAAAATGACCGGACTAAGCAAGTCAATAGTTCAATATCTACCCACTAACTTAAACAGAAACGAATGGGAAAAGCCATACCTTAAAACAAGAACAAGTGAAAATTTTAGAGATTAATGGTGTCACGTTGAAACCCTTACCTTGGCTGTAGTGGTAAGGGTTTCATCCTATCTATATTTCTCAATAAATAGCAAAAATCTTGAAACAAAGAGAAAATTAACACTTATTAACTCAAAATGGAGGAAAGAAGAACCATGTTGTTAAGAAAATCATTGAATTTCTCACCACTAGCACGACTAGCTTTGCCTCGCTATCGGTACCGAAATTCCATACCCAGAACTTTAATTGGAAAAAATAGAATAATATAAACACTGACATGGAATGAGCCAAAAGGATATGGCTATCAGTGGCAGATCAACGAAAGGAAATATAAACTGTCAAGTTCCTTCAATGAATTCATTGCGAAATTAAAAGGATGTTGGGACAACTTTGCTCAGAAACAGAGCAGAAGCGATCGGTGTGCTTTTTCCAGAAGCGATAGGTGACGAGATAACTCGTTGTCATTTTCATGCGACGATTCCATCCTACAATTGCAATATACCTCTCTAACCTTTTCTCTTTTTAATTTTTTTAACCTTAGCTTTTGTTTTGACAATGGAGCTCACTGTTCTTTTTTACATAAATACATGGTTGGTCCTTCTAGGCATATTTCTCGTTTTAGGACGATTCTGAATTATTCCCTACCTTAATTTATTTTCCATGAATGCCTCTCGCCATTTATCCCTAGATCTTAGTTCTATATTTTTATGTCTCTGAAGTGGGAATGGATGGATTCTTTCCTTCATCAGTGCAACTCCTCGACGTTACTTGATCCCCCTTGGACTACAAATCAGATCCATAAATGCAAAGGGCTTGGCACAAGACATTGTGGCTCTAAGATTACGGCTGAATGATTTCCACATCCTTTCATATATAACAACACTGTGGATCTACTTCCGCATGGATATCATCCAAACCTTTACCACGTGATCTCTAGACACCAACCCAAGAATTTTCCATTTAAATTTAATTGAATAATTCCAATTCAAGGATTGGAGCTTCACCCTCCCCCTTTGATATTTAATGATGTTCCTATGGGATTGCACCCATTGCCAATTCTCTTTAATTTCCTCTTTAAGATCAAGAACCCATTTCAATAACTTTAGAATTTGTGAGCTCATGGAATATATTTGGATAACATAGAGCCATCTATTTCCATCACTCCTAATCCTAGAATGACTCCAAATTTAGCCAACAAATAAACTTCCACATTGTGTCACCAGACTTAGCCAACAAATAAACTTCCACATTGTGTTTTCTTTTGATAAAGAAGAACTCAATTGTTTCAAACTAAAAGATTTACAAACAAATTCGATACAACATGAGAGATATTATATACATTAGGGCCTCTTGAGATTTAATAACCTGTTAGATTACTATCATGGAGTCACTGAAAACCATCAGCTATCTAATATATTTTTCTAAGACCAAGTATAACCCTTTCCAAAGGGCTAAGAACTCAATCCAATTCTTGGTTGAGATCCCTATCCCCAAGCATATTTAATTTCTAGTTTTTCATCAAGGAGGAATATAACCCCTTCCACTCTAGCCCCCTTGAGAATACCTTTCAAAGCTCTACTAAAAAATGAAGAGAAACTATTCTTTCTTTTTCACCATCCTTGGAAATCATCGAGATTCATTCAAGGGATGTAGGAATTTGAAGCTTGAGGCTTGATTCAACATGATCATGTGGTTAGGAAATCTTGATCCAATTTTTCTCATTTAGATGCATGTCATCTATTTAACTTGTGCCGAATCCCTTGGCTGAGATTGTCACTGCTAGCAGTTCAGATGCTTTAATTATCAAAGACATCGGATTAGGGGAAAACATCGATGAAAGTTGCTTGGTTATGAGCAAGCCAAATTTCCCAACACAAGTATTTTGGTAACACCATACAAAATCACATCGCCACTGGTTATGAATTCCTATGTCACGATATTTTGAGTTACCATTGATCAAACCTGTCATTCTAGCTCGTTTGGATGAAGGGGATGTACTTGACCTTTCCCAAGGCGATTCACCAAACCTCCAAAGAGAATGAGCACTGACAGACCAATCGTAGACAACTTATCAGCCCTCATGTTGATTTCTCTGTAAATATGGTTCATAGAGAACCTCTGGAATTTAGATAGAATGTAGCGGGTACAATCAATCCAGCCCCTTAGGAGAGAGCCCTGTAGAGAGGATCTACTCAATATTCCATCTATAATGATCTTCGAGTCTCCATAAATGTCAATACTATGTATCTGCAAATGATAGGCAACCATTACCCCACTCCATAAAGCCATAATCTCCGCTTTGTTGTTGGATCCATGCCCGCCATTCCAGAATAAATGGTATCTCTCATCGCCATCGATTTTAATCCAAGCTCCACATCCACAATATCCATCATGTTGGGCACCATCAAAGAATAAGGTCGGAAGATTGATGCAATGAGGTATGTACCTATGTGAAATATCAAAACATTCTGGCTTCGTGATATTAGTGTTACTGAGCCATACCATAATGCGAGCGTAGATCAATGTAGTATCAAGTTGAGCCTCCCTGAAAAGCATGCAATTCCTAGCACACCATAATTCCCAGTAGACATAATAAGGAAGTGACTTGTATCCTTTAGTGTTGGCGGCCCAGAAAATAAAAACCTATTCCTATTCCCCCAGCCTCCAAGAAGGATCGTTGGACAAACACCAAAACAGACACCATACCCTTCTTACAACATGACATTCAAAGAAGAGATGATGAACTGTTTCAGCATCCATTTTACAGAAAATACATCTACCCAATCCCTGTTTGCCTCGTCTTCGTAAGTTCTCCCAAGTTAGAATCTTCCCCATTCTTAGCAACCAAATGAACAGAATGATTTTATTCAAAATCTTCCATCCCCAAGCTTGGGATAATCCACGAATATCCAAAAAATTATACATTTCAGCCTTCAAGCTCCGATATAACTCTCTGACGCTGATATGAGTACCTTTTGTCGCTCTACCCCATATGATCCTATCACCCTCACGATCATATAAAAATCCAACAGTCTGTAGGGAGCCAATAAATCTCTTCCAGTTCTTCAAGTCACAATTATGTAGGCCAATAGCAGAAAATGTTTTCCAAACCGGTACTCCCAACTCCTAGTGAGATATGATGTCTGCAATGAACATGATTCCTTTATGAGAAAGCTTATGAAAGAACCCTGCATCAATATTCTGACCCTCTTGAGTTCCCAGAATTCTGTCGCACAAGATGGGTATCAACCTTCCATTGCCAAACATCCAACGCAGTCTCCTCCTAATGACATATTTGCATTTTATCAGACTTCTCTAGATCATTGAAGCCCGCTGGATGTGAGGGAACGGACCACAAATAAAATTAAGCAGAGATCTATCACTGATGTATTTGCATTCTATTATTTTAGACCAAATCCTATTCCCGGTCAGCACTCTCCACAGAGACTTAGCAAGCAAGGCGTTGGAGAATATTCTAATGTCCAGCAGCCCCCATCCGTCAAGATATTTAGGGATAGTCACCACAGACAGCTTGCACAGGTGGTATTTCCTCTCAAATGATAACCCCGCCCATAGAAAATGTGCAATGACAGCATTAATTTTATCTAGAATAAAGGCTGGGAGTGAAAATAAGTGGCCCCAGTAGACCGATAACTGAGATAACACCGCTTGGATTAGTATGTACTGCCCTCCTAAGGAAAGCCAATGATTGGAATACTTGAGGATTTTGCTCTTGTGTTTATCTACTATCCACTCCCAGTCCTTATTAAAATATGCAGAAGGTTTCAATCGAAAACCCAAATAGGTAACTCCCTCTGACATCCTACAAGCATTCACTCCCAGAAAGCTAGCAATAAACTGAATCTCCTCCAGATCATCGTTATCAAATCAAATAAATGACTCGGACTTGTTAATGATCATCCCAGTGGCCGACCCAAAAATGACACATCAATATATGTAAATAAAACCAATGGTTTCGGATAAGATTTCCAAAAACAAGTAAATCATCAATGAAGAGAGAGTGGGTAATGCTGACCTGAGGAGAGAACGACAGCCCCTTGAAATATCCTTAATTGGAAGCCATTTTGATTAAACGGCTGAACCCTTCCATCACCAAGTTAGATATAAGCGGAGATAAGGCACAGCCTTGCCTTAGCCCACGTTCAGCTCTGAAGAAGTCAGTCGGGATTCCATTGATAAGTACACTATACCTGACCGAACTGATGCAAGCCATAATCCACCAGATAAGGACAATCCAATTTTCAAGAGGGAAACTCTGATGAAAGACCAATCTACAGAATCATATGCTTTATATAGATCAACCTTCATAATTATTCCTTCCTTTTTTGATCGTGAATGAAATGCATTGCTTCCTGAGCAATGGCCACTGCATCATGAATCGATCTAGCCCTTTTTTTCTTATGCACAAAGGATGCATCTATAAGGTCCATTGTTAATTTTTTTTTTCCAAAATTAGTACCTTCCCATGCACAAGTTCTCAAAAAAACATTAATTTTAGGCAGCCCATCCTTGTGCCATGTTCTGGGCCAAATTTTGTCTACCAAAGGTCATTGGATTTGTCTTGTTAACTCTTCATAACTGACTTTGACGGTGCATATAAAATTTTTTCTTCCCAACCAAATTATACGATCCATTCTTGTTGATATGATTGGGGCATACCCTTTAAATGAGTTTACCAATGTGGGAGAGTAAGATTGAAGGCATAAAGGAATGCTCCAACACTGCCATCTTATCCAGTGGATAGAGGAATCCCATTGTGATATGTCTGTAATCCATTTTCCCAACTCGTCGAAACCCTCATCTTCATTCATCAATTTTGTTGTTGGGAGGTGATCCTTCCAGTGGTTGATCCAAGCTCCATTCCTTGTCTGCCACCCCAATTGATTTATAATCGTAGGTGTTATTTCCTTGCATAGCTTCGAAATATTATATCCTTATTTGGGCCAGACTTCTCTCTCAGGCATGGATAGTATACTCATGTGGAAATACTTTCAGATAAAAGCTTGTGTCCACCATTTTTAGGAGTCTATAACTAATCACCAAACAATCTTGGCCCCCAGAGCCAAATTCATAGCCTCAAGATATTTGATAGCTAGCCCGTTGAATTTCTTTGGAAATCACACTATTTTCCAATTGACTAGATGAAACTTATTTTCATTATTTTTTCCTCGGTAAAGTAACTTCCTCAACATGCCATAACTTCCTCAACATGCCACCAATTTCATGGATAATTCCTTTAGGAGCTAGAAACCCAGAGCACATCTAAACTAGGAGCGATGAAAAAAAAAACTATCAACATTGCTTTCCCTGTCAAAATTAACCACTGGGAACCCCATGAATGAGTTATTTTCCTGGTCTTTTGCATTACTTCCTCCCATTCATTAGAACTAGTTGATCCCAGAGATATTGTAATACCTAGATATTCAAAATATTTCCATTCCAGCACAAACATGAACTCTAAAACCTCAAATATCTCAATAAATGTCTCATTTTAAACCATTCAATCCAAAAATTTAACACTTCCCTTTATTTACCGCTAAGGAAGATTACTCCTAGAGACACAAATCAATCACTGGTTCAAACAATGGCAGAAGAAAACACAGAACACAAGTGCTACTTAGTCTTCTTTACATGATTTTTATTATGAACCCCTTGTGCAGAGCTAGAGATCAACTTATATAGATTACAAGGATTTTGAGTATCGATGGTCTTCCAGAGATTCTTATTAACACTAAACAAAAATTAATCTTTAAATTATAGTAGTGAACCATCAAACTGAAAATGGCATCTTTAGACAATCCCACGTAAGTCTGGTCTGGATCCCATTTTTATGACATCGTAAGGCCATTGGGAAGATTCGATCCTAAAAGAAAGAATGAGATTGTCTTAAGATTCATGTGGAAAATGGACTATTTTGCTGCATTAATAAAATAAAACCTACCCCCATTGTTTCCATTGTGTGAAGAGACAATGTACAGTGAGATTAATTATATATATATATATATATATATATATATATATATATATATATATATATATAGATACAAGGTGCCACATCACCTTCTTGAGACCACTGTCATCAATGTTATCATGAAAAGAGAAGGTGATAAAACAACTAACAAACGTAATGATAAGGAAACTAAAATTTATATGATTTTTTTTCCAAACCTTATGTACAAATTAAGGAAGCTAAAGAAAAAAAAAAACAAAACAAAGAAAATTGATACATATATATATATATATATATATATATATATATATATATATATATATATATATATATATATATATACATATCACCTTTCTATATCGACCGTTCAATGTAAGTTAACATGAAAAGAGAAGGTGATAAAACAACTAACAAACGTAATGATAAGGAAACTAAAATTTAGATGATTTTTTTTCCAAACCTTATGTACAAATTAAGGAAGCTAAAGAAAAAACAAAACAAAACTACACATAAATACAAGTATAGCAACCACTACGATAGAGGAAAACCATTTCACCCTATTTGCATTTCTACATTTTTTTTCCTTGAGAAATTTACATGAATTTTTTTTTATTTAATGTGCATATTATTCTAACAAAAGCCTGTAAAAAGTTCTTGATCGTGACAAAATGGGGGAAGTGAAAAATTCAAAAAAAGAAAAATTCCAAGGTTATACATTCACAAAATTTACCTTCTCAATGACAAATGATATTCAAAATGTCATTAAACAATTATTTATGGTAAATTCACACATTTTGATGTTGATACCTCATTATTCCTTCTTGGAATCACTAATTTTGGTCTATCTCAGAGTACAAGAACCTGGTAAAATGAGTTAAATGAGAAATTGAATGCTAGAACCCAACCTTAAAAGAAATTAGTTCATAATCATCAAAAGTAACTTGAAATGTTGTGGGCCCTAGTTTTTTATATCCTCTATTTCTTCTTAGCACATGTTTTTCTTATCATTCATTACTAATTTCAAACCAAAGAATGTAAATGTTCAAGTAGAAGCTCAACAATGGTTGTGCAATGGAATTTCTAGTTGAAGAATTTAAGATGTTGCTAGATCGCTCAATATAAAAATATAGAATGGTCCTAAAATTACTTCTCTATAAGTCACATCTCCTCTATTTTTATCAGAAAAGAAGAATCTTTCACTAAAATGGGTATTTTAATTTGGTTTCTTCTAACTCTATTGATGTACTTTACAATTGAAATGGATGGGTCATAGGATTTTGATATGGTGTCAAAGAGACAAATAAAACAAAAACATCCAATGTCTTAGGTCCCTATAATACTAGTGTATCCCCTTATTTTTGTTAGTGTATCCCCCTTATTGTTATTGTTGTACCCTATAGCCCCCATATTGTTATTATTGTGCCCCATAAAAGCCACTATTGTTATTGTTGTGCCCTTACATATTATTAGGTCGGCTAGGATTATATTGTGACCCCATGGACTCCTATATATAGAAAGGAGTTTTTTTCATTTGTATCATCCAAGACTTGTTCATTTATGTAATGTAAAGGAGGTTTCCCCCTCGAAGTGGCTTATTTATCAAGCATTGATATTTCTTTTCTTCTATTTTTGGAGATGGTTTCATAAAATTTGGTATCAGAGCTTTGGATTCTAGGGTTTTGCTGCTTCAAATAGGGCATCATGGCATTTTCCCTATAGTTGTTTTTCAACAAGGGTCCAGGCACAAAAAAAACCCATTTCGAAGAAATCCAGAGGAACTTCGTGTAAAAATTTCAGATCTTGGTTCGCAATATTTTCAGAGATATGATCTGTGGAAGTTAGGGTTTTTGTAGGTTCCCAAATTTCATCTAAAAGAGGTGACATTGGGAAACTCATCATAACTCTCTCTTTGAGAGTCAGATTAGAATTCTATAAAAAGTGGCCAAAATTGCACGGACTGCACTTTTCAGTGTCTCAATTTCAGATCCGAAGGAGGAAACAGTGATATGTGGCACACCATAGAATTTTTCTCTACTGAATTAGTCCATAATTAGGTTAATGTGGGAGATTGGGCATAAATTTTCCTTGAAGAATCCAAATCAGGTCTAACCTGTGGCATTGGAAAGAAGCTTCAGAGGGCTACTACAACACCAAAGTTTAGATATTGAAGATCTGAAATCACAAATATAATTTAGGTTTAATATCGACCTCCTAAAAAGCAAGAAAAAGGTGTGTATTTGTTTTTTAAATTACATAACGTTTATTTGAAAAAGAAGTTTTAAGTGATTCCAAGGGCATATTGAAGCATTTTTATCAGTATTGGGTTCTATAATGCCTCCCAAAAATAATTCCACACCCATTAAGACCTTAGAAAGCTCTACTATGACGCATGAAGAGGAAGACTTGCATACCAAAATTACAGTACCAAGTGCAACAAATTTCGATATTACAAAGAGAAATCAAAGATGACATAGATGGTTTAAAAGAAAAATGGAGGCTAAGTTAGACGTTTTGAAGGATCAAATTAAAGATAATATGGATGATAAAATAGTGGAAGATCACATCGAGCATCAAAAACAAGTTATCCAACTCTAAAAGGATAACCTAAATTTGGTGGAGAATCGAATGAAACAACAGGAAGATTAACATCGCAGCGAAAGAAGTTCTAAAGCAGTCACAGAAAGAATAACTCGACAACTACCAAATAAATAAATTTTAGAGTATCTCAGCAAGTGGAAAAACTTACTCATTAAAAATTCCACATGGGAGGATAAGAATTTTATACAGAAGCATCCAGAAATAATCAAGCGTTGAGGGCAACACTTGTTTGAAGGAGAGGGGCATGTTAGGCCCCTATAATACTAGTGTATCCCCTTATTGTTGTTAGTGTAGCCCCCTTATTGTTATTTTTGTACCCTTGTAGCCCCCATGTTGTTATTTTTGTGCCCCATAAAAGCCACTATTGTTATTTTTGTGCCCTTACATTATTCTTAGGTTGACTAGGATTATATTGTGACCCCATGGACTCCTATATATAGGAAGGATGTTTTGTCATTTTTATCATCCAAGAATTGTTCATCTATGTAATGTAAAGGAGGTTTCACCCTTGAAGTGGATTATTTCTAAGGCATTGATCTCTCTTTTCTTCTATTTTTGGAGTTGGTTTCATAACACAATGATTGAACTAATTCTAGATGGGGAAGGAGTAGCAGACCTCGACACAAAGGTGAAGCCCCTAGACCTGCGTATGGAGACACTCTATGTAGTATTGATGTGGGAAATGTGACTTACAAATGCAGTGAGCTATATTAAATGTTGAAGGAGTAAATTTCCTAAAGCTCCCTCTCTTGGTTGGTGAAGTAAATATAGGGTCTAGATTCTACACAAAATTTAAGAAATCAAGGTTACACAAGGTTGAAACTGGGCTTGTAACACTCCCTTTCGTTGCAATCCTTTAATGACTAATCATCTAAGAAGATATTAAGAACATATTAGCTAGAGATGTTTCTAGGAAATCTATTTTCTCATTTCAACCCTCATCCTTGGGAGTTTGCTGAAAATTCCCTCGACCAACAATTTGCCTCTCAAAGGAGTATATTTTGTAGTTTTCATTCTAAAAGAAATTGAAGTGAGGAGATTGGAAGTGTATCTCATAGAGTATTTAAGAACATGTTGTGGCAAAACAACAACCTCCCATTTTTACTTTATTATCTTCATAATAATGGGGACCCTCCATGTACATTTTTGGTCATATCGCCTCTTAAATGCTTTCATTTGGTTTATTTTACGAGATTTTAATTTTCTTGGTTTTCCACTTCAATTACTTCTTCGAGTTGGGTTTCTCATTAGCTTCCCAACAACTCTGATTTTGCTAAGTTTGGACTTATGGATTTCAAATGGTGCTTATTCAAAGTTTCAATTAATTTTCACTACTTTGGCTTTAAAATGTACAAAATGTATTTTACTTTTGTAAATATAATTAATTTTATAAATTTTTAATTACTATTATCTAATTAATTTCTTTAATTAACCTATATTGATTAAATTAATTATTGTAATTAGTTTATGAATATTATGTTTTATTTTTTTAATTAATTTTTAATTCGTTAATAATTAATTATTATTAACTTAAGAACTTATGTATATACACATAAAATTTAAAACTAATTAAAAAAAAAAAAGAAAAATTATTTCTCGGAGCTCAGACCAAAATAAAAATACCAATTTTCATAAACCATATAGGCATACGACCCTCGTGGCCGCTTATCCTCTCCGCCTATTATCATATAAACGAAAGTATTATTTTATTTTTTAATGACATTGGGCCCTCTCCATGTTTTCTCCAAGTCCCAGGCTTCATGACCAGACCTTTCTCCTTTGAGCCTCTGGGTCCTTCTCTTCTATAACAGGGCTCACAAGGGGTTTGTTTTTTTTAACAAATATGGAATGGGGGAGGGCCCACTCCACGTGGATCTCGACTCCTCCCCTTCACTCTCCTCCTATATACTCCTCCCATTAATAAACTTACGATTCCCTCTTATGGTTGATGTGAGCCCCTCATATATATATATATATATATTTAAATTACTTTTAATTAGATTTTGTTTATTATAAATTAATTTTTCATCGTTTTTATTTAATAATTTATATTTTATATATATTAATAAAAAAATGCCCAATTTTTTCTGAGGCATCTTATTTTTTAGCAAACTAGCAGTTTTGACACCCTAACTTTGGAGAGCTATATCTTGAGTTCTGTTGCAAAATGAGGCCCATGACTACTCGTTGGAAATATAAAACCATGGAAAATAGTTTGGGAGTGCTTTCTTGACCAAATTTGGTTATAAAATGTGTTTAAAAGTTAGCAGAAAATAGAGCTTCGAATTTGCACCCAAAAACCAATTTCTAAATTTTTTTGGGAGAATTTGGTTGGTTCAAGATTTTGGTTGTTGCAAATCCATTTGAAGTCTATCCTTTAGGGCCTGAGATATCATAACAAAGAACAATGGGAGGCATCAATTTCATTTATTTAATTAAAATTTAGTTGGAGTGTTTGATTTCCCAAATGTTGGTATTTTGATTTTAATGAGCAAATCAATTCATTTTATTTAAATTTTTATTGGTTTTGACAGAAAATGTGTTAAAGAGGATGAAGCTAATATATCTTGTAGAAATCATATTGCACCAAAAAGGAGAAAAGAGGAATTGCGGCTCCAAATTTGATGGATCTAAACTATATTCAACAACTCTCCATTTTTGGAGATTCTTGTAAATTATAAATAATGTTTCGGAGAAGGAGGAGGGGGTTATTCTTCCCTACAACTTAGAGACTCTAGGAACTTTTGTAAAGATAACTTGAGTTGTATATAGGGAGGAAAATTGATCAGATCGGAGGATATTAGGGGTTTTCTTTTAGAATTTGATCTTTGTTAGTGAGGAAGAACATACACTTGTGTAATCTTTCTTCATGTTAGTAGAGATGATCGTTTTTGAATGATTGTTGAGGATATTCTTCAAGAAACAAAGAAAAGGAATCATGTTTTATTCATTGTATTCACAAGTAATTTTATTTGTTAATGCAATTTTTATTCATCCAATGACATATTTGTATCAATTGTTTTATATTTTTCACTTCTGTTGAATATGCTAATGATTGTTCATTAGATAAGATAACTTGTGCAATATAATTATAGATTTGTTATTTATTTATTGTTTTCTCGTGCTTAAATCAAAATTTTGAGTAACTATTTACCCAAAAAATTGCAATCTAAAATCGATGTAATTGCCATTAAGACTAATTGAACTATTTCCTAGTTTTAGTGGCTAATCATTCATTCTTATAATCTCTAAAACATAGCATGCATGGAACTCATAATATAAATTGTTCTAATTTCTTTTGAAGTTTGATATTCATCATTAAAAGCATGTTAAATTTCCAATTCATTTAAAGTATTGCACTTGATATTTGGGAGCTATCTCCTAAATATCGATATAAGTTAGTCTCCTTTAATTTTACGCACTCCATTTAGATTAGATTTAGAGTTAAATTAACTAATTTAATTCTTAGAAGTCCCCTCACTGTTGGCTTGAGGGGTCCTGACCCAGGTTTAGAGTTATCGTACAACGAACAAAACCCTCCAACTACTAGCCCTTTCGGCAGTGATCCACTTGCGTAGACTAGTCTCGCCCAAAGTAGTATGGGGGTGTGTTGGAACCAGGTTTCTGCACCTCGAGGGAGCTTTGATGTGGCAGATCTAATCAACCTTACTAAAAATAATATAACAGCTTTGCACATGCATAGTCAACAGATCTAACCCTTTTGTAGATTACCACAAAACACTTTAATATGTTTTGTGCACAGTACACTTCATTCAGATCTAACATCAACTAGTTCTCATGCAGAGATGCAATTAACCATTAATAGATTTAAATACACAATAATGGAATAGATTCATATCGATATCAAATAAAATATAATCAAGACAGAAAATCACATAAGAATCTTGGTTCGCCAAAAATTCCTTCTTTATTAAGAGATCTTTCAATTCAGTACAATCTATCTTCTACGCACACTGTAGCAGAGTCCACACATAGCTCAGGACTTAGGTCTTCATGCACACAGCGAGCAGCAGCCTTTCGACCCAGACTAACCCATACTTAGATCAAAATGTTAATAAAAAACATCAAAGATATCATCATGTCCTTACTCGACTCAACCCTTACATATTTATACTATCATAGACGCACACCTACCATGGTCTCAAACCATGGTTTGAGACTCATGGCATTTCCCTTTAACCCATTACAATAATTAAGGGACTTTGACCCACCCCAAATCCCCTTTGACCATTTGCATGCAGTGCATACAAAAAAACTTAGACAAAATTTATCCCAAAACAAGTACACCATAGGGGACCCCACTCCAACAGGACCCCAACACAATCTCGTGACTCGTCCTGAGTCACTGCAGGGTAATCGCCTTCATATTTTCCTTCAATTCTTTGATAGAGCTCCGGAGTGGCATGATGACTTCAATGCTCTGCGCGATGGCACTCTGGGCTTCATCTATCAATTTTTATCTCTTTGGCCCCTCAACTGCCAAATTGATGCTACATTGTGTTTGTTGTGGGTTTTTGAGGGCGTTGTCAAGGTTCTACGACAGCAATAGGGCTTCCTCGACCCAAGGTTTCATCCTTGTTTCTAGTAGTTTCTCGCGAAGGTGTAAGTCCTAGATATCTGTCTTGATTTCCTTGCCTTCATGAATTCTGGCAAGCCTCTGTGTTGTGACTAATTTTTGTGTCACCAACTTAATCTCTGTAAACTATTGTTCCTTAATTCGGAGCTCATTTATCAACTGTTGGACCATTGGGTCATTCTGAACAGAAGTCAAAACACCCATGGCTTCAACTAGAAGGGTACCACATTTTTCCACTACTGACACTACACTATTAGTGGTGGCCTTTACCTCTGTTGTGCACTGCACTTCGACCTCCGGTGGTGTCTCTGGTTGGAGCTTCATCAATAGCTTGGAAATCTGTTGTTCAAACTCTGCCCGAACAGTCTATATCTTTATGCGCGATGCTTTTAGTGTAGCCACCAGGCTCTCTAACTTCGTTCTTAGTGCGACTGATGTAGGGACAATGACCTCTGGTAGGTCATCGCAAACTTGATCAATCATAGCTTCTAATGTGACGCAATTATCCTCAGCGGCATGGCACACCTCCTCTGCAGTCTGTTGCTTCTTCTGCAACTTTGTTTCTTATTACTGGGACTTGACGACGACTTGGAAGGCATGAGCCTCCCGGTACTACAAATCATCCATGATCATGGTGTGGATAGCATGGAGCTTTCCCTCTGGTAGAATCTCCAGGTCAATGTTAACCAAAATGCATGCTTGCAGAGTAGCATGAAAGGTAGGAGACTCAACTATAATGGCAAGTTCGAGTATTTAAATCATTCGGCTCTCTAAAAAGGATGCCAATACTATATTGATGGGTTGCGCACTAGTTTGACCGATATTGGATGTCAGCATGCTCATTTGTTGCAGGATCGCTTGCTTCATTCTCTCTTGAATCACGCTCACTTGCATATTTAACTCCTGGAGGCCCGACTGAACACCCTCGAGAATGGATTTTTACTATGCTTCCATGTCATTTTAGATATCATCCATGGCTTACTTTACCCTGTTCTCAATTTTTGTGAAGTCATCCTCGGTGAGGGTGTGGTCCTCGATTCCTGGCAACTTGGAACCCTTCTTATTTTTGTGTGGACCCATCGTGGCCAAAGAACCTCGCTTAGTGCCTTTGGCTACCTCTGTCTCATGGCCCTCGATGCCTTGAATATATTTCTCTTCTGCTTCCTTCTCCAAATCTATCGTTTCTCCCATCGTAGTAGGCTCAGGATCTACTTCAACGTCCTTACCTTTCTGCTACATATCCTTGGTTGTGCGTGGTTTACTTGGAGTCTTCAGCACTCATGGAAAGGCCCCCCCAGTGGTGTGCGACTCTAACCAGGTAGGTGGCCATTCTTCTGTGACACACAACAGGTCGTTCTCCAAGACCAGGTAGGTGGCCATTCTTCTGTGACACACAACAGGTCGTTCTCCAAGACCAGGTATGGCATTTCATACCAAAATCCTTCTACAACACCCTTTGCACGGATGTGCATGTTGTGGAATGTGGATTTAAATTTGACAATCTATTTATATTGTTCGTAGAGGGTCGATGACAACCTCAGCTTTGAATGAATTGCTTAGAATAATGCAGAGTCAAACAACACCCAAAATATCTTGTTCTCTGTGACTCTGGTGGGGATCTTCGAGTTCCATAAGGTTTTGTAGTGCACGGCTTTGCTCATGTCTGGCTCAATATCGGGGAACTGTCTATCCTGCGGCGTTTTCGATCTGATGAGCACAATAAGGAGCAACAACCAAGCATATTAGAATTTCTTACCTTCTTCTTGAACTTCGCGCACATTAGCCAAAAATTTGGAATAGAGGTATTGAGACCAATTAAACTGCATGCCCTTCTCACATAGCGCTGCTAGCGCAATGACTTGGGATGGCACTTCCATCAGCTGGAAATTTCACATCACCTTGCACGCGAGGATCAACATGCCCATTTGGACTACAGGGTCATTAATTTCATGCACCAAGAAACCCCTGGTATTGTACGAGACCTTTTACTTCTCCTTGACATCCTCAGCTACCTTGCGCTTTTGGCTCTTTCCTCCGAAGGTCATCGCAGGGTCCTCCCTCTGGTCAGGCAAGTTGGTGATCTGATGGATCATCACAACATCCATCAGAATTGGCCCACGTAGCCATAAGAAATCATCATGGAACTGGCGCACACAAATATCATTGTTGGGGTTGTGCCTGAAGTGTGGAATGTGTAAGAGGTTGAGCAACCCCAATTTCTGCAAGCCCAGTGCCTAGGACTTCATCTCAACTCTAAAAACACCACCGCCATAAGGGATCTTCTCCAAGTACATGTTGGGTGCAAGATCTAGGTATTTCTTTTGGTCTACCAGGTCCCAGTCCTCCATCTTCAACAACGAGATCTTCTCGAACATGTCACCTTCAACAGGTACCCTTTTTGGGAGCGGCGACATGTTGATATATGAGAAAACCTTATCCAAATCCTTTGGGACTTTTATTGAGGCTTTTTGTGGCACAACATACAATAGGTAGCTGCAAAATGGGATCAACGATCTCCAGAATGCCCTCTTCCATGATGGTTTCGGGAAAATCTGCCATAGGTTTCTTCTGGCACTCGACACCAGTTGTGTGTAGCTTTGGGGTCTTCTGGCAGGGAGACTTCCGGGACCTTAAGGAATGTCCCTTCTTAGATTGGATCGGTGCAGGAGTCTCAGTAACCTGCATAGGGTTTTCTTCAGCCGATGTCACAAAAGGTGTGGGTTTAGTGGTAGCCATCCTAGTTGGAATAATATGACCCAAACTTGGCGGCACAGTTCCTCCTCAAATATCAGATCAAGGCTAGACATAATCTTCAGAGAATACTTGGAGGGGAGAGAGAAAAAATCGCAGATATAGCATAGAAATCAAAGGGAACTAATTTGACCCCTCTGGTCATATTTATAGAATAGGCGCGTCTTAAACGGTATTATGCTCATTAATGTAGCCCCATAAATGATAAAACAACACCAAATCTGGCATAATATCCTCATTATATGCAATTTATCTACTCCTCCAAACGGTAAGAATGATGTCTTTTCTAGAATTATTGTTTCAACGATTATATTATGGCACCTTTGCGACCCATTCAACCTTTTCGCGCAGCTACTGTGCATGCATTGCACATGTATGCGCATCACCCATATTTGTTACGTAGACCCATACTTCCGGCCATATAGTCATTTGGTGTGCACAAGGAGAAAGTTTTCCCTGTATGGCTTCAATCAACTTCCATTGACATACCTAGGAAGGTTTTCTTCGCTTAATGTGGTCAAGCATATTGCACCTCCGTCTATGATTTCCTTGACAATATACGGTCCGAGTCAATGCATTTTGAACTTCCTTGGGTGGCATGAAAACTTGCTATCATATAACAAAACCAAATCCTCTTTCTTAAAGACCATCTCTCTAATGTGTCTGTCATACCAAACCTTTTTGGGTGCCTTTTGAACTTGCTAATGGAAACTTGCAATGAATCAGTCCTCTTCCATTGCGACCGACTGTGACAATAGTTCTTCCATAATATCATGTTCTGCCATATTAGTGAACACTGCAATATGAAAACTCAGGACAATGTACTCCATCGGCATAACAACTTCCTTCCCACACACCATTTTGAATGATGTCTTTCATGTCAACTTCTTACATGTGGTTCTATATGCCCAAAGAACCGCAGGTATGCACACATCCCAATCATTTTGATTAGCATTGCAGATATTTATGAGCGCATTTTCCAACATCTTATTAAAAGCTTCCATTTCACCATTCACCTATGGGTGATATAGAGTACTCTTCTGATGATGAATTTGGAATTCTTCTGTCATAGCTTCAATAGTTTCAATGAGAAATTTAGTGCCCCAGTCGCTCATCAAAATCTTAGAGCACCCAAACTGAGTCAATATGTTCTAAAAAATGAAGTGTGTAGTTGTGTCTGTGCTACAATCCTTCACAGGCTTAGCTTCAGCCCATCTGGTCACATAATTTTTCGCAGTGATTATGTAGCGTGTACCTATCTTCTTTCTTGGAGGGTCAATAGATCCGAAAAAATTAATGGCCCTGTTAGGGTCCTATAAATATAGGATTCATAATTTTGAATTGACTCTATTAAAATCTTGAAATGTTGTACATACCTTTGCTTTCTGCAAATGTATTCCCAAATTAAAATATGAAAAGAGGGTATGTCCTAAGAGAACAATCAAAGGACGAAAAGAAACAAAGATCAAAAGAATATTAAATATGAACCCCATCAAAAATAGATCATGAAAGTGTTGCAAGTTTAAATGCCACTACTATTAGTTTATTTTTGCAAATAAGATTGTGTGCAGCTTGCCCTAAATGCCACAATCCATGAGGGTCAAACAACTTAAATTTGAACTTTCATGCTTTAAATTTCATGTTGTTAGATAGAGAATAAAGATCTAGCCAAATAGTCTAAACTTGGCAGATCAATAGTTAAAATAGAGAATAATAAGGAGCTCAACAGTTTAATCTGAGCCCTTGGATGAAATAAGGTTAGAATTAGATAGTTTCATGTTTTAAAAGAAAAATTAATAAGGTTTTGCAAGCTCAAATGCACCCATGCAAATAAAGGAAAAAATGGTAGAATAAATGATGGGTAGGAAGAAAGCAGTTTTACAAGCATGGAAAAACATCATCTAGCAGATTACTAATTTCCCTCCCTACAAAGCCTTCTAGTACTAAACCCTTCAATTATAAAGGCTCAGATAATTTCTCTGACTTTTGGTGGGACCGGACCCACGGCTTAATGACTGATTGGTACTAAAATATTGGAATCCCCTTCATAAGAAGCCTTTTTTCCCCTTCATCATCCATTTTAACCTAATAAAACCCCTTTTTCTAAACATAATTTACCTAGGAAAAGTAAAACCCCTTTGATTAATTCCCTTTTTATACAGAAACACTCACAAAACCCACATAAATCCTTTTAGCCTAAGTATAAATGTTAAAGTTATGATATTTGGACTTACAATGAAGAAATTCAATCTAAAAGTTATATTTTACACTATACCTAATCTATTTTTTCATTCCTGCTCATTCATTTCATATTAACACTAATATAATGTATTAACTCCCTATTTTACCCTTTAGCCCTTATTAATATTAATTCACGTTATATATTAATTCCCCACCCAAATTTTAATTATAACCTATATTCTTAATTCCACACATGTCGAATATGCTAGACTCACTATATATATCAACCCCCGACGCCACATTAATTTTACCGAGCCCCACGCCTTTTGACCAATAACTCCATTGCATGATCTGCACTATCGATCTCCATGACCCAGATCTGACGGCAAAGATGGCCTATCGCATATCCAAAGCTGCAATAGTTAACTGAACCTCAACCTTGTGAATAGAGTTGTTTTCACGCTTTCTCTCCCCTCAATGTGTCCTATTCCCATTCGATCACATCACCCAAACAAATCCCACTTACCACCTTCTATCCATGTGAAAACCGCTGATGATTTTTCTCCTCCCCTGCGCCCAAACCATTAAACCATTTGATTTGACTACCAATTGAATTCATTCAATGTTAAATAAAAGAAAATAAAATTCACCCATTTTCACTATTTTCACTCTTCGATTACAGTTTGCGCACAAAAAGAGTCATTTTCAGCTTGATAAAATGTTTCTGACTCCAGTTTAAGCCCAAATTGAACAAAACCAACCTATTTCGACTGCTATGAATGTTAAGGGAGACCTCTGAGTACTATAAGGACCAACATAGCCCCATAAAGCTTTCTGCTAACCCATAAAACCCCACTGCAGTTCAAACCATTTTTTACAGTCTTTTCCCATCGTCAAAGCCATAATCCCTCCTTGCAGACCTCTATCTCATTAATTAATGTTTTGTTTTGCAGGTTAGTAACAAAATGAGAATTGGGATAAATACTTTAATACTAGTTAAATATGTTTACTCCTAAAAATCTTACAAAGAAATGAAT
Organism: Pinus albicaulis; assembly: GCA_034641835.2. Taxonomy (NCBI): domain Eukaryota; kingdom Viridiplantae; phylum Streptophyta; class Pinopsida; order Pinales; family Pinaceae; genus Pinus; species Pinus albicaulis. The sequence goes on from CM076578.1 coordinate 1,168,062,076, forward strand.
TTTAAATGATATTCCTTAACAAAATATTCCAGGCAGCAAAATAGAAAGAAGTCATTTATGCAGAGAGAGATAAATTTTCACAATGAATGGTAAAAGTGAAATAAAAATTCACAGTGACAGTGAAAACAGAACAGTCAAAGTGCATAAGAGTTAAAGTGTATCAGATAAAAATCAGAGTGAAAGTCAAATCAAAGAAAACAGAGCAGTCAAGGTAAAAATAGTAAAAGTAAACATGAAGGTAGTAATGGTTAAAAAGAGATGAAAAAAATTTCACCAACAACAATGAATTTGATCCAAAGTAAAAGAAAACATAGTTAATAGAACAAAAAGGTTAAAAGATGAAAACAGAGCAAGAAGGGACATTTTCCAGAAATTTCTTGTTTAAGTCATAGTTTTGCAGAAACTATTGTGGCCAATCCAAAATTAATTTTGAAAAACTGAAGGAGGTTTATGTTCCTAAGATTTCCACCTACAAAAAAATCTCTCACTTTTCTAACAACCATTATGGGTTTGGAAATATTAAACAATATTTAAAAGAAATTTTTACAAAAAATTCTTGTTTAGTCATCATTTTGCAGAGAAGATTGTGGCCAATAAAAAATGAATCTTACAAAACTGGAGGCAGTCTGTGTTCTTAGGAGACCCATCTAAAAAATCCTATCTCTCTTTGTACATAGGTATTATATAATGAGAGATACATGAACATCGTCACAGCCTATTTTTCAGACCGTGCAAAGTTTTGTTTTAGACATATTTTTTTAGAGTATATTGTGAACAACTCGAGCAGAATTTTAGGAAAATGAGAGATTTTTATCTCAAAAATATATTTATCTACAATAACCTCTTTCATTTTTTACATATCTATCTCGGATTGAGATATAAAAGGTATCATTGGACCCTAATGTTGCAGAATGTCTAGAGTAAAATGCACAAAGGAAGGAGACAGTTAGTGACTTGGAAGCCTCATCATCAACTAAGAGTTGATATGAAATTCGAATTCTCTTCTTTGACACCATCAATCCATAAATATATTTCCAAACAGATTCATTAGTTTTGAGTGTCCTTTTATGAAGTTCTATTTATGTAAAACGGTTTGAGATATTTGTAAACCAATCTTGATATTTTTTTCAAGATATTTTAGTTTAGAATTTGTATAAATACTTCATCATTTGAAGTATTGAGGGTGGAATAAATTACTGAAGATTTCTATAGTCATTTTTCTGTACCCGAAGGCTTTTTGTAGCAATTTCAAGTAGTAGACTGGATCAAATCATAAAGCATCATATTTCAGGATTCATGTGATGAGCCATTAAAGTGAAGTAATGTCTACTGTCATTGTTTATCTTCTTATGTTTTACATGCATCCATATATGTGTTCTAAATTTGAATGATAAAATAGGAATATTATTACAGGATTTGTTAAAAGAACTCTATCTTTAACTATTTATCATTTTTATGTTTTCTGCTGATTTCCAGAGTAGGGAACCCTTAATTGCTCCCTCTTTCGAATGACCTTTGTCTTCTCCTTCTTTATCCAGATCAAATAATTCTTAGTTTCTCTTTATCCAGATCAAACCACTTCACCAATCAGCCTTCCAATATCTTCAATGACTTGTCTATCTTGCCATGAAAACATTTGACTTTTGACCTTGATCCTAGTCCTGTCTACTTGAAATTTGACTCCTTTGCCCAATGGACAAATAGATATATCACTATCCATCTCATTAAGTGATTTTTCCACCAAACCAAACAAAAAAAAATATCAAAACTAATTTGCACATCATAACTAGCCTAATATCATATAATTAAAACAAAGTTAAATCTTATAGAGAGAGCCCTCTCTGAACCCTAGGAAGGCTAGATCCTAGATTTTAAAAGTAGGTTTGTGGTTACCTTAGTGAGTTCTTTCCTTAACCTTGAGAAATTACCGAGGGATAACAAGCCCATTTGTCAAAATATTGCAAATCCATTTGTGGGTGCAAGGACATCTCATCTTGGCGTGTTGGTTTCCCTGTCCTTTGGCATACATCACAAGTGCGACAATACTCATGTGTGTCATTGTGCACCATGGGCCACCATAATCCAGCTCATAGGATCTTCTGCCCAGTTTCCTTCCCTGCATAGTGACCTCCTACAACCCATCCATGAGCCTCAACTAATATATCTCGTCTCTCAAATTCCAACACATACCTTCATATGACTTCATTTGCACCCATTTTGTATAGCTTACCACCAATTAGAGTAAGGTCAGGTGCACGCATGACCAACTCTTTCTTCTGTTGCAGTGTATATTCCTTGGGTGCACCTCCAATGTTCAAAAAATGAATAATGTCTGCAAAGTAATCATCGAATACCTTTATAGAAAATAGTTGCGCATCTGGTAAACCGTCTTCCAGGTTGGTTGGCTCTTCTCCATTTTCGATGTGCAACAGATGATCGAGCCCAGAATTCAATCTCCTAGGTTTCACAATTAATTCAAAGTCATACTCTTGGAATAGTAGAAACCATTTGTGGATTCCCCCCCCCCCACCCCAACACAGGCTTATTAACTAGGTATTTTAGAGCATAATGGTCAGTAAACATCTTAAAATGGCCTCCCAATAGATAGTGACGAAACTTCTGCAACGCATAGACCATAGCCAATCCTTCCTTCTCTGTGGTTGAGGAATTACACTTTGTGCTTGATAATGCTATACTTGCAAATGCAATAGGGTGGTCAATCTCCCCAACTCCTCGTTGTGCTAAAATAACTCCCAGCGTGATGCAGGAGGCATCGACATGTACATGGAATTCCTTCATCCAGTGTGGAAATACTAGTATGGGCATAGTGACCATATTCTCCTTAAGAAATTCAAAGCTCTTCTGGCAGTACTCATCCCAAATAAATGAGGCATCCTTATTTAGCAACTTCTCAATGGGCACTGTGATTAGTGCATAACCTTGAATGAACTTCCAGTAATACCTTGTATGCCCTAAAATTGAGCGCAGTTGTTTCACATTTGCAGGAACTTCTAGGTTAACAATAACAACAATCTTTGTGGTATCCACCATCAATCCCTACTGACAAAAATTATGACCTAGAAATATCCCAAATAGAACATAAACTATACACTTTTTCATATTGAGCAAGATTCAATACTTTCGGTAAGTGTCCAGCATCAGGTACAGACTCGACACGTAATTCTTCAATAATAAAAAGACATTCCAGTCATCAAAGTATACTTCTAAAAACTTATGGATTTATTCTTTGAACACAGCTACTACCATGCGCGAGAAGATAGCTGGCATATTCTTCAGACCAAATGACATGACTGTATACTGGAAGGATCCCCATTCTATCACAAAGGTTGTCTTTCTTATATCTTCTGGCATGATTATGATCTAGTGGTATCCTGAAAAACCATCCGTGAAGGAGTAGGCTTCCTGTCCTACCAAATTATCCAGGATTTCATTAGAGAATGGGGTTGAGAATAGGTCATGTATGAAAGCATCATTCAATTTTTGCAGATCCATGCAATTCCTTATTTCTCCTTTGGTTTTCTTCTCTTGGACCACCATAGGGTTCACCCAATCAGATTCTTCCACTAGTTATATGATTCCCACAACAACCATTTTCTCTAATTACTCTTTGAATTTATGCTTACATTTTGTATGCAGCCTATATGGGTGCCGCTTCACAGGTCACGCATCTGGTTTCAAGGTAATCTTCATCACCCTGAGATCTCCTATTATCCCCTTTAGTTCAGAAAATTTTGTAGGAAACAGGTCTTGATATTCGGTCAATAGCTCAACAACCTTTCCCACCATATCATCATCCTAGTAATCCCCTATCTTCACTAATTTTAGTTGTTCCTCTGAGCCAATGTTGACTTGCTGAATCTTCAGAGGCTTAGTTACATATAGTGACTCAATCGTAGGCCCAGAAACTATGCATTATCCTTCAAATTCAGGGATCATAATGCATTAGAGAACTTTTGAGGTCTAAAATGGGCCTCCTAATAAAAGTGTACAACCAAAATGAACTTTATAATAACCAATAAGATTCAAGATGATGATGTCAACCATGAGAGATGATTCACCATTTTTGGAGTTAAAAAGTAAAAATATTAAAAAATAATAAAATAATAAAAAATACTTTTTTAACTAGTATTTTCAACTTATATCCCTAAGGTTTTACTAAAATTTCAAGCAACACTACTCGTTGGATGCAAAATTTAATTCCTCATCGAAGGAGTTCCCATGTCCATACTTTTGATGGACCCTGCTACACGAAAAATGAGAAATTCATGAAAAACGTGATTGCAATCACGTTTTTCATGTATTTATCATTTTTCATGTAGTAGGGTCCATCGAAAGTATGCAACATGGGTACTCCTTGGATGAGGAATCAAATTTTGCATCCAATGAGTTTTCCTGCTCTAAATTTGAGTAAACCCATAAGGAGATAAGTTGAAGAAGTAGTTTTTTCTTTTTTCCCTCTAAACTTTAATGATGTAATCTAATCTTATCTTATTATTTCCACCATTATTTTATAATTTCCTTAGGAGGCCCATTTTAGACCTCAAAATTCCCCCAATGGTTCCTTGGATCTTCCTCATTTTCTTCAACTGAAAAATTTCGACAATTAACGATGTCCTTCATCTGCGCATTCCATTCTGGCAAGGTGCACTCAACCTTCGGTTTTGTGGTGTCAAAGAGGTCTCCCTGAATATCCTGTAGTGCTTCGTCCAAGAATTCTAACCCACTTTCACAACTAAAGGTAAAGATAAAAAAATATATCAACGCATTCCATTCATTAGTTCCTCGTCACAACTTAATTCCAAGGTACTAGTCCGTAGGCACCTTCCCCAAAGTATGGACAAATATATGCACCCATTCTGGCTTTGGTTCTTCACCCCAAGCTTCAGTCCCTTTAGCCAAATGTTTTAGCGGGTCACCTTCTCTAGAATAGGTCTCTCTCATTCTAGTTTCTGGATGTTCAAATCGCAGATGCATCATGCGGGTGCATTCTTCCCAGTTAACCAAGTTTCCTTTGTGCATCTCCCACTTGCGTGTTGGGGTCGAGCACAACGCCATATCAAGTATATGGAATCTTTGTTCTTATGGAACAAAATTTTCAAGTTCTTCTAAAAACAGGTTAAAATTGGTCAGACCATTATAATAAGGCAATTCTCGTACCTCTAAGGATATGCACCGAAGAGCCTTTGCCACCCGGTTGCAGTGCAATGGAGATACTTCATGCAACTAATTTTTCTAGTTGTCCAGTTCCTCATCTGAATCTGAGAAGCATGAGCTATCCTTCTCCCAATTGAGTCTTCCATTGATTTTTGGGTTGATCCAATCTTCATACCGTGTATTCAACTTATAGATATGATTGACATCATCATATGTACGCATCGACTTTGTATATATTTCACCTTCTGTAGGATCTAGGGGGACCACAACCCTGGTTCCATTATTATTAAATACCATACCTTAATATTGATGAGAACAACCATATCAATAGCCCAATCTAAAACCAACAGCGCAGTATAGGGGTCAGTATCCTCCATAATATATATCACTTCAAAGTCTGCAAGCACCCTTACTCCCTCGATATCCAGTATGACCTGTGAGAGCCTTCCTAATGGGACAATATTTTGCTGATTTTCCATGTGCAGCTGGATCGTGAACCATTCCAACTTAGGTTCTCTCATTCTTTGCCAAGTCTGCTTTGGTAAAACATTCGCATCGGATCCTAGATCCAGAATGACCTAACCATTTCATATGCACCAATCTGAGGAGTCAAGCGCATCTCCCGTCTAGTTCTTCTTTTATTCTTATAGATCTTGTTAAAATCCTTCTGCTCCATCTGCGACTGTTCTTTCTCTGTGTAGTTGTCTATCAACTCTTGGAGGTTCTCGACTGCCTTATTATTGCACAAAAATTTGATACAAGCCTATAGAAAGGGCTTTATCTCTTCATCTACCTCGGTCACGTCCATAGGCTTGCTCGATGTTGAGGTGCCCGCTTCTGCAAAACCCTTTTTCACTTATACAAAGGTTTCTTTTTCTCGCTGTAAGTTGAATCCTTCTTTTCAAGTGCTTTTTGGACCCATAGATTAGTATCAAGCTTTGTCCCTTTGTCTTCACCAGTGGCTACTCCACTCCTAGTGACGACATTCATACTTGGTTCTTATTCACGAAGTGTTGGAGCACCTAATCCTACATGGGTAGGTGTGGAATGCAAAAAGTCACAATGGAGTCCAAGTGACCTTGGAATGTGAAACCAAGAGTCACACCATTGTACTATAAATGTACATCATGTATAATGGAAAAAATAAGAAAGCTACACGTTTATCCTTCATTGTGTGTTGAGTCTCTTGTGTGTGTGTGTTCATCCTTCTCAAACACCATGTGTGTGTTCAACATGGTGTTTAACATGGTATCAGAGCTGATATGTCCATAACCAACTCAACTTTGAGTGAGCCATTTGTGTTTATGGCTTGTGCATATCTGCAAAATTCTTGGCATTTTTGCAGCATGTAGAGAGTTTCTGCAGTAGACATTTTTCCGCATTCAGAAAGTGGTTTTGAAGAAGGAGCAACATTCAGAAATTGGCGGCATTCCGGAATTGGTTTTGAAGAAAAGCAGCACTGCGCATCTGAAGGTTTTCATTCTGATTTTTTCCTGCAATTTATGCCTATTAAATTTCTACATTTTAAAGAGCTGCTGGAATAGTGTTTCAAAGTGGGTTTCTAAAAGGAAAATTTCTGAGTTTTTCATTGAAAAATCTTTGCAAATTTCTGGGTTTTACTGCTGAAATTTTCTGGAAAATTCTGCATTCTCATTCTCTGCTGCTGAGAAAATTAATTTTTGCTCCAAATCTACAAGATTCTGCTATACATCTGGAAAGTCTACAAGTTTTCTGCTGAAAATTTTGTAAAATTTTGCTGAAATTTCTACTCTACTCTACTTTGCTGTTTTGAAGACAAAAAATCGTTGTTGCCCTCACTCATTCTCTGTTTTTTTAACTTTAAAAAATTAAAAAATTAAAAATTAAAAATTAAAAAATTCTTTGCAACTTGGCCTTTTGGCCCCCCCTTCACCTTTGCAACCCACAGCTCTCACTGTTACACTCCACTCTCCCTATAGCCCAATCCACATCTCTCAACGCACAGCTTAACCCCGCCCCCTTACGTGCTCGTACACTCCCTACGCCCCTTCCTCCCTACGCTCATCCCTACGCCCATTCCTCCCCACCTCACCGCACAGTCCTTCCCTCCCACTACTCTACGGCCTCACAGCTCCTCTCCTCTCCCTTGTCCACTACCCATGCCCCTTCCCTACCCAACGCAAACCCCCCCTCTCTCGGCCGACCCCCCTCCCTCGCAGCACTCCCTCGACTCATCGCTCAACTTGCACAGCGCCCCTCGCCATCTCACACTCCCCTCCCTCACAACCCCGCGGCCTCCTCTCCCTGCACTCTTCCCCACCCAACGCATGACCCCCCAGCGCTTTACTCTCAGCCTCTCTACCTCGCTATCTCCACACTTCCACGCCCTCACCCTTTCTATACGCCCACACCCCCTCCCCTTGCTATACGTCCACACAGTCCCTCAACCCCGCTCGGCCCCCTCACTGCCCATTTGCCCTCCCAACCTGCCCCCTTCCCAACTCTCCCCCTTCTCCCCTGCCTGCATTTTTATTTCAGCCTTTTTTTTTTTCCCCTTTTTCAAATAAATTCCCACCAATTTTTTAATTCGGCCATTTTTTTTTTTTCTAATTTTCTATTTTATTTTTATAGTTATAATACCCCCCATATAATACCTCCCATTTTTTAATATCTGGCCTCCCACCCCTCGATATAAATAAATAAATAAATCCCTTCCTCCCTTTTAAATAAATTTCCCTTTTCATTTTCAGTTAATCCCTTTTTTTAATTAATTTTTAATTAATTAATTAAAAAAAAAACAACAGCAGAGAGAGGAAGAAGAGATATCAGCAGAGAGAGAGGGAGAGAGAAAATTAATAGCAGGAAATGAAGAGAAAATGGACTGAATACATAGAGAAAATTGCAGTTTTGCATTGTGATTTGTGGCATTGACATAAGGGTGAATTTTTCTAAAAGAGATTGACATGTGAAGACGAGTTGTTCTTGGTGAAAAACAGCTCTTTGAAGAAAAAATTCAGTTGCCTTAAAGGCCTCTTGCACAAGTGTTTTTGCTGCACATCTTTACAAAATATTTTTGCAGAGATATTGACATTGTATTGCTTCTTCATTCATAGTTGCAATCAGAATTTGAGTTGTTGAAAAAAAAAATTGTTGATTGTCCTACATACCTTGAGGAGCAGATTTTGTACTTTGAGAATTCCATAGTTGGAAGTTCTCTTGAGTCATTTTTATTTCTTGAAATTAAGTTGAATCACATTGTAAATGGGTTCATTTTCGATTGAAGCCGACACCCTTTCATTTTTTGAGCCTAAGTTGTTGAAAATGGCTAAAATCAATGAGGTATTAGAGTTGTTGAATAACCTCATTAATTCAAATGTTGATGACATGATAAAAATGAGCAAGGATGCTGATTGTAACATTCAAATTTGTTTGCTAGATGCACAAGAAAATATTGAGTTTTTGCAGTTGGGATCTCAGCTTCAGCAAGATGAACTTCATCAAAAGAGTCACCATTCTGAACATGTTTCTATTCATAAGATTGAGAAGGACTCCCATTAGCACCAAGTCAGTAAAGTTGAATTTGATTCCCATTCAGTTCCTTGCACAAGAGCAGATGTACATGCAGATGCAGCAGTTCAGCCTACACTTCTCAAGCCCATCATCAGACCTTGGGAAGAGCTTGTCCACAACAAGCATAGAACTGGTCTTGAATATGACAAGGATGTGTCCTTTCATATTCCAGACTACACCAAGCCCATCATATTTCAGAGTGCCAGATTCTTGTATGACAGTTCACCTGCAGCTCTTCCAGATCCTGCTCCGCTTCCACAACAACAACAACAGAGTGAAAAATGCCAACATTGTGATCGAGTTGGCCATATGAAAGATCACTTTTTTGATCTTCATCCATGCAAGCACTGTGGTCAGCACACCCATTCTTCACACAGATGCTTCAGAAACAAGCCTCCTGCAAGAAAAAAGATTCATCTTGGATGGATCGCTTCTTGGCAATGGGCATCAGCAGCCAAGAAGATGTTTAAGACACATGTCAAAGCTTGTTCACGGATATTGAACAAACTTGCAGTTGAGTTTTCGCCATCATCTCACCTTATCCCTGACAGGGGGGAAAATGGTGGTCATGTACAAGCTTCGACGTCAGATCAAGCGAGCCTGAGCCACAATCTCTCATTCCATGTTCAGAGTTGTAGCCAAAGACACAGCAGTTCAAGCGAGCCTGAGCCACAATTCGTCATTCCAGATTCAGAGATGTAGCCAGAGACACGGATGCCCATGAGCATGCCTTTGATTGGTGGACAACCTTAAACCATCATCTTTGTTTAGTGGATAACCTAAAACCATCACAGGTAGTAGACCTCCCTTCTTTTACGTTGAAGGTCTCTCTTTCATATATGAGGAACACTTCCTCTAGCAGAAGCCTTCAGCTTCTTGCCAGCTTTGGTTGAGTTCCAGGAAATGCCTCAATCATTCCAGATTTGTTGGTCATCCTTAAACCATCACAGGTAGTAGACCTCCCTTCTTTTAGGTTGAAGGTCTCCCTTTTTTATGAGGGACAATTCCTCTAGCAGAAGCTTTCAACTTCTTGCCAGTTTTGGAAGAGTTCCGGGAACTGCAACAAGTATTGTGTTCCAGTGTTGGTGGTCATCCTTAAACCACCTCTTTTTTCCAACATTTCAGAGAGTTGATTCAGCCCAAGTGCTGCCATGTATACTTTGCAGATTTGTATTACAACTCTTTTCTTGGACTCACACATACCCCTTCGGATTAAGGGGGATGTTGGAACACCTAATCCTACATGGGTAGGTGTGGAATGCGAAAAGTCACAATGGAGTCCAAGTGACCTTGGAATGTGAAACCAAGAGTCACACCATTGTACTATAAATGTACATCATGTATAATGGAAAAAATAAGAAAGCTACATGCTTATCCTTCATTGTGTGTTGAGTCTCCTATGTGTGTGTGTTCATCCTTCTCATACACCATGTGTGTGTTCAACATGGTGTTTAACACGAAGCTTAGCTCTTACCATATTAATAATTTGAGTGGGATTCTGTTTTTTCTTTTCCTGCACTTTGGCAATAAAAACAGGGCAATATTCAATAATATGATCAAATTTTCTACAGTACCTGCAAGACTGTCATGCTCGGTTTGGACAGTCTCGCATGTAATGACCCACATCCCCATAATTATAGTAGATGAGCTGCCCCCTTCATCGACCAGTTCCTCCTCCTCTTCCTCGTACTCTACTTTGGAATCCACCACGCCCAAACAAGGATGCTGGTGAGTTTGGTTCAACATGCATCCTATATAGGTAAGCTCGGTCAATCATCAAATTGAAGCTGCAACAATGTTGCTCGTCATGTCCCACCGATGAGAAAAACTTGCAGAACGATTGCTTAAGCTCAGTGATATATTTACCAATCCTCAGGAATAATTATGTTGTATGCATACACATAGCTTCAAAAATCACGCACCATAACGTGGGATTTGGTCCTGCCACTCTCTTCAACAGGCTTGGTCCTCCAGTTGTCAGATAGTCATTGAATACAGAGCACTCATCCTTGTGATGCCCGAAAACTTTGCAGCGTATACACCATACATATGTGCATGCCTCCTTTCCCTTATCCTTGCACAGGCTATGCATTTCTAAGTGCATTGCCCCCAACTAGCTTTGGATCTGTTGGGTCTCGATCTGCGCAGCTCTTACCAGTGGAGCTTCTAGCTTCATTGCAATATCTGCAACTTCAGCTTGTCATCAGAGGCTCACTATTAAGCTCAAAAATGAAAGTTCTTAGAAATGCTCCAAACTAGAATGAAAACAAAGAGCTCGTCGCCAGGAATCGGATGCAATTTTTTTCTTCAAAAGCCGACTCTATATGAGGAAGTTATGACCTGCTGTTCATTTTCCTAAACAACTAAAAAAATTGAAGAACAGTGATAGGTTGATGACATGGAAGCCTAGTTAGCATACTAGGTATATTCAAGGAATATTCTCCATTTTTTGTCGAATGACACTGTGACAAGTTTCACAATAGGATTCACAAGTGAACTTTGGAGGTGAAATTTTTATCCTAAGGTTGAATGAGAATTTTTTTTAGTTTGGAATGGTCCAACCAGAGCTGGATACATGGTGCAGCTATGTGTTATGAAGAATTATGATATATGGATAAATCAAATTCCCTTAGTGTGGTGCTAGGAACTTAGAACAACAGATGAAAGACTTTGCTAACACTTTCTCTAAAATAAGCATGCACAGAATGAAAGAAGAACCTACTTGCAATTTAAGCGCTTCTCCTTCTCCTTCTATAGATTTTGTTGTTGCTTTCAATCCAACTCAGATCTATAGATTGATTTCTACAAGTATAAATAGAGAAAAACAAAAAAAATTCAATATATAGATGCCTACTTATCTTAATCACTCAAATCGATTAGATGTGAAACATATATATCATTCAAGAATCCATTGAATGAGAAATAGAAACATAAACATATACATATATGGGAACATGAACATCAATCTTTATTAAAGAGTAGAAGGGGGAGGTTACAACCAATGATCGATTTGATGCTGCCAACTCCAGCTTCATCCCAGCCTCATCACATCCAACATCACACCAGTAGCATATCAGTACTTTCACTCTCTCAAATGAGAATCCAACAACATTTCTTTACCAAAATTCTTCCTTTCCCAACACTATGATCTATGCTCAATTTATAGGGAAACTGATGGTAGTTTCTCAATGAATGACTTTCTAATAATAGGTAATACATGTTCCCAAGTTCAGAGGTGTTAGATGGACACTTGGATTCAAATTTTGACACATATGGACTCTTCTAGAAGGCACAGGCCATGTGGAGATTCTAGAACAATGATAAGTTCACTCCCAATTGACTAACACACTCTTGAATGTCGGGAAGTGCATTGCAATGCACCCTTGAATGGAGGATGTTGTATATGCAACACAGTTAGTCCCTTTAGAGGTAGTGTTGGTGAGTTCATAAGTGATATAACATATACTTCAAACCTTGGAAATATCACAATAGAAACCATGAATGAATTATTCTTCTCTTAGGGAATATAGCAACTCAAAATGTAAGGGGATGGTAGACCCTATTTAATTGGTCCTAGAAATGATTTCCAGTTTGAATAGGTCATAGGGGATGATGCCCAAATTTACCTATAACAGTTGCCCCCTAAAGCATGAAGTTGAAATAATAATAATATTTTTGAATGATATGTTTTACAATGTGATGACCTGGAACTGAAGCGGAGTGGTGACCTACATAAATATTACAATAAATTACATCATGATATTTTCATCTTCATCACGACTTGCTAAGGGAGGCATTCCCATGCTCATCACATAAACTATCTAATAACATATACATAGTGCAGAAAGTCATCTACATTGGAATGTTGCCCAATACAGACATGCCTACAGATATAGGCCCATGTTCGGATGACGATCTATATGTAAGGTCACCGTACAGACGTTGTGTACAACAATCCTGAAATTGTAGCCCGGATGGCTGAAACAATATCCAGGGTCTTCTTATCTCGTTCACTCTATCGTTCGGGTACAAGTCTATCCATGTGAATATATGATTTGTAGTCGAACATGGTAACCAATTGTTAAATTATCAGCCAATGATGTGAGTTGTTAACAAGCGTGAGAGAACTACCATTGATGTTTATGGCTCTCAAGGTACTGTAGTACATTTTTCAAGGCGTGAATAGATGATTTGATGTCGAACAACAAACAAAATCTTTTGGTCAAAGGTCTGGAAGTGAGGATCTTGTCAATGTTGTAACAAGCCTCATGGTACTGGAAGCTGATGCTTCTAAGTAAACTTCCTGGATGATGATTTGATGTCGATAGGAAGCCAGTTTATTGAGAAATGGGAGTTACTGATTTCAGAGACAAAATGTGACTTGATATAGCAATGTTTAGGGATGACTGTCATGAAAATGAAGGTTTATGAGTATTGCAGAAGGATGAGTATTCACTGGATGACTTCTCTTGAACATATCGGTGACACCGAGATGAGTTGGCAGCATTGACCCAAAACCGAAGTGAAGGTATGATGAACCATAGGTATGAATGAACTGTCAAGAAGATTACCCAACTCAAAAAGTCACGATGATGGAGTGAAGTGTCATGTTCAAGAGAAACCTGCTACCGTAAAAGTTTTTTTCACTTTCCCAAATTTTCCCCGATCATTTTTCGACTGGCACCTCTTTATTTTTTAACAAGATTGAGGAGGATAACATATGCTTGATCTATAATTCAACCCTTCAATTGAATTTGCATCACTATTTAGTAAGTTAACAAGTCTAGCAATAAATGAAATTCGATTCTTTCCATGATCGATAAGCCTGTCGCTATTTTATGTTTTAACAAGCCTAACGACGGTGACAACCCGGTCCATGTTCAACTAAGGTTTTCCTTTTTTGTAAATAATTTATCTCAGTTTGAAATATGGTTAAACTTATATTGAGTAGATTTCGTTTCATTTCTTTTTACGAGTTAGAAAATACAAGTGCTCAGAAATCTTTTCATATTATCGGAGTCTAAAAAGAGCTTAAAGACAACTCCATGGGTTCCTTTTTCACCGTTATCGAAACTCAAAAAATAAATAAAAGTGCACTTCAAGTCCTTTTTTGTTTTTTATCAACACTAGAAAAATAAGGATAAAAGTGTGCTTTTTGGTCAACTCCTTCTTGAAATAAATGTGCATGACTAATCTTCTATGTCAGCTGTAAACCTGTTCAGAACAACATCAAATGGATTAAAAATACCCATTTCATGATAAAAAATTAATAAAACCATAGTCACAGTAATAAATATGATTTGAAAATAATCAAATGACTAATTAAAAGAGTTTTACTATTCATTTTTACCATTTGCATTTTGGAGCTCTGAACCTATTTTTTCCCCCAAACTTCAGTTGTTGATTGCGATAAATTCTGTGGACGGTTTTCCTTTTTATTTGATCCAGGTTGGTGTCATCAACCTCCTCTTTCCTTCAGTAGTCTTTTTGTTTCATTTCATTGCAATTTTTTAGGGATTTGGGCACTTTAGGGTAAATTTATTTTTCAAACAAGGAAACATACCCTTGAATGTTGAAAGGTGCGTTGCAGTGCACTGAAATTGAAGGCCAGGTGCACTTGTAACACACTTTCCCTTGACCAAAGGTGCATTGGGCGCAATTCACATTTTTTTTTTTCAGTGTGCCCAAATTTTTCCTGATTTTTTGCATCAAATGGGTCCTTATGAGTCTTATGGTTGTGTTTCAGGGATTCAATGGACCAAAATGAAAATTACTTAGAGGGAAAGAGAACATGAGGAACAAAACATGATTTCCCTAAATGATCTGGGTACTATAAGAGCCCTCAGAGACTCTGGGTTGCTGAAGTAATTCAGATTATCAGGTATGAGGCAACAGATGGAACTATTGGAGTTCCTTATTCATGCGTGGGATCCAGCAATTGAGTAATTTCATACTGGGGACAAAGTGGTCCCAATTTTAGTGGAGGATATCTATTTTCTCACAGGCTTGTCAAGGAGAGGTCTACCCATTTCTCTCTCAGGGTTTTCTCTCGGAGGAGAGATGGTGAGAGATTATATATTGAAGTATTGCAACCTAGGGGCATAACCTAGCAAGGATGGGAAAATAAACATCCGCAATGTTCATGATTTTCCTTTGAGAACCATATTATTCATGATTGAAAATCTTGCTGGTACCACTACACTACATGTAGCAAACAGATCTTACATGCAGTATGCACTAGAGTGCACGGAACCAACAGTTTTCAACTGGGTTGAAGTTGTACTCTCTCAAATGAAAGAAAAACTAAGCAAAGCAAAGGGAGGAAGGAATAAAAATTTCAACTATGGTTCAATCCTCATTTCTTTTGCCTTAGAGCGGATTCCACTGATGGAGCCTCAGCATGTGACACTGGGTATTTCCAACCCTAAAGATCCAAGGATGCAGATATGGGTAGAAATGATGGATAGACATGTTTTTCAATCGACCATCATGTTCTTAATTGGATTCTTTACCTGGTCCAGGCGACAAATTATTGCCATTGATGACTATACATATGCAGGTGTCGACTTCGAGGAGATCTAGATTTAGTTTTACTAGAAGGCGCTCAGTGGGGTGCAATTGGTAAGAATATTTTGACCGTGTTTTTAGATTTTTCTAAGGTTTATACATGTTTTTGTATTTTAATGTTTTCCCAAGACTAAACTAAGGTTTTTATGTATGCAGATGTAGGCCGAGTTCGACCATTGGGATAGCCAGAGCAGGGAGTGGATGAGCCAGCAAAGAGGGCTGTCGGGAGAGCGATCCTTCAGGATTTGGATATGGATGAGACTCTTTTTTATCTTCAGCAACAAATATAGGGGTTGACCTTCAGGATTCCATATTACCGTATCAAAGAGTTACCCATGCGACTATAGCACCATACTATTGGCGTTCCTAACCGCTGGATGCGGTTACTACGTAGGATAGCTAGATAAGTAGCATGTTATCATGAGAACCACTAGTTTAATTTTGACATGTTGCATACATTTTGAGGTCAGATGACCAATGTGCCTTGGGCACAAATTTTGTAAAAATCTATAACTATGTATCTATTTATTTTTAGTGTTTTCCTATGTTTATTGCGTAATCCTATTTAATTATGTGAATGTATCTTTACATGTGTTCCAAATGTCTATTTATAACATAATTTGCTAAAGAATCAGTTAATGTGTTCAAGTTTCTGGAAATGTTTTTATATTGAATGCAATCAAAATGTCTTTCCAAAAGTCGAACTCCTAGGAATATACAATGCAGTGTTGGATTTATGGCAGTATAAACACTAGTAATTTGTAGTACCACAAGGTGTGAGTCTAACCTCATAATGATGCGGTTAATAGCAAATGAGATGGCATCAGATATAAGTTCGATCAACATTCTATACTCAACAATATTGTTTGTAGATCGACCGATACAAATCCCTTGAAAACTCACTAGCTTGTTGTTCAGAGAAAAAATGGCCCACGCTGCAGAAGATAGATTCTGCGTACTATGGCTAGCACCATCAGCATACCTAATGAATGGTTCCAAAGATTCAGAAATTTGTGATGAAATGTAACGTGGATTAATAACTTCAAGAAAACTCTAAGAAAACAATCTAAGATAGTAAATCCAAATCAACAACATATATATAATATAATACAACAACTTACTACGTCATGTTTAAGCATAGTAACATTTCAGATACAACCCATTTCAGGGTTGCAGCAACAGAATTCCATCATAATCTACCAACTTGTAGGCACCCTTAGCAAGAAATATTTTGACAATATAGGGGCCATGCCATAATGGCTCAAATTTCCTTTTACCTATTACATCATCTTCTTGATCATAAAGAAGGACCAGGTCACTCTTTGAGAATATGTGAGACTAGACATGCTTGTCGTATTGCGCCTTTATAAGTCTCTTATGTGCTTTTTTAGCCAATTGGTCTTCACGACGCATTTCATCAAGATGGATGAGGTTAAAAAGATGCACTTCTTAAACAAAGGGACAGGTAACAAGTCAATTTTGAGTTTTAATGACGATATTTACCATTGGATTGCCAAGATAGCTTCCAGACCATACACGAATGAAAGGGGATAAATCTAGTTGTGTTTCTCACCAAGGTTATATACGCCCACAAAGCTGAGTACAAGATTAAATGCAATTTTTATTAATGAAATCCTATCCTTCATTGAAGCATTAGTTTAATAATCTTGTTAATAGCCTCAACTTGTCCATTTTATTGTGGATAATAAGGAGTAGAACTATCATGCGATAATCCTAATTTGGCATTCAACTCATTCATCATATGATTGCGAAAATGCGAACAATGATCTATGACTATATCCCGTGGGACCCCAAACTGGGAAATGACATGATTAAAGAAAAACAATGCAACAATAATATAACCATTCCCCCCGGATGAACAAGGGTTATAGGTCATGAAGCCAATGCCCCATTTTGAAAAAGGTCCCACAGAGACAACAAGATGCATTGGCGTTGGCGGTTTGCAGATTTTACGATCAAATATCTGGCACGCATGGAAACTTCTGACTGCGAGGATGCAGTCATGAAATATGGCGGGCCAAAAGCAACCAGCGCAGAGTATCTTTTGTGTGGTAGCATATCCAGACAAGTGTCCACCACAAGCCCCAACATGACAATCATTAAAAAAAATATCGGCCTCCTCATGAGTGAGGCACCTTCTTAAAGTTTTATTGACAGCATGACGATAAAAGTGTATCACCGATGATCACATAATCTTTGGCTTGGTATAATCGAATACGTCACTGGTCAGAGGAAGAGGTATCAAGCCAAAAAGTCTGGGTCTCGAGATAAATGATAAAAATAACCATACCAAGGATTAGATGATCCAATTAGAAACAGAGAATCGTCAGGAATAGATGGTTCTGATCTAGTATCATTACTATCATAGGGACGGTCAGAGAAAAGCTCAGCCAAAAATAAAGACTTATTTGACTTGGATTTGATGAATTCCAAATAAAACTCTTGCAAAATGATAATCCATTTTGAATACTTTCCCCCCAACAATTGACGTGATAAGATGTAAGTCATGGGATTGCAATCCGAAATGAAAATGGTCTTCTGAAACAGGATATAGTGGCGAAAATATTTGGACGGCTTGAACAACCACCAAGACAAGCTTTTCTATGTATGAATACTTCACTTCCGTATCATTGAGATTACGACTCAAATAATAGATCGAATGTTCTATCCCATTTTCTACTTGGACCAATACCATAGCAATGGGCGTATCAGCCTTGGCGATATGTAAGAAATAATCACTCTGATAACTGGGGGAATACATTAATGACACCTGGACAAGTGTATCCTTGACAACATCAAAATAATCTTACGTAACCTTATCCCAATGGAAGGGAGTCCCATTTTTCAAGACAAGTAAATCCTTTAGCCATTTCGGCATAGTTGGGTATCAACCTCCTTAGGAAGTTAGCCTTTCCTTGAAGTTTCTGTAACTGAAGAAAAGTTGATGGCGCAGGAAAATCAAGAATGGTCTGGACCTTCAGTGGGTTGATTCGAATTCCTTCTTTTGAGATGACGAATCCTAGAAAATGACCAGAAGCAACACAAAACACACATTTATGTGGATTGATGCATATTTTTTAGTGTTGGTAGTGTAAAAAGATAGCTCTCAAATGCATCAGGTAATCATTTTGATTTCGCGAATGCACAGGTAAATTTTCTAGATAGGGTTGAACAATGTGCTTGATGTCATTGAAATCATATTCCATTGCTCTCTGAAAATTTTCCCCAACATCCTTTAAACCAAACGAGAGTTTCTGATAGGCGAATGTGCCCCAGGGACAGATGAATGTTGTCTTATATTGGTCCTCTGGGCATATATTTATTTTATTATAGCCAGAAAATCCATCCGTGAACGAAAATATTTTTGCATCCAGTACAATCATAAATAATCTAGTCGATAACCGGGGGTAGGAGAGTTGTCTTTTGGAGAAGCAAGATTGACATCCCGATAATCGACGCACACTTTGATGGTTCCTTACTTTTCATAACAGGAATGATGTTGCAAACCCACTTAGTTAGTGGAACAGGGTATATGAAACCAACACACAAAAGTTTTTCAACTTCTGCTTTAATGGCAGCAGCCTTCTTTGGATGAATAGGATGAAGGCGTTGACGTACCGGTTTGACATCAGTGTATATATTAATAGTGTGTTCAACGATACTAGTATCTATGCCTAGAATTTCCTCATAATACCAAGAAAATACATCACGAAATTCACGAAAGAGAGAGAGATATGTTTCGAGTTCTAATGGAGAACAAGACACATCGACATAAATGTTTTCTACAACGCTAGGTTTGGTCAAAATATCGATATAAATGGTTTCTTCAATATTTGATAAGTTTCTCTTGTATTTAATTACATTAATGTTTTGATCGTTGGGTTATTTAGTTCAATAATATTATCTTCTTCATAATCCTGAAGACTAGAGCGATGATGATGCTCTTGCCATGGTTCTCCTTTTGGCATCATGGATTCCACAATATTCTCATCTGTCAAGAAAGTTGAGGAAAATTGATTAGATGGAGTACCAAAATATAATGAACAATCAACCCAAAGGACTGACGACGATGATTTCGGAATCGCCGCCCAAGCTATGTAGATTGATTGCTATGCCATCTCAATTGGGTTGGGCAGCAGAAATTCATCCAATGTAACAACTTCAGAATCACTCGTAATCTTCCTTAAGCCAAATGGAGTGGAAGATATCATGTAACAGGTCTCTATGCTTGCAATTTTTGCTGACATCACAGGCAACGGTAATGAAAAGGTTCCCATGAGAGTGGAATCCTTTAAGAGTCCTACACCAATGTTATGAAGTGCAAGTTGGGGTGCATGAACTAATGGAACACTTCTAGTTACCTGGGAACTGGAGGCAAAGAAGGATAGTTGATTGATGACTATGATGACACCTTTATGTGAATAGGAAATCATTCTAAAACATGTAGAGATGATCGCAGTCATAGAATATACCCATGGTGTTCCAAGTAAAATGTTGTAGTCAAGGGGTCCGTCAACGACCTCAACTTCAAAATTTATTGTTTTCCCCCCTAGCTAAACATGCAGGTTATTGATATTACTGCAAGTCTTATACGTATGTATGTCGAAAGCTTTCAACATCATAGGTGTTTGAGATAGGCGCTGTGAGCCAAGTGACTTCCAATAGTTTAGAGACATCATGCATGTATATTCTCCCTCATCAATAATAGTACGATGAACAAGGTGATTGAGAACATTTACTTGGATGAAGAATTCCAATTCTGTTGGTAATTGTGGCACATAGCCCGTATGATTAAAGACTATGAGATTGGAATTTGTCGGATCAATTCCACCAATTTTCAACAACAAAGCTTTCTTTTGGGAGGGAAAATTTTGAAGCACCTCAAGCACTAACATAAGTGAAGGGGATTGAGCCAAATATTCAACTATATTATAATTTTGAGCAGCTCGAGCTCGAGGATTAAATTTCGATTTATGAATGATTCCCTTCAATGAATTGATTGTCAATTCAGGAATAGCAGTTGGCAGTATCATTTCCGTAGATGGATTAGTGGTTGAGGTAGTAGGTTGATCAGTAGCCTGACTACCATAATATTTATTACGCGTTGACACTGTTTGGTCTCAACCTAGTCTCCTAAATTGAGTTCATTTAATTGTCAACCAGGGTTGGTAAACTGCTGAAGTGAAGTGCACTGTATGTGCCTAGGTGTTTGTCTCTTAATGCATTGTGTTTAGTGTTTTATGATGTTTTTGGTCTTTTGTGATGATTTATGATGTTTTTGGTCTTTTGGTGGTTTTATGTTCACAAGGAAAATGACTAGAAAGCTAATGGAAAGAAGCTAATGATTAAAAACAGAGTGAAGCCTAATTGGTTGATAACAAATGACAAATGCAAAGGCAATTACTGAAACAAAATCAAACCTAAACTATGACTAAGCAGAATACCAAGCTTGATAATGAATTCAAGAAAATGAATCAAAACACAAACTTAACTTGTCCAATTCTTTTATCAAAGGTATTTTGGGAGAGTTTGAGAAATGGTCAGCTAAGTATACAAATTTTCCTAATCTAAACAATTAAACAACCAGCTCATAATGATGCAACATTTTATCCATGTTTAAAGATTTGTTGAAACATATTTGGAGGAAAATATTGGTATCATCATAAGATCTCTACTCTAAGACTAGTTCCTAACTCTATTCTGCAACTTAGTTTGATACCACTACACTTCACTCAAAGGTTATAGATTTTTAGAATAGTCTTTTGAGGAAATGTTTGTTTGTGAGATGATAAAGGAAGTTGCAAAAGTACTTCAGGCCTTGAAATGATATTGTCTTCTGTTCATATGGTTATGAATCAATTATAGATTTGGAACAAGAAGAGGTTTTGTAAATAATGAAGGTTGTTTTGTTAAGTTTAACAACTGAAGTAATCTAATATGCAGTGGATGACAACTAAATGTGGAGTGAAAATGCAATGAGTTAAGCTAAAACTGAACTTAAGATGTCAGTAGTCTAAAACAGTGCTGAACTAACAAGTCATTGTCAAACTCAAAACAAAATAACAGAGCATGAGTTAAATGCAATTAGACTCCGGAGTATCCTAACTAAGTTATCATGCATTAATCTATGGGATCATACAGCCTGTTTTGTCCATCATGATTGGTATTTTGGAAGAGTTTCTTAGAACAATCCTGACTATACAATTCAGTGCAAATGCAAACATAAAGACTGAAAGCAATTAAAAACTAAGATGTCATAGCTATCTCCTACCCATCATTATGATATTTTGGAAGAGCGTTTTAAGAGCAAGAACAACTATGTTACTTAGTGAAAACAAACAACTGAAACATTCAGTATCACAGACATGTCTTAGACATCATAAGGATTTTTTGGAAGAGTTTGCTTAGTCTAAGTTCAACTGTGATAGTGAACAAAAGAAATTACAATTAAATCCTACAACACTATAGCCATTTATCATTCATTATCATGATCTTTTGGAAGAGTTTCTTCTTTTGGAAGAGTTCTTAGAACAAGTATAAATATAGTGGCTAATGAAATTAACTATGAACTCAAACTTCAAAAACGTAAAAACAACTAAGATACTTATCTAAATTACGAAAGTAAAGCCGTGCAGGAGGCAGGGGCCCTCTACCACCAGACGGAATCTAACTCCAAATCAAATCAACGCTTTCAAAACAATACTGTCTTCTTCATTAAAGGAGAAATAACTTGAACAGAGCAATCTGCGTCTTCAAAAATGTAGCACAGAATCTAAGCAAAATCTAGCCTAGCTCTCGGTTTCCCAAGTGTTTTTATAACAAATTTACATAACAAGACTTGCAACAATTCGAGGATCATTGTCTTTCCTTATCGAAATCATACTAGGACTCTTAAAGTGGCAGCGTAAAAAGGAAAAGGACATCTGGACTAAGACAGTCCTATTAGAAATCTACTTCCTTAAATGAGTTCCCACGTACCAAAACCATATCCAGAATTCGGTTTTTCCTTCATGGTGAGCAACGAACAATGTAGACATGACGTGGAATATACCCATATGTGGTTTTTCTTGAGAGGCCACCTGGAACATGCCTGAACGTGAAGACAGCTGCAGAATTTCCGGTTAGCTACGGAATGTCTGCATTCTGCAGCTAGTTCCAGTCAAAATGCATTACAATGACAAAAATCACAAAACTTAGCAAGTTAGCCATGTTAATCATTCTAAAAGTAATTTTAACTAATTTCATTGATCAATTGGGTCTGGGATAACAATGGACAAACGAAAATGAGGTGAATTAAGGTGAAAGAAAGCACAATCTTGGGGCTCAACATACCCCCACTGTTGTCTTCTTGCATGTCCTCATGCAATTTATTCCATAAACTCAGAGACTTCTGCAAGAACATCTAATCCTCTCCTTCTTCTTTGCCTGGAAGCTAAAGGTCTTCTAGGTTTTTTGATGACAAGTTTGAACCTTAAGTTGATAAGTGCCCTGATTAGCTTCTTGTTCCTCTTTTTCAACTTTTCATTAGCCTTTTCCACTTTGTCCATTTGTAGAGATAAGGTTGAGTTCATATTGGTTTTGAGTTTGACTTGTTCCTTTAGAATATCATTCTCATTTTTGATGTGTCTATTAAGTATTTCCTTCTCATACCTATCCCTTCTTAACACATCTATTTCAAACAGTGGAGGACTAGGGGTTCTATCTCTACTCTCTGAAGCTTTCCTTTCCAAAGTTTCAACATAGTCATAAACTTCTTGCTGAGCAGGGTCAATTTCAGGGGTTCCTTCATTAAAATCCTCTTCAACATCTTCTTCAATAGATGTTTCTTCATCTTCTATATTTATCACCCTTGTTTGTTTGATTTGAGTTTTCCTTAGTTTCCCCCTGAGTCTATGGCTTCTTCTTGGCTGGGAAGATCCCTCTCCTTTTTCTGTGGTATATTTTCTAATTACCCTCTCTTTCTTAAGTTGTCTCTTAATTTGAGTCAACTTCTCTGAGATTATTTCCTCACTAATTTCCTGGACTGTTTTGTCAATTTCAATTTTAGAAGCTCTCCATTTTCTGCTTCTCCTTGTAGGCTGTTGTTTAGGTGAGGGCTCTTTTGGCTCTTCAAAATGATTTCTTATCAAGAAATTATCCCAAGTATCATTTGTTTTGGCTAAATGGTGTTCAATTAAAATCTTAACCAAGCCATGATGGTATAGAGTTGTCTCTAAGAATTGAACCCTTCTTTGAACACAAGAAGACATCTTTTTCAAACTTTGAAGCAAGAAATAGGGCAAATTTAACTCTTCCTCCAGAAAATGCATTATCAGTCTAATGTGGTAAACATAAAATGTGCCATATCTACCTTCACATGTGATAAATTTTTGTAGAATAAGAAATATATTTCTCCATTTATTTTTCAATGCAGAACTTGGAATTCCCTTCTTAAACACAGTGACATCCATACCTAGTGATTTTAGAATTTTCTTCCACGATTCATTATGGAATTCTCTATTTTTGAACCATCTCTCTCCATTTCTAAGCAATCCCGTTGCTTCTGCAATGAAAACCTCAATGACAGTGAATTTAACATCTCCCACTTCAACCTCAGCTCCTCTAAATGACCTTGCAAATGTTTTAGTGACTTCTTTGTGGAAGCCATTAAATTTCTCAAGAAATTGTAGCCATCCTACCTGTTGCCACATTTCTCTACTTTGAGGGTAGCCTTCTAGGTATTTTGTACCCACTGGTTCAGTTCTTACAATGAAACCCATAATTCTTTCTTCAATCTTCAGATTAATACTTCTTTCTTCCCACGGAAAAAAAAAATAACTTCAACCTTCAAACTGATATACTTCTGGTTCACAGTGACAATGGCTTCAATATTCAAACTGATATACCTCTGGTTGACAGTGGCAATAGCTTCAAATTCCACACTGATATACCTCTGTTTCTCGGTTAAATGGCTTCAAATTCCACACTGATATACTTCTGTTTCTCAGTGACAATGCTTCAAATTCCACACTGATATATCTCTGCGTTTATGGTGATAATGCCTCAATCTTTGCTCACGGTGACAATGCTTCAATCTCTGCTCACGGTGATAGTGGTTTGATATTTCAAATTGATATACCTCTGCTCACGGTGATAGGGATATCTCTGTTTTGCGGAATGAAATGATGAAGGGCTGGCTACGGAATGGAGTGATGGAGGTAGTTACGGAATGAGTTAATGAAGTGAGGTGAAGAAAACAAATTAATGAGTGAAAAGACTGCGGAGATTTTGTTTTACAACGGAAAAGAAAATCATCATTGAATGATTTGGTTGGGTGACATGAGGAAATCAAACACTTCAGACTTTTTAACTGCTTAAATGATGGTCGGGTATAGAATTTGAAATGAGAGATTTTTATCCAAAGTTTGTGGAGGGTATATTGGACATGATCAATAAAAATAATCAAAACAACTTTTTCGAATGATTCATAACTAAAACTATGCTAAACTTTATGATACGCCATTATAATCAAAACTTGTTACCTTTGCTTTTCATTTTCTTTTTGTGGTCTTTGTCTTCTTTGTTCTCCTTTGGAAGAGTATTCATAATCCTTCTTGATTCTTATTATTCATGGATACACTGGATCATCTTGTTGCAATTCAAATGTCTGCTGATTAGTGCCTTCAGGATTTGTAGCTGCAGAATGACTGTCTGGCTGCGAAAAGTCTGATCAGCTGCAGAATGTCTGTTTAGCTACAGAATGTACCTGTAGAGCATTTTAATCATGGAATGGAGTGGTTTGGAATATAAGTGAAATGTTATATGGCATGAATTAAGATGGGTGATGAGACATGATATGTATGAAGTGGATGATGAAATGGAATGGATTTAATTTATGAAATGGAGTGGAAGAATATAGGAAATGTCCTGCAATCCATGACATGTGTTATTCATTTGCAGCAAGACATCAAACTTTAAATTTTGACATGGAAATGAGGTGGATGAAGTATGGAATGAGATGAATGAAATATGGAATGAAGTAGAGTATGAATGAATGAATGAAATGGAGTATGGATGGATAAGTGAATGGAATAAATGAAATGAGATGGATCATAAGTACAATGGATCTGAACTTATGATTTTGTAACAGCTGCTTGCAAAAACAAAATGGAAAAGTTAGAGTGTCAGAGAGACTCTGATTTTCACCCTATCTTTTCTGTATAAACATGCCAATCAATGATAGGGTTTTCATGTTTATACCTTTATTTTATTTTATTTTTTATTTTTATTTTTATTTTTTTATAAAGAGAAATGCTTCAGAAAATTCAATCAAGTTGATGAAGAAGAAAGATTCTTCTTCATTAACTTCACATCACTTCTTTCTTGGAACTTCTTGACAAATTCTTCTCTTGAGAGTGGTTTGTGATACAGCTTCAATCTATGACCATTCACAAGAAAAGTGACCTCTTCTTCATCTATTGTCCTGATTTTTACTGCTCCATTGTAAAAAAATTCAACAATTTCATATGGCCCAAGCCAATGTGTTTGAAATTTACCTTGAAAATCCTTGAATTTTGAATCAAACAAGAGAGCCCAGTCACCTTCTTTGAATTTCTTCTATTTGATGTACTTGTCATGCCATCTAGTCCTTTGTTGTTGGACTAGACTTGTTTTCTGAACTGCATCTTGTCTGATCTCATCCAATTCATTAATCTGCTCCAGTCTATGCTTTTGTGCCTCCGTTAAATCAAGTCCTAGCTGAACTGCCATTTTGAAAGTTTGAATTTGGAACTCTATGGGGAACAAAACTTGCTTTCCATAAACAAGTTCATAAGGAGTATGGCTTGTTGTGTTTCTCCATGTAGTTCTATAGGCCCACAAGGCTTCAGGAAGCCTATCTACCCAATCTCTTCTATGTAAATGAACAATCTTTGTTAGGATTCCTTCAATGACCTTATTAATAGATTCCACTTGACCATTTGCTTGTGGATGATAAGGAGTAGATTTTCTATGTCTGATTTTGTACCTCTCCATCATTTTCTCCACTAGCCTTGATGTAAATTGAGCTCCTTGATCTGTAAAAATTTCCCTTGGGACACCAAAACGAGTAAAAATATCCTCAAAAATAAAAGTAACTACAGATGCTTCATTAGCAACAAGTAATGGTTTAGCTTCTACCCATTTAGTAACATAATCAGTGCAAACTAATATATATTTCTTTTGTCTTGATGGAGGACTAATAGGTCCTACAAAATCCAAAGCCCATTTTTAAAAAGGTTCAATGTGTACCTGAGGTTGTAATGGCATCTCACCTGAAGGAGAAGGTTTCCCTACCCTTTGGCAACTGTCACACCTTTTGACATACTCCTTAGCATCTTTAAACAAGGATGGCCAATAATATCCTAAATTAAGAATCTTATAGGTTGTCCTCTTATCAGCAAAGTGTCCGCCACAAGGTTCATCATGACATGCTTTGAGAATCTCAGGCATCTCATCTTCACGAACACACCTTCTAATGATCAAATCTGGACCTATCTTGTACAACTCATTAGCAACCCATGAATATTTTGCACTGTCATAAATGATTTTTCTTTTATCTCTTGCATTCATTATTGAAGGAAATTTTCTTGAAACTAAATAATTAGCAATGTCAGCAAACCAAGGAGTTTGAGTAGAAATTGCAAAAAGATATTCATCAGGAAATTGGTCTTCAAATGGAGTGTCATCTTTGATGTTTTGGAGTCTAGATAGGAAATCAGCTACTGTGTTTTGTTTTCCAGGCCTATCTAGAATGGTAATGTTGAATTCTTGTAAAATAAATAACCATCTTATGACTCTGCCATTAGTAATTGATTTTTTCATTAAGTATCTAATTGCAGAATGATCAGTGTGAAAAAAAGTTTCATAGCCTGTTATATAGTGTCTGAATTTGTTTATGGCATGAACAACAACTAAAAACTCTTTTTCAGTTACAGTATAGTTTAACTCTGCAGGAGTCAAATTTTTACTGGTATAATAGATGGCATAGGGAATCAAATATTTTTGTCCCAATATTGCTCCTAGAGCAGTATCGGAAGCATCTGTTGAGATATGAAAAGGTAACTTCCAGTTAGGTCCCCTTAATATAGGTGCTTCGGAAATTTTGGTTTTCAAGGTTTCAAAGGCTAATTGGCAATCAGAAGTCCATTTGAATTCACAATCTTTGGTAAGTAAGTTGAAGAGTGGAGATGCTATCTTGGTGAAGTTTTCTATAAATCTCCGATAATATCCTGTAAATCTTAAAAAACTTCTAACATCTCTTTGACAACTTGGAATAGATAAGTTAGAGATGACTTCAACTTTTGACTCATCAACTCTAATCCCATCCCCTGAAATGTGATGCCCTAAAACAATACCTTCAGTAAACATCATAAAACATTTTTCATGACTAAGTGAAAGGTTTTCTTCTTGACATCTCTTTAAGACTTTTTCCAAGTTTTCTAAAGCTTCTTCAAAAATGTTTCCATAAACTATGAAATCATCCATTTATACCTCTACACAATTATGTATTAGATCTGAAAAAATTCCTAATACTACCCTTTGGAATGTTGCAGGTGCATTGTATAATCCAAATGGCAATACTCGGTAAGCATAGGTACCCCAAGGATAGGTAAATGTGGTTTTATCTTGATCTTCAAGTGCTACTTGGATTTGGTTGTAACCACTAAACCCATCTAGGAATGAGAAGTACTTTTTTCCAGCTAATGTATCTAACACTTGATCTATGAAAGGTAAGGGAAAATGGTCTTTAAGAGTAGCTTTGTTTAGTTCTTGGTAGTCAACACATACCCTCCATTTACCATTTTTCTTTGGCACAATTACCAAAGGAGAAACCCACTGACTATCTAAAATGGGATAGATAAAATTGACATTTAACAATTTTTGTAATTCTTCTTTAATAATCTCCTTGAGATTTGGATTCATCCGTCTTTGAGGTTGTCTGATTGGTTTGCAATTTTCCTCTATATAGATGTGATGAGTGCAAGTTTTGGGGCTTATCCCTTTCATGTCAGTGTACTCCCATGCATATGCAGAAGAGTGTCTCTATAATACTTTGACTAACTTTTCTTGTTGAGATTTCTCTAGGTTCTTATTTATGTTCAAAGTTTTGCCTGGAAAGATCTCACTTGTAGAGCTACCAAATTTATCCATAGAATGAAGAGACATCTGCCTTGATGACAAAAACTCAATATTGGATCCCTCTTGAAATGATTCATGTTTGTGTTCTGGAGAGGATTCAAAGTTTTCTAGAGTATTTAGAATTTGATTATCTTCACTAATTTCTGAAATTGTGAAGAGAGGTTGTAAATATTCTTCATCCTCTATCCATTGAGTGTCATCTAAATCTGTAATTGTCCTAGCTGGAGGATACAAAGTGAATTTCTTAGTTGAACTACCATCAGAGATGTACATATCACCGGATCTACAACTAATAAAAGCATCAACTGTAGCCAACCAAGGTCTTCCTAATATAACAGGATGGCCTCCTAGATTATTCTTAGGAGTTAGGATCATGAAATCCACAGGGTACTCCCAAGAATCTAGGGACAGTGGAATGTCTTCTATTACCCCATCTGGTTTGATCACAGATCTGTCTGCTAATTGTAATAGTGTGGGTGTAAAGAGAAGATTAGGAAGTTCCAGTTTATCCATGATTTGTCTACTCATGATATTGATTGCTGCTCCTAAATCAATGAGTGTGTTTTGGATTTCAATTCCATTGATGTGAATTTTAACAACTGGATTTCCTGGGTCAAGATACTTTGGAATAGCAATCTTGCCCATCATAATGTCTGCTATTTTTCCTGCCAATTGAATTTTCTTTGTTTCTCTTATTCTTTTTCTTGTTTTATTCATACTCAACTCCTTTATTGTTTTGGCTAAAATTGGAATTTCCTTGATGGCTTGTAATAATGGAATTTTAATGCAAACATTTCTCAGCTCATCTAGGAAATCATAATTAGGCACCATAATTTATTTTTCTACACCTCTATCAATTTGTAATATTTTTGGAAAGGGAGGTATAGAAGTAGATGTGGATGGTTGCTCTAATACAGGAGTTGAGATTGTTGGATCTTTTTGCTTTAATTTTTTAGTGTTTGGGTCTTGAAAAGATGTGTCTTCCTCAAGACTTTTATTCACCCGTAGAGAGTCTTCCTCAGAGTTATCTTGTTCTTGTATAATCACAGAAGGTTTCCTCTTTTCAAGTATTCTTCCAGACCTAAGTTGAACATCAATAAGGTCTGAGGATTTTTATTATTGGGGTTTGGTATGGGTTGAGCAGGCAATTGATTTTATTTTTGAGGGAATGGTAATGAAAGTGGTTGATTTTGATGTGGTATGTTCTGATGATGTTGTTGAGGATTTTGTTGAAAATTTTGTTGAATATTTTGAGGAAAATTTTGTTGAGTATTTTGAGGATAAAAATGTGGGTATGGTGGATACTGATAGTACGGGGAGTATCTTCCATAGGGACTTTGTGATCCTTGTGCCCAAGTTGGAGATTGATTTTGAAATTGAGGCCAAGGTTGCTGCCGAGAATTCCAAGGTGGAGGTTGATTATACATTTGATCATGGAATCCTTGTGTTTGAGGTCCCTGCCAAGGCCTTCTAGATACAAAATTGAGAGACTGTGGAATCTGTAGGAGTTTCCTCCTGAAAGACAACCTTGAGACCAGGAAGAGAAGGATAATTCTTGGTCTCATGTTTTTTAGAACAAATGACAAAGGTTTCTACAACTTTTACATCCAAAGGACACTCTCTCAAGGCATGTTTCTTTCTACATTTGGAACAAAAGATTGCCAAGGCATCAGATTAAGCTTTTTTCTTGTTTTGTATCTTGAGGGTGTCTATTTCTTCACTAAGACTCCCTAAGATGTCAGATTTAAAATCATCAAGCATGTGTCCTATTTCTGATCTACTTACTGTCCTAGAAGCAGACTTACTTGCCCTTGCAAGAGCAGGATCTCTTGGACCTTTTACAGTTTTAGATTTCCCTCTTGAAAGGTTGATACATAACTCAGATATTTCAGGTAATGTGAGCTGTGATATATCCCCTTTTCCCATCATGTTAAGGATATCCAACCATTCATCCCTAATTTTTTTCAACAAAAGAGCTTTTAAGGTGTCTTGATCTAAGTTTTCCATTTTTGCTCTTTTGATGTTGTAATAAAATCTCTCCAACAAATCTTCCAAGTTTTCATCTTCTTTTTGTAACATCTTAAACACTTCTTCCTTATGATTGACCGGCATACAATAATCCAAATACCTCTCTAGAAATGCTTGTTTCATGTCTTCCCATGTTCTAATAGAACTGTTGATCAGACTCATAAACCACTTCAATGCTGCTCCTTTCAAAGTTGAAGGGAATAATTTCAATTTTTGAGCATCTTGTAAGTAGTCATAAGTTCTACACAGAACTTAAAATTCAAATAGGAAGGTTTCAGGATCTTCAGTTTTAAGTCCATAGAAGTTTGGAAGGACAGAGGGTGAAATGTTTTTCATGGTTGTATTGGTTTCTTCATCAATTATAGGGAACCCAAGAGAGCTTCCTATTTCTCTTCTACCTCTTCCTCCATCTGCTCCTCTACCTCCTTCTCCTCTACCTCTACCTCTACCTCCAAATAGTGTGTGTTCTCCATTAAAGACTCCTCCTCCTCCTTCTTCTGCCATGGTTGACTCTCCTGTGGAAGTGGAAAGGTTTGTGTCCCTAACAGGAGTTTTTAAATCTTCTTCTATGGCAGGTTCAGTGGATGAAGTGGAAGGTTTCTCTAATGGAATAGCTGATCTTAGATCTTATAGAAGTCCAGGATCAGTAAAGGATGGAATGTGGGTCTAAGTTGAAGGTGTACTAGCTCTAGATCTAGATGAAACAAGTGGTGTTCTAGAAATCAAACTTCTGCCTCTGCTACTTATAAATCTTCCCCTTGAATCTCTCTCCCTATGCATATAATTGTTTTTGGATTCTAAGAAACAAAGGTTACCTAGTTTTCACTTCCCCGGCAACGGCGCCAAAATGTTTGGTCTCAACCTAGTCTCCTAAATTGAGTTCATTTAATTGTCAACCAGGGTTGGTAAACTGCTGAAGTGAAGTGCACCGTATGTGCCTAGCTGTTTGTCTCTTAATGCGTTGTGTTTAGTGTTTTATGATGTTTTTGGTCTTTTGGTAGTTTTATGTTCACAAGGAAAATGACTAGAAAGCTAGTGGAAAGAAGCTAATGATTAAAAACAGAGTGAAGCCTAATTGGTTGATGACAAGTGAAAAATGCAAAGGCAAATACTGAAACAAAATCAAACCTAAACTATGACTAAGCAGAAAACCAAGCTTGATAATGACTTTAAGGAAATGAATCAAAACACAAACTTAACTTGTCCAATTCTTTTATCAAAGGTATTTTGGGAGAGCTTGAGAAATGGTTAGCTAAGTATACAAATTCTCCTAACTAAAAAATCAAACAACCAGCTTATAATGATGCAACATTTTATCCATGTTTAAAGATTTGTTGAAACATATTTGGAGGACAATATTGGTATCATCATAAGATCTCTACTCTAAGACTAGTTCCTAACCCTATTCTGCAACTTAGTTTGATACCACTACACTCCACTCAAAGGTTATAGATTTTTAGAATAGTCTTTTGAGGAAAAGTTTGTTTGTGAGATGATAAAGGAAGTTGCAAAAGTACTTCAGGCTTTGGAATGATACTGTCTTCTGTTCATATGGTTATGAATCAATTATAGATTTGGAACAAGAAGAGGTTTTGTAAATAATGAAGGTCGTTTTGTTAAGTTTAACAACTGGTGTAATCTAATATGCAATGGATGACAACTGAATGTGGAGTGAAAATGCAATGAGTTAAGCTAAAACTAAACTTAAGATGTCACTAGTCTAAAACAATGCTGAACTAACAAGCCATTATCAAACTTAAAACAAAATAACAGAGCATGAGTTAAATGCAATTTGACTCCGGAGTATCCTAACTAGGTTATCATGCATTAATCTATGGGATTATACAGTCTGTTTTGTCCATCATGATTGGTATTTTGGAAGAGCTTCTTAGAAAAATCCTGACTGTACAATTCAGTGCAAATGCAAACATAAAGACTGAAAGCAATTTAAAAACTAAGATGTCACAGCTATCTCCTACCCATCATTATGATATTTTGGAAAAGCGTTTTAAGAGCAAGATCAGCCATGTTACTTAGTGAAAAAAAACAACTGAAACATTCAGTATCACAGACATGTCTTAGACATCATAAGGATTTTTTGGAAGAGTTTGCTTAGTCTAAGTTCAACTGTGATAGTGAACAAAAGAAATTACAATTAAATCCTACAACACTATAGCCATTTCTCATTCATTATCATGATCTTTTGGAAGAGTTCTTAGAACAAGTATAACTATAGTGGCTAATGAAATTAACTATGAACTCAAACTTCAAAAACGTAAAAACAACTAAAATACTTATCTAAGTTACGAAAGTAAAGCCATGCAGGAGGCAGGGGCCCTCTACCACCAGACAGAATCTAACTCCAAATCAA
The DNA here is from genome assembly GCA_034641835.2 of Pinus albicaulis. Taxonomy (NCBI): domain Eukaryota; kingdom Viridiplantae; phylum Streptophyta; class Pinopsida; order Pinales; family Pinaceae; genus Pinus; species Pinus albicaulis. Next base: position 1,168,094,945 of record CM076578.1, read on the forward strand.
ATCAACGCTTTCAAAGCAATACTGTCTTCTTCATTAAAGGAAAAATAACTTGAACAGAGTACTCTGCGTCTTCAGAAATATAGCATGAAATCTAAGCAAAATCCAGAGCAAAATCTAGCCTATCTCTCGGTTTCCCAAGTGTTTTTATAACAAATTTACATAACAAGACTTGCAACAATTCGAGGATCATTGTCTTTCCTTATCGAAATCATACTAGGACTCTTAAAGTGGCAGCGTAAAAAGGAAAAGGAAATCTTGACTAAGACAGTCCTATTAGAAATCTGCTTCCTTAAATGAGTTCCCACGTACCAAAACCATATCCAGAATTCGGTTCTTCCTTCATGATGAGCAACGAACAATGTAGACATGACGTGGAATATACCCATATGTGGTTTTTCTTGAGAGGACACTTGGAACATGCCTGAACATGAAGACAGCTGCAGAATTTCCAGTTAGCTACAGAATGTCTGCATTCTGTAGCTAGTTCTGGTCAAAATGCATTACAATGACAAAAATCACAAAACTTAGCAAGTTAGCCATGTTAATCATTCTAAAAGTAATTTTAACTAAATTCATTGATCAATTGGGTCTAGGATAACAATGGAAAAATGAAAATGAGGTAAAGTAGGATGAAAGAAAGCACAATCTTGAGGCTCAACAGTAGGGGAAGTGGTTTTCCACCTATCATGGAAGCTTCCTTGAGGATAGGGCCAATCCCACCATTGTAGGGATCCCAAATCCCCTTCCACCATCTATATAAGCATGTTAATTTCCCTTTTCAAGCTAGCCTGAATAAGGCTGAATCAATTGTAAGGATATTATCATTAGACAGTCGAAGAGAAATAGACTTGTCCTTTTCCCGATGAGCTTTACCGAGACGTACTCCTCTATCGACCCGCTGAAGGAAGACCCAGCGTCAGAGCTCAGGTTGTATCTTTCTTTGTTTCGATTAATAATAAGTGACTTCGACTATGGTTCCACTCATATTTTCATGATGTATGTTATGAGTTGTATCTTCTCTGACTGATACATAATTGCATGTATTAGGTTTTATGCTTGTGTGTTTGTTATTTCTTGTACGTGTAGGTGTTTTATCGCATCGAGCGAGAGAATTTTGATCTGCCAAAGCGAGGGACGGAAACGCCATCTTCTCCACAAATGATAGCAGTGTGGGACTTAAGGTAGGCCTCTTGTCACATCTTGGTCTTTCGCAATTAGGAACTTGCGTCTTAGTGTGACTCGGTTGTTGCTAGACCTGATCTGGGCTAGTAGGTATCACCTTTGTCCACAGAGGGGATTTATCTCTCCAACAAACAACAACCCTTACAACATGTTTTTCTTGAGTTCTCATAGCTTGAAAGAGAGGCAGAGGAGGTAGGTGAAACACTAAATGAAACATTAAAACAGAAGTAGGAGAAGAGGGCTCGAGGCCCATTCTGTCTTAATATCTATGCATTAATCTTCAGTACTCTTTGGGTGAAAGAGAGGTCTTCGATAGGCTGATAGTTACTCCAGGTATGTTCTTTGATGTACTTCCAGTTGTAGTACTCTGTAGTACTCTGGTGAATAGAAAAGGCGGATAAATGACTTTTAGGTCTGCCATACTGCATAAAAAATTATCTGGTAGCATTAGGACTTCTGTTAGGGTGGAAATCTTCTCAGGAACGTGATGTAGAATAAAAACAGTATGGGTATTATGTCCTTTCTCGTGAGGGAAACTTCTGTTGATGTGAAACACTGATCAGATTGTTTTATGTGCTTTAGGCCTCATTAGGCCTTCTGTGTAATTCACAAGGTATTCAATCTGGTACATTCACCATTTGAACAGTTAATTAAAGCTTAAAATATTCAATTATAGGCTTTAAAACTCCTTAATCCTTTACTGATACTCTTTGCCACTTCTGTGACTGTCTTTGTCTGTGAATTTGCAGGTTTAATGGTGCTGGAGGTTTTACCCAGAGTTAATGCCCCTGATTTGGATAAAATATGCATTTAAAACCTTTCAGGAGTCTTCCTTGCAAATTCTAGCTTTGAAAATGGCCTTCTCTACGCTCTATGTCACTATGACAGTGATTGTGAGAAATGGCATTTTCCACCGCCTATACCCTGCAAAAGCACACAAATATGTTAAGAAATCCATGCATGGGGGACGATGGATGTAGTGGAATGTTGTGAGGATGGTAGCGAAGCGATGGTGTATGCAGTGGATGCAACAGAGAATTGGTGAAAAATGCAATGTAATGTTGAAAATCTGCTCTGATGGAGATTTGGTGGAGGAATGGCTCTGGGTCGTTACATTAGATGGGCTAATGATGATCGGTGGTGGGGATTTACTGAACAAATGAATTTGGATGGTTGGGAGATATGCAATGAACTTTAATGTAAAACATTAAAGTTGTGATGTTAGGCGGAATGATATAACCCTTTAACGTAAACATTAAAATTTTAATGCAGACAGAAGGAAAGGTTTTTAATGTAAATGATAAGGTTTGGACCTTTGGATGGAATAAAAAGAAAATGCGTGAAAAACATATGAAATGGGCTTGAATGGTGGGACCCAGTCATGAGCGGAGGGATATTTAACATGGACCGTCAGATCTCAAGAGGAGATTGACGATTGAGATGACGCGATGAAGTTCCATGGTCGCGCGATGGAAGAATGTGAATGGAGGACGCGATGCGTTGTGGGCTGTTGATCTGAACAGATCAATGGTTAAGATCTCTTAATGGAATTTTGGAGGCAGGAAGTGGGGAAGTGGTTTTTCAGGAAAAACAACTGTTTTCACTCGGAAAAAGGCAAGTAAGGTGGTTTTCACTTTTCAAACACGATATAGGTCCCTGACTGACACATGGCATTTTGAAACTGCCCATATAACGTAAATTTTAGACATTAAACTTCGGACGCCAAAACCGCGTGATATTGATGCTGGCCATTGGATCAGGGACCATGAGATCTGATGGCGAGAGATGGAGTTTGATATGAGGAGATGCGTGGTCAGTAAGGTGGGGGTTGATCAATGGTGGTTTGATCGTGAGCCTTCTGATCTATGGGATGGACATTCGATATCTGCAGTGGGAAAGCAAAGGCGGAGGAGCCGTATAGTGGTCGAGAGTAATATGATTCGTTGGATCCATGGGTTTGACGGTGAATATTTCAAGGAGAAAGTAGGGGCCAAAGGGCTAAGGGAATGAGCGAGAGAAAGGAGGACCGTCAGATCATAAGGGATGGATGGCTGCGATCTAATCGGAGGGAGAGCGATAGAAGGGCCAAAAATCTAATGGGATGAAGGAGTGATTGCATCTGGATCGTTGGATTATCTATAGATCAAAGGTTATGATTGGGCCAGGGGTGACCAATTGGGGGACATGAGGAAAAATCAGATTGAATCCTGACCATTGGTTCTTGTGGATTCAACGGCTAGGATCCAATCGGGAAACAACCAATCGGGGACATGAAGAGTTGCGAGTGGCACAATGAAAAGCTCTGATTATGCGATGGCCGTCGGATTGAGAGGGGAATCAACAGTGGAGATTTCCATCGAGGGGTTTAAAAAGGAATGTTATGGGCATGATGAAACATGCGAGGACCATTAGATCTATTAAGATCAATGGCGGAGATTGCCCCCAAGACCAACAGAGCAAATACACCTTGCATTGGAAGTTTTCACCTTAACAAAGAAAGCGTGCTCCCAGACATCTTCCAATTCCGATAAGCGCCACATGATTTAGCGCTTAGTCTTAGCACTTGGGTGCATGGAGGGGAAGTGGTTGGGGGTTGACTGAAAGGGGCTAAGCCTGTTATATGTAAAATGTGGGTTCTTTGGCCTAAAAACAGAGTTTTTAAGGCTGAACAGAGGTTTTCGGTAGAGGGAAAAATGGATTTTTAAGCCAAACAAAGAGTGTTTGTGAGGTTTCAAGGGGAGATGGGATGGTTTAGAAGACTTGGGAAGAGGTTTTGGTGGTCAAAAGGGGAAAATTGAGAAAGGGAAAAAAGGGTAAAAAAAGGAGAATTTTGCAGGGAGACAAGGGGCAAATGGAGGATTTTTTGACCAAATTTTTTTCACAGACAGTGAGGCTTTTTGGATGGAAACATCAGTGAATATCTTATCAAAGGTAAAGGGCACACATAGGCTTCAAGAATGAGAGATTTTCATAGGAAATGTATCTCTTGAAGGCTCAAAAAAATATTTAGCCACCTATTTGCTTGACAAAAAATTCATAGGTGGCTAACAAACCTAACCTTAACCTTAACTTTAACTTTACCCTAACGTCAAGGGATAAGCTAACCCTAACCTTGACCAAACCCTTAATCTTAACCTTAACCTCAACCTTTACCCTAACCTTAACCATAACCTTAACCTTGGCTTTACCCTTAACCTTAACCTTGACCTTGACCTTAACCTAACCTTAACCTTAACCTTTACCTTATCTCACCCTTAACCTAACCTTAACCTTAACTCTAACCTAACCCTAACCTTGAAAAAACCCTTAACCTTAACCTTAACCCTTAATATTAACCTTGACCAAACCCTTACCTTAACCTAACTTTAACCTTAACCTTCCCCTAACCTTAACCTTAACCTTAGCCTTAACCATAACCTTAACCTGACTAAACCCGTAACCTTAACCTTAACCTTACCCTTAACCTTCACCTTAACCTTAAATTTACCGTTAACCTTGACCTTACCCTTAACCTTCATCCTAACCTTAACCTTAACCTTACTAAACCTATAACCTTAACCTTAAATTTACCCTTAACCTTGACCTTACCTTTAACCTTCACCTTAACCTTAACCTTAGCCTTGACCAAACCCATAACCTTAACCTTAAACTGACTAAAAATGTAACCTAAGGGTACATTTAAGGTACCCTTAACCTTAACCTAACCATGACCTTAACTATAACCTAACCTTAACCTTAACCTAACCTTAACTTTAACCATAACATTAACTTTACCATTAACCTAAATGTAACCTTAACCTTAACCATAACCTTAATCTTAACCTTGACCTTAACCTTAACCTTACCTGTAACCTTCACCCTTAACCTTAACCTAACCATAACCTTGACCAAACCCTTAACCTTAACCTTAACCTGACTAAACCCTTAACCATGACCTAACCGTAACCTTAACCTTGCCTTAACCTAACTTAATCTTGACCTTAGCCTTAACCTTAACCATAACCTTAACCTTAACCTTACCTTAATCATAACCTTAACCTTAACCTTGACCTAACCTTACCCTAACCATAACCTGAACTTTGCCCTTAACGTAACCTTAACCTTGAGGTTAACGTTAAGGTTAGGTTAAGGTTAACGTTAAGGTTAAGGTCAAGGTTAGGGTTAGGTTATAGTTAAGGTCAAGGTTAAGGTTAGGTTAAGGTTAACATTAAGGTTAACTTAAGGTTAATTTAAGGTTAATGTTAAGGGTTTGGTCAAGGTTAGGGTTAGGTTATAGTTAAAGTTAAGGTTAAGGTGAAGGTTAAGGGTAAGGTTAAGGTTAAGGTTAAGGTTAAGTGTTTAGTCAAGGTTAGGGTTAGGTTATAGTGAAGGTTAAGCTTAAGTTAAGGGTAAAGTCAAAGTTAAGGTTAATGTTAAGGTTTTGTGAAGGTTAGGGTTAGGTTATAGTTAAGGTTAAGATAAGGTTAAGGTTAGGTTAAGGGTAAAGTTAAAGTTAAGGTTAGGGTAAGGTTAAGGTTTAGGTTAAGGTTAAGGGTAAGGTTAAGATTAAGGTCAAGGCTAAGGTTAAGTAAAGATTAAGGTTAAGGTTAATGTTAAGGGTTTGGTCAAGGTTAAGGTTAGGTTATAGTTAAAGTTAAGGTTAAGGGTATGGTTATAGTTAGGTTAAGGTTAAGATTATGGTTAGGTTAAAGTTAAGATAAGGTTAAGTTTAAGGTTAAGGTTAGGTTAAGGGTAAAGTCAAGGTTAAGTTTAAGGTTAGGGTTATGGGTCTTAACGTTAACCTTCACTATAACCTAACCTTAACCTTAACCTAAACCTAAACTTTTACTCTAACCTTAACCTTAACCTTGACCTAAACATTAAACTTATCTTAATCTTAACCTTCACTATAACCTAACCTTAACCTTGAACTTAACTATAAACTAAACCTAACCTTAAGGGTTTGTTCAAGATTAGGGTTAAGTTATAGTTAAGTTCGAGGTTAAGGTTAGGTTAAGGGTAATGTTAAGGTTAAGGTTAGGTTAACGATAAATTTAAGGTTAAGGTTAGGTTAAGGTTAAGGTTAGGTAAGGGTAAGGTTAAGGTTAAAGTTAAGATTAAGGGTAAAAATAAGGTTAAGGTTAACGTTAAGGTTAAGTTAAGGTTAAGGTTAACGTTTGGTAAAGGTTAGGGTTAGGTTATAGTTAAGGTCAAGGTTAATGATAGGTTAAGGGTAAATTCAACGATAAGGTTAGGTTAAGGTTAACATTAGGTTAAGGGTAAAGTTAAGGTTAAGGTTAAGGGTTTAGTCAAGGTTAGGGTTAGGTGTTACAGGTTTAGTCAGGTTAAGGTTAAGGGTTTGGTCAAGGTTAGGGCTAGGTTATAGTTAAGGTCAAGGTTAAGGTTATGTTATAGTGAAGGTTAAGGTTAAATTTAAGGTTAGGGTTAGGTTATAGTTAAGCTCAAGGTCAGGTTAACGATAAAGTTAAGGTTAAGGTTAGGTTAAGGTTAAGGATAGGTAGGGGTAAGGTTAAGGTTACGGGTTTAGTCAGGTTAAGGTTAATTTTAAGGTAAATGTTAAGGGGGTAAGATTAATTTTAAGTTTAAGGTTAAGGGTAAAGTAAAGGTTAAGGTGAAGGTTAGGTCATAGTTAAGGTTAAGGTTATAGTTAAGGTAAAGGTTAAGTTTAGGCTATAGTTAAAGTTAAGGTTAAGGTAAAGGTTAAGGTTAAGGTTAGGTTTATGGGTCTTAACCTTAACCTTCATTAAAACCTTAACCCTAACCTTAACCTTAGCTATAACCTAACCCTAACCTTAACCAGACCCTTAAGCTTAACCTTAACTTGACTAAACCCATAACCTTGACCTTAACCTTACCTGTCACCTTCACCTTAACCATAAATTTACCTTTAACCTAACCTTAAACTTAACGTTAACCTTACCCCCTTAACATTAACCTGACTAAACCTGTAACCTTAACCTTACCCTTACCTAACCTTAACCTTAATCTTAACCTAACCTTAAGGTAAGGTTAAGGTTAAGGTTAATTTAAGAGTAAAGTCAAAGTTAAGGTTAGCTTAAAGTTAAGGTTTTGGTTAAGGTTACAGGTTTACTTAGGTTATGGTTAAGGACAAGGGTTTGGTTAAGGTTAAGGTCAAGGTTAAGGTTAGGCTGAGGTTAAGGTTAAGGCTAGGTTAAGGGTAAAGTTAAGGTTAAGGTTAGGTTAAAATTATGCTAAAGGTTAAGGGTAAGGTTAGGGGTAAGGTTAAGGTTTAGCAAGGTTAAGGTTAAGGTAAAGGTTACAAGTTTAGTGAGGTTAAGATTAAGGTTAAGGTTAGGTTAAGGTTAAGGTCAAGGTTAAGATTATGTTAAGGTAAGGTTAAGATAATGTTAAGGATTACGGGTTTAGTCAGGTTAAGGTTAACGTTATGGGTTTAGTGAGGTTAAGGTTAAGGTTAAGTTTACGGGGGTAAGGTTAAAGTTAAGGTCAAGGTCAAGGCTAAGATTAAGTTAGGTTAAGGTTAAGGGTTTGGTCAGAGTTAGGGTTAGCTTATAGTTAAGGTTAAGGTTAAGTTTAAGGTTAAGGTAAGGTTAAGGTTAGGTTAAGGTTAACCTTGACCTTGACCTTAACCTTAACCTAACCTTAACCTAACCTAAACGTTAACCATAACCCTCCCATAACCATAACCTTAACCTTAACCTTAACCTTACCTTAACCTTAAGCTTAACTATCACCTAACCTTAACCTTAACCTTAACCATAACATTAACCTTAATTTTAACCTAACCTTAACCTTGACCTTAACTATAACCTAACCCTAACCTTAACCTTATCTTACCCTTAACCTTAACTTATCCTTAACGTTAACATTAACCTTAACATTGACCTAACCGTAACCTTAACCTTACCTTAACCTAACTTAACATTAACCTTAACGTTAGGTTAAGGGTAATGTCAAGGTTAAGACCGAGGTTAAGGTTAAGGGTAAAGTTAAGGTTAGGTTAAGGGTAAAGTTAAGGTTAAGGTTAGGGTAAGATTAAGTTTAAGGTTAATGTTAAGGGTTTGGTAAAGGTTAGGGTTAGGTTTAGTTAAGGTCAAGGTTAACTTTAGGTTAAGGTTAGGGTGAAGGTTAAGTTTCAGGTTAAGGTTAAGGTTAGATAAATTTGAAGGTTAAGGTTAGTTTTAAGGTTAAGGTTAGGTTGAGATTAAGGTTAGGTAAGGGTAAGGTTAAGGTTAAGTTTATGGTTAATTTTAGGTTAAGGGTAATGTTAAGGTTAAGGTTATATAAGGTTAAGGTTAAGGTGATGGGTTTAGATAGGTTAAGGTTAAGGTTAGGGGGGTAAGGTTAAGGTTAAGGGTGAAGGTTAATATTAAGGTTAAGGTTAAAGTTACAGGTTTATTCAAGTTAAGGTTAAGGTTAAAGGTTTGGTCAAGGTTAGTGTTATGTTATAGTTAAGGTTAAGGTTAAGGGTAAGGTTAGGGTAAAGGTTCAGGTTAAGCTTAAGTTTAAGGGTTTCCTTGCCCTTGACCGTAACCTTGACCTTAACTATAGCCTAACCCTAACCTAAAACTTAACCTTAATCTTAACCTAACCTTAACCTTACCCTTAACCTAATCTTAACCTTAACCTTAACCTGACTAAACCTGTAACCTTAACCTTACCCTTAACCTTATCTTACATTGACCTTAACTAGAACCTTAAACTTAACCTAACCTTAACCTTAACTTTACCCTTAACCTAATCTTAACCTTAACCTAACCCTAACCTTGACTTTACCCTTAACTTAACCTTAACCTTCACTATAACCTAACCCTAACCTTGACCAAACCCTTAACCTTAACCTTAAACTTACCCTTAACCTTAACCTTATCTTAAACTTACCCTTAACCTTATCTTAACCTTTACTTAACCTTATCCTTGACTTTGACCTTATCCTTAACCTTAACCTTAACCTTAACTTTACCCTAACCTTAACCTTAACCTTACCCTTAACTATAACTTTAACCTTAACCTTGACCTTAAGGGTAAGGTTAAGGTTAAGGTTAAGGGTAAATTTAAGGTTAATGCTATGGTTTTGGGAAGGTTAAGGTTAAGGTTAAGGTTAAGTTAAGGTTAAGGTTAAGGTTTGGTCAAGGTTAGGGTTAGGTTATAGTTAAGGTCAATGATAAGATTAGGTTAAGGTTAAGGTTAAATGTAACATTAAGGTTAGGGCTACAGTTAGGTTAAGGTTAAGGTTAACATTTTGTTAAATTTAGGGTTAGGTTATAGTTAAGGATAGGTTATAGTGAAGGTTAAGGATAAGACCTATAACCTTAACCTTGACCTTACCCTTAACATTAAGCTTAACTTTAACCCTAACTTCGACTTTACCCTTAATCTAACCTTAACCTAACTTAACCTTAACCTTTACCTTAACCTAACCTTAACCTTAACCTTCACCCTTAACCTTAACCTAACCTTAAATTTAACCTTAACCTTATCTTAACCTTATCCTAACCTTCACCTTAACCTTAACCTAATAATAACCTTAACCATAACATTAACCTTAACCTTAACCTTAAAATTAACCTAACCTTAACCTTAACCTTAACCTAACCTTAACCTTAACATTAACCTAACTAAAATCGTAACCTTATCCTTATCCTTAACCTAACCTTAACCTTAACCGTAACCTTGACCAAACCCTTAACCTTAACCTTAACATTAACCTTTCCCTAACCTTAACCTTCACCTTAACTATAACCTAACCCTAACCTTGACCAAACCCTTAACTTTAACCTTAACTTAACCTTAACTATAACCAAACCCTAACCTTGAACAAACCCTTACCCTTAACCTAACCTTAACCTTCACTTTACCCTTAACATGAACTTAACCTTAGCCTTCCCCTAATCTTAACCCTATCCTTACCCTAACCATAACGTTAACTTTAACCTTAACTTAATCTTAACATTAACATAACCTTAACCTTACCCTTAACCTTGACCTTAACCTTAACTTTAACTATAACCTAACTCTAACCTTGACCAAACCTTAACCTTAAAATTAACTTAACCTAACCATAACTTTAACCTTAACCTTAACCTTATCTTAACCTCAACTATAACCTAACCCTAACCTTGGCCAAACCTTAACCTTAACCTTAAGTTTACCCTTAACCTAACCTTATCCTTAACCTTAACCTTTACTTTACCCTTAACCTTAACCTTAACCATAACCTTTACCTTAAAACTAACCTTAACCTGACTAAACCCGTAACTTGACCCAAACCCTAACCTTGACCTTAACCTGACTGACTAAACCCTTGAATTTAACCTTAACCTTAACTTTACCCTTAAGCTAACCTTACTCTTAACCTTAACCTTAACTTGAATAAACCTGTAACCTTAACTATAACCTAACCCTAACCTTGACCAAACCCTTAACATTAACCTTAACCTTAACCTTTACCTAATGTTAACGTTAACCTTAACCATAACCTTAACCTTAACCTTAACCTTATCTTAACTTTAGCCTGCACTATAAACTAAGCTTAACCTTGACCTTAACTATAACCTAACCCTAACCTTGACCAAACCCATAACCTTAACCTTAATATCATCTTAACCTTAACCTTCACTATAACCTAACCTTAACCTTAACCTTATCTTACCCTTAAACTAACCCTAACCTTAAACTTAACCATAACCTTATCTTTACCATTCACCTTAACCTTAACCTTAACCTTAACCTAACCTTCAGCTTAACCTAACCTTAACCTTAACCTTAAACATAACCTTAACCTTAACCTTACCCTTAACCTTAACCTTAACCTAACCTAGCCTTAACCTCAACCTAACCCTAACCATACCCTAACCTTAACCCTAACTTTACCCTTAACGTTAACCTTAACCATAATCTTAACCTCAGGTTAAGGTCAAGGTTAAGGTTATGTTAAGGGTAAAGTCAAGGTTAAGGTTAAGTTAAGGTTAAGGTTAAGGTTAAATGTTTGGTCAAGGTTAAGTGTTAGGTTTAGGTTAAGATTAGTTTAAGGGTAAAGTCAGGGTTAAGGAAAATTTAGGGTTAAGGTTAGGTTAAGCTTAAGGTTAGGGTCAAGGTTAGGGATGGGTTATAGTTAATGTCCAGGTTAAGGTTAAGGGTAAGGTTATAGTTATGTTAAGGTTAAGGTTAGGTTAAGGTTAAGGTTAAGGTTAAGGTTAAGGTTAGGGTTATGGTTAAGGTTAAGGTTAAGGTTAATGTTAAGATTAAGGTTAAAGGTTTCGTTAAAGTTAGGGTTAGGTTTTAGTTAAGGTTAATATTAGGTTAAGATTAAGGTTAAGGGGGCAAGGTTAAGGTTAAGGTTGAGGTTAAGGTTACAGGTTTTGTCAGGTTAAGGTTAAGGTTAAGGGTTTGGTCAATGTTAGGGTTAGGTTATAGTTAAGGTCAAGGTTAAGGTTAAGGGTAAAGTTATAGTTAGGTTAAGGTTATGGTTAAGGTTAGGATAAGGTTAAGATAAGGTTAAGGTTAAGGGTTTGGTCAAGGTTAGTGTAGGTTATAGTTAAGGTTAAGGTTAAGGTTAGGTTAAGTTAAGGTTAAGGTAAAGGTTTAGGGTAATTTTAAGCTTAGGTTAAGGTTAAGATTAGCTTAAGGGTATAGTTAAGGTTAAGGTTAGGTTAAGGGTAAAGTTAAGGTTAAGGTTAGGGTTAGGGTTAAGGTTAGGTTTTTCTCAAGGTTAAGGTTAGGTTATAGTTAAGGTTAAGGTTAAGGTTGAGGTTAAGGTTAAGGTTATGAGGACAGTAAGGTTAAGGTCAAGGATAAGGTTACGGGTCTTAACCTTTACCTTCACTATAACCTACCCTTAACCTTAGCCTTAACCTAAACCTTAAACTAAACTTAACCATAACCTTAACCTTAACCTTGACCTTAACCTTAACCTAACCTTAACCATAACCATAACCTTAAGCTTAGCCTTAATCTTAGCCTAACCATAACCTTGACTTTAACTATAACCTAACCCTAACCTTGATCAAACCCTTAACCTTAACCTTAACCTGACTAAACACGTAACCTTAAACTTAACCTTTACCCTTAAATCTAACCTTACCCTTAACCTTAACCTTAACCTGAGGTTAAGATTATGGTTAAGGTTAAGGTTAAGGATAAGTTAAGGTTAAGGGTAAGGTTAAGGTTACGGTTATAGGTTTAGTCAGGTTAAGGTTAATGTTAAGGGTTTGGTCAAGGTTAGAGTTAGGTTATAGTTAAGGTCAAGGTTAAGGTTAGGTTAAGGTGAAGGTTAAGGTTATGGTTAAGGTTAAGGTTAGGTAAAGGTTTAGTTAAGGTAAGGTTAAGGTAAGGTTAGGTTAAGGTTTAGGTTAGGTGAAGGATAGGTTAGGGTTAAGGTTAGGGGAAGGTTAAGGTTAAACATAAGGTTAAGGTTAAGGATTTACTTTACCCTTAACCTAATCTTAAGCTTAAGCTTAACCTTAACCTTAACTTAACATTAACCTTAACTTTGACCTAACTGTAACCTCCACCTTCACTCAACCATATCCTTAACCTTAACCTTACCCCCTTAACCTTAACCTTAATCTTAATCGTAACCCTAACGTTATCTTACCCTTAACCTTAACCATAACCTTAAACTTGACTTTACCCTTAACCTAACCTTAACCTTAACCTTAACCTAACCCTAACCCTAACCTTGACCAAACCCTTGACCTTAACCTTTACCTTACTAAACCTGTAACCTTAACCTTACTCTTAACCTTAACATTCACCTTAACGTTGAATTTACCCTTAATCTAACCTTAACCTAACCTTAACTATAACCTAACCCTAACCTTGACCAAATCCTTAACCTTAACCTTAACCTTAACCTGATGCTTAACCTAACCTTAACCTTAACTAAAACCTTCCCCTAACCTTAACCTTAACTTTACCCTTAACCTAATATTAAACTTAAAGATAACCTAACCCTAACCTTAACCTTAACCATAGCATTATCTTTATCCTTAACCTTAACCTTAACTTGACCTTAACTATAACCTAACCTTAATTTTGACCAAAGTAAAGTTAAGGTTAAGGTTAGGTTAAGGTTAAGATAAGGCTAAGGTTAAGGTTAATATAACCTTGACCTTAAATATAACCTTAACTTGACTAAACCCGTAACCTTAACCTTAACCATAACTTTACGAAACCCTTAAGGTTAGGTTAAGGGTAAGGTCAAAGTTAAAGTTATGCTTATGGAAAGGTTAAGGTTAGGGTTAAGGTTAGGTGAAGGTTAAGGTCATGTTAAGCATAACCTTAACCCTTAACCATATCTTACCCTTAACCTTAACCTTTACCTTAACCTCAACTTTACCCTTAACTTAACCTTATCTTAACCTTAACCTAACCTTAACCTTAAACTTTAACCTTAACCTAAACTTACCCTTAACATTAACTTAACCCTAACGTTGACATAATCCTTAACCTTAACCTTAACATAACCTTAAACTTAACATTAACTTAACCCTAACGTTGACATAACCCTTAACCTTAACCTTAACATAATCTTAACCTTAACTTTACTCTTAACCTTGACTTTAACCTTAACCTTCCCCTAGCCTTAACCTTAACCTTCCCCTAACCTTAACTTTAACCTTGACCTTGACTTTAACCTTAACATAACCTTAACCTTAGCTCAACCTTAACGTTAACCTTAATCTTAACCTTAAGGTTAAGGTTATGGTAAGGGTAAGGTTAAGGTTATGGGTTTAGTCAGGTTAAGGTTAAGGTTATAATTAAGGTCAACTTTAAATTTAAGGTTAGGTTATAGTTAAGTTCAAGGTTAAGGTTAGGTTATGGTGAAGGTTAAGGTTAAAGTTAAGGGTGAAGGTTAAGGGTAAGGTTTAGGTTAAGACCTGTATCCTCAACCTTCACCCTTAACCTTAACCTAACTTTAACCTTAACCTTAACCTTACTAAACCTGTAACCTTAACCTTAACCTTGACTTTACCCTTAACCTTACCTTAACCTTCACTATAACCAGACCCTAACCTGGACCTTAACTTTACCTTTAACCTTAACCTTAAACGTAAACTTGACTTTAACTATAACTTAACCCTAATCTTAACCTTAACTTTAACTTTACCCTTAACCTCCACATTTACCTTAAGTTTTCCCTTAACCTTAACCTTAACTATAACCTTAACCTTAGCTTAACCTAACCTTAACCTTAACCTTCCCCTTGACCTTAACCTTAACCTTAACCTTGACTTTACCCTAACCTAACCTTAACGTTACCCATAACCTAACCCTAACCTTGAGGTTAGGTTAACCTTGACCAAACCCTTAACCTTCACCTTAAACTAACCTTAACCTAAACCCTAACCCTAACCTTAACCTTATGCTAACCTTAACCTAACCTTAACCTTAACCTTAACCTAACCATAACCTTACCCTTAACCTGAAACTTAACCTTAACCTTAACTTAACCCTAACCTTAACCTTAACCTTAACCTTAACCTAACCTTGACCTAACCCTTACTTTAAATTTACCCTAACCTTAACCTTAACCTTACCCTTACCCTTACCCTTAACCTTAACCTAACCCTAATCTTAACCTTGACTTTACCTTAACCTAACCCTAACCTTGACCTTGACTTTACCTTAACCCCTTAACCTTAACCTTCACTTAACCTTAACATTACCCTTAACTTAACCTTAACCTTAATTATAACCTAACCCTAGCCTTGACCTAACCTTAACTATAACCTAACCCTAACCTTAACCTTAACCTTAGCCTAACCATAACCTTAACATTAACCTTAAACTTAGCCTTCCCCTAACCTTAATCGTAACCTTAACCTTAACTATAACCTAACCCTAACCTTGACCAAACTTTAACCTTAAGGTTAAGGGTTAAGGTTAAAGTTAAGGTTAGCGTTAAGGTTAGGGAAAGGTTAAGGTTAAGGTTAAGGTTAGGGGAATGTTAAGGTTAAAGTTAGGTTAATGTAAGGTTAAGGTTAAGGGTTTAGTCAGGTTAAGGTTAAGGTTATGGTTATGATTATGGTATGGTTAATGTTAAGATAAGTTTAAGGTTAAAGTTAAGGTTAAGGTTAAGGTTAGCTTAAGGGTAAAGTTAAGGTTAGGGTTAAGTTAAGGTTAAGGTTAAGGTTAAGGTTAGCTTAAGGGTAAATTTAAGGTTAGGGTTAGGTTAAGGTTAAGGTTAAGGTTATGGTTAGGATAAGGTTATGGTTAAGATTAAGGTTAAGGTTAAGGTTAGGTTAAGGTTATGGTTAGGTTAAGGTTAAGATTAGACTAAGGTTAAGGTTAAGGTTTTGTCAAGGTTACGATTAGGTTATAGTTAAGGTCAAGGTCAAGGTTAGGTTAAGGGTAAAGTCAAGGTTAAGGTTAGGTTAAGGTTAAGGTCAAGGTTAAGGGTAAAGTTAAGGTCAAGGTTAGGGTTAGGTTATATTTAAGGTTAAGCGTTTGGTCAAGGTCAGGGTTAGATTAATTTTAAGGTTAAGGTTAGGTTAGGATAAGGTCAAGGTTAAGATTATGTTAAGGTTAAGGTTACGATTTTAGTCAGGTTAGGGTCAAGGTTACGGTTAAGGTTAAATTCAAGGGTAAGTGTTTGGTTAAGGTTAAGGTTAAGGTTAAGGTTAGGTTAAGCTAAGGTTAAAGTTAATGTTATGGTTAGGTTAAGGGTAAAGTTAAGGATACGGTTAGGGTTAAGGTTGAGGTTAAGGTTGGGGGAAGGATAAGGTTAGGTTAAGGTTAGGTTCAGCTGAGGCTTAGGTTATAGTTAAGGTTAAGGAAAGGTTAAGGGTAAGATAAGGTAAAGGTTAAAGTTACGGTTAAGTTTAGGTTAAGGTTAAGGTAAGGGTTAAGGTCAAGGTTAAGGTCAAGGTTAGGGTTAGGTTAAATTTAGGGTTAAGGTTAGGTTAAGGGTAAATTCAAGGTTAAGGTGAAGGTGAAGGTTAAGAGTAAGTTTAAGGTTAAGGGTTACGGGTTTAGTCAGGTTAAGGTTAGGGTTAGGTTATAGTTAAGGTTAATTTTAGGTTAAGGGTAAAGTTAAGGTTAAGGGTTTGGTCAAGTTTAGGGTTAGGTTAGGTTAAGGGTTTGGTCAATGTTAGGGTTAGGTTATAGTTAAGGTTAAGATTAAGGCTTTAGTAAGCTTAAGGGTAAGGTTAAGGTTAAGGATATGGGTTTGGCCAGGGTTAGGGTTAGGTTA